>OU343220.1:174909150-175139730 GCA_910596185.1 Chrysanthemum makinoi
TTAATAGTAGAAACTATAAAGGAAGATACGGGGTCAAAGATGGTGTCCTCATTCCTGAAAGAGAAAAGGGAAAGAGCAACCACACCATCTGTGAAGAATGGAATAAAGACGTACAGAAATGCAAGTCCATTCCTCAGCATAGAGAAGCAAATCACCAGTTTTGACATCTTAAGCTTAAACTGAAGCTTAGATGGTGATTGTCAAGAAGGTCCGGAGGGAGGGTGGGAAAACGGTTCTTCAATCAACAAACTTTCCAGAAAAAGGATGTCTCCCTCTGGATCAAGGTAAGTGTTATCAATTCCCATTGAATTGACTCTCACTAAGAGGCCTCGACTTCATTCCAAAGTTGTCATCTTCCTCACGAGTGAGAGAAGGGATGGAAGAGTTCGGAATAAGACTAGAAGATGATGGATTCTTTTTGAGCAAATCATCCATGGGAAGAATGTCTCCCAATGGATCACAAACATCATCATCCAACTCAGATGAAACCGAGAGAGTTTGGTTTCATCCACAGACTAACAATCTCGATGCGACAAACTGATGCCGGAGGTGGGACAAGTGGTGTGCTCTTAGAGCTAGCAGTTTCCACCACTTCCGATGAAGTCTCCAATTCTAGATCATCGCATCATCATCAAGAACACTCTTGACTTCCTTGGTACAACTTTCAAACCATTTGTTTGAACCAGTGTTAATTTCAAAGCTTTGAGCTCAGCACGTTTTTGGTGAACACTCTTAACCCTGAAATTTGAGAGTGTTGCATTGATTCTTTCAGATTTTTGATCAATTGTGGCAACACTCTGTTTGTACAGAGGTTTAGAGTTCTGGTTGATATTCAATGTGAGCTCTTCGTTGTCAACCCGTATGGTCAACTCTTCAGCAACACATCAATCAAGCACGACTCTTCTAAGAAAGCTCTCCCTAAGATAGGGGAACTCTAGATCTGCATCGAAGTCTACTACAACAAAGTCAGTAGGGAAGTGAAACTTTCCCACTTTCATCACGACATCCTCGGCTATCCCAAGTGGACGAGTTATGGTACGATCCGCTAGCTCGATGTCATAATGAGTGGATGAAAGTTCGGAAGAGACAATTTCTTCCATACAGAGTGCATGAGGTAATGCTAGCGCCAGATCGGAAGGCGGAGCATTGAAACATCCCCAAAAATCACACGGATTAAGAATCGGCCAGGGTCTTCAAGCTTTTCGGGAAGCTTATTAAGAATGGCTGCTGAGCATTGCTCATTGAGAGGGGTTTTAGCCATCTCTGATCAGCTATGTCTTGTTGTTGGTGAGTAGCCT
Source organism: Chrysanthemum makinoi (assembly GCA_910596185.1). Taxonomy (NCBI): domain Eukaryota; kingdom Viridiplantae; phylum Streptophyta; class Magnoliopsida; order Asterales; family Asteraceae; genus Chrysanthemum; species Chrysanthemum makinoi. Next base: position 174,910,449 of record OU343220.1, read on the forward strand.
TAGCCGTGGATGCAAAATTTAGGCATTAGAACGCGAGCATCAACGAAGCTTATATCAAAGTGAAGCTCATTGAAGATTTGGAAGAATTTTTCCATTGTTCTGCTTTTTGTCTTTGATCTCTTCATTCATTGATCATGTCTGATGCGTAGAACGACTAGACTTTTGAGCCGATGGAAGTGTTTTCTGGCTCAGATTTTTCCTCGAATCGTTCTAACATCGCTCCCCACTTAAAGCGGGACTACCGTGGGACGTGCTGCGGTACTTCGTGGGCTTGAATAATGCACCTTGTCCGTTGTCTCCTTGGTAACTTGGGATCCATAGGAGGAGGGGAGGAGTCGAAGGTCCATTGGCGCCTTACCACTACGAGTGTGACGGCTTTCAACTCGCATTGGGAGGGGAATAGTATTGCTGGGAGTCCTCCAGAAGATGGCGAAGCTTTGTTCATATTCATGGAAGCCGAAACATAATATTCTTTAACTCATTTGTCCGGCGGAGATAGATGGAAATCAATTTCCTTTTTAGCTCACCTCACATTATTGACCGACACACTGAACTCAACATGTGATGATCTGAGTTTGCATTGAACGCATTTTTGACTCAGTCATTTGGATGAGAAGGATGTGGTGTGTGATGAGGAGCAGCTATTTTGGATGCGCGGGTTCCGAAGGTTGGATTGATGAGGGGAGGAGAGAATTTTGAAGTTGTGTCCCGGGATTCGAACAAAGCGATTTTGATTGCCATGGTTTTGATTGCCATGGTTTTGCGCAGGAGGAAAACCAGGTGTTCATACCGCTAGGGGCACGGTAGTGAGGATCAGCTTGTGGTCGGTATTGATTGTGGTTTACCGCAGCTACGGGAGCTTGGTAAAAAGAAGCATCGGTTGCTTGACAATCATAATACACGTGTGGACCACTACAAATTTCACACACCTTGTTTATGGCTTTGATTGGTTCCGCTTTTGAATTTCGCTTTTGATTTCCTTTACCTCTTTTATCATACAATGGATCATGTCCGGTAGAGCGCTAACGAGCTGCTAACTCAGACGAGTTACGGGATGAAGAAGCAGGAGTGTTCGGAACATTGACTTTGTTTCGAGAAATAGGAACTTTTGATTTACTCTCGCAAATTTCAAGCACATCTTTAGGTTTACAATTCAAGATATTGCCACCGCTATGCGTTCAAAGAATCTTGATCGCTACCGTTCAACCCATTATAAAAGATATTGACTTGTTGAAGCTCCGTGAATTCATGATGGGGCATTTCCTGAGGAGATCTTTGAATCTCTCCCATGCCTCTCGAAAGTTTTCATCGAAATTTTGACGAAATCCAGTAAATTTCATTTTTAGATTAGTCGTCTTTGATGGAGGAAAGAAGTAATTCACAAACTTTTGAACAAGATCCTCCCAAGTTTCGATAGATCGAGGGGGTTCTTTTTCCAGCCAAATCCGGGCTGTCCCCTCAAGTGAGAACGGGAAAAGCATCAACTTGATTACTTTTTGTGGCACATCCTTGAAATTGATAGTTGAAGTCAACTTGTTAAACCAACGAATGTGTGCATACGGGCTTCTTCTCGTCAGAACCCGAATTGATTTGTAGACACAAGTTGGATCAAATGTGTCTTCAATTCGAAGGATCGAGTTGATTACGGGTAAAACGATGGCATCTCCATAACCCTCGTGGGTGCCTGGCATTTCCGCCATAGTACGTTCGTCTGCCATGGTGTTGTTAGAAATAGCACGAATCTCGGTTCGACTATTGGGCAGCACGCCTACGAGAAATCCGTCTAGGAATTTCTCTAGATCACGCAAAGGACTCAATGATCTAGAAGAACGAAAAGCGCATGACTAGAGTAACTCTAAGGAACTCAGAGTTAAGGAGAGAAATGGAATTATGAAGATATTTCAGATGAGAATGAGAATTATGAAACTTTTTATAAAATTTTGGGGTGAGAAGAATCTTTATGGGTTTTCTGTTCTGAAACGCGATATCACAACAAATCAATTAACACAAAATCGAGGCAAAACACCAGTGAACTTAACCAATAATCCAAGATGAATGGCTTCTTTGGAAAAGGTACACCAATCACAAGGACACAAAGGCAAGTTTTAAATCTTTAGTTCTGGAACTTATTATGGTCGCACCCCCAGTTAGGTAGTGCACTGCCTTGGTTTGCGGTGGTAATCTATTAAGTTGTTATTATAAAGAAAAAAAACGAAATCTTTTTGTATTTTTATTATTGATACATATATAGAAACAAAAGGAAAAATATTTTTGTGTTTTATAACGTTTTGGATGTTTTTGGGTTTTTGGATTTTTTAAATAAAAATATGGATATATATATATAGATGGATAGAGATGGATGATATAAACAAATGAGTGAGTATTCAAACAACTAATCTGCTAGACGTAAGACAAATAGCACAGCTCCCCGGCAGCGGCGCCAGAAATTTGATGCGCTCCAGAACAGTCAAGCTTTATCACGCAAGCCCGCCACTTGTGAATGGCGGACCGTAACAAGCTTAAAACGGCTCAGGAACGAACTCAATGAAGATCTGAGGAGTATAGTGTTTCCCCGGGTCGTTATGTCCCAGCGAGCTATGCAATGGATTATCGAACGGATAGTGATCGAGTATTTGAACGGAAAGGAGATTTGGATTATTATAACTACAGAAAAGCCAACAAATTACAATGGCTTAAATGCAAATTAAAGGAAATTAAAAAGATAAAATCTATTAAATAAACGCTATCACTATATTTAAAATGATGAACGTTTAAAACTTAAAACTAAAAACTTACGTTTAAAATAAAATTACGTAATCGTACAAAATAAAAAGTGAAATCTAAGAAATAAAAGTCCTAAAAATATGAAAAATACATTTTTACAAACCTAATGATATAAGAAACTTTACAGAAAAGGAAAATTATTTTTATAACTATTTATCTAATTATTATTAATTAAAAACTATTTTTAACTATTTAATAATTAACCAAAATACAAGAAATTGGGAAACAAAGCTAGAAAAATACAATTATGAAATGGAAAAGTCTAAAATATCAAACTAGAATTTTCAAAACTATTTTTGTATTTTTCTGATTATTTTTCTATTTTCTAGGAATTTTAAACTATTTAAAACTAATTAAATTACTAAAAATTACCAAATAAACTATGAAAAATCTGGAAAATTACTTTCTTCACTTCTTATATTTATCTAAACCTAATAAAATTGAAAAATTATTTTTTTGAACCTTTTCTGAATTTTTATATAAAAAGCTAATTAAAAATGCTTAAAAACTACTTTAAATTAGGAAAAATAGCAAAACAACTTGGAAAAATCTAAAAATTTCAAGAAAACTCTAAAATAATACTAGGAATAAGAAGAAAATAGAAAAACAGGCACTTATGTGGAGAAATATGAAACTGCTTAAACAAGTGCTTATTAATAAGCACTAAAATAAGCCAAATGGAATAAACAAGCTACCTACTGAATACAGATGTTCTATACTACTAAAAGTGACCAATTGCAACCAAAATCAACAAACTTCAATCACTGAATAACAACTACAAGGATTTGATCTCTATGAAATTTAAGTCTACAACAGATTCTAATGCTAGGTTGGGCACATGCACAAGCTTGAAAATAAGCTCAAATGGAAAACTACCAATTGAGACTTGTAAAGGACCTGGGTGAGAGTAATTGTTCCAAAAATCAGCTTATGACAAGCTCTTATGAGCACTGTGTACAAGTTACAATATCTGTGAAAAAGTCAAGTATTCATGACTTTGGAGCAGGGCACATTTGGCCTAAAAGAGAAGCCGATTGAAGCTTTTGCAAAAATTGTAAAAATCGGTAAAATAATGGCAAGAAAGAGCCCCAAATGAGCTTTTTGAAATATCAAGATTCACTTGATTAGACCCAAAGGTTGGCTCAAGAAAAATCCTTCTATCTGAGCCTAAAACCACTTTTTAACTTTTCACTTTTGAAGATATTAAGAACTTTGACTAAGTTGAACTTTGGATCCAATATTTGTGACCGGGATTAATGTTATATGATGGAAAAAATGTAATGCAAGCAGTGTTGATGATTACTTAACACAAAATAAGCAATAGCAGCTCTAAAATCCAACAAGTAACAGGTAGAGAGATTTGAGTGCAAGATTGACTTTGTGTTGTTCAGGCACCAATTTGACTCAATTGAACATAAGAATTACTTAACAAACATGAAGCAATAACATTGAACCACTGTATAAGCTTAAAAGACAGAAAGAACAGTAATTCCAAACACCCCTTTATGACTTGATTTTGTAACTAAAACAGATCCAATCACAAAACCAACTTATGTTTATGATCAAACTAACTTAAGATGACTTCATTACTGCTATTTGAACAAGTTTTAACAAGTTTAAACCACAAGAACTAATTATGCTAAGAAGCTTATAAATTTGACTTACAAATGTCCAAGCCACAATGGCTAGCCAAATGTGAAACAAGAACCACTACCTAATACAAACCAACCCAAATCACTCCAAAGCAACCCATTCTCTTGTCTGTATCAACCCTTTCCCATTTTCTGCATCAAATCTGCTCCATATTGACTTTCTTTGACCAGATTTCTAATATACTTGAAAATTGATTCTAGGCTTACAAAAAGCTATTGAGAGCTTATATAAGCTTAGACAAGATGGAAATTGAGCTGCTTAAAGTTTTAACAAATGGTTTGAAACTTAAAATTTCAACAGTTGTCACATAAAATGGAATTTGAACTAAACTTGGAATTTGATGATCAAACAGAGTTGCAATATGCTTACATAAGTTAATTTGATACAAAATACTTGAAAAATACACTGAAAGCTACTTTTAAGCATAATAAGCTAAAACTACATATATTTAAGAAAAATAAAACTAACTTTCTTTGATGCATCTCTTGGCTTTTTATACATCCAAGTCTCCTTCTCTCTCCTTTCTGAAAAGTTCCCAGCATGAATCTTGACCATAGGATGTCTCAAAGTGATCCTAGCCATTTAAAGGTTTTTGGCGCCAAAACCTTTTTAACCGTTTTGAGATTGAGTGGATTGGGTTAATGCTTTAATGCTTCTCTTGCTCTTGTGTTTGAGGGGGAAAGTAGTGATGATGGAGGGAGGTGGAGTGTGATCGTGATATGCGGTGTGATGATGGAGCTTGGGTAACATGTGAGGGAGAGAGGGAAAGTGGCGGTCAAACCCATTTGACCGGTTTTAATAATAGGGTGGGTGGGTTGATTCGTTTAAACACGGTAAAGGGATGGATTGGGCCAACAGTTGGGCCCAGGGTGATAAAAGGGTCCAATTGGTTGTAGACATTAACACAAGGACCAAACATGTAAATCTTTGAAAGATGAGGGACCCAATCTGTAAATTATGAAGAGTGATCCAAGGGTTTGTTTTGCCAATATTTAATAGTCCAAGGTTTAGTTTTTTTTTTGACATTTTGAAAAATTCCCAGGACTAGTTTTGAACATTTTGGATTTTCAGGACTAAATGTAATTTTCTCAAAACTTTTAGATTTTTCACCAAAGGACTAAATATGACAATTTGTGATTTAAAAAGACCTTTGGTGACTTTTCTTTTGAAATTTTGGCTCAGGGACTATATTTGACAATTTTATAACTTGGGGACTAAAACTGCAATTTTTGCAAATTTGATATTTTTTTCATCTGATTTTGATATTTTTGCATTTAAAACACATAAAACACTGATTTGTGATATTTTTATTATTTTGATGTGTTTCTCTGGTGTTTTCAGATGATTTTGCAGTTTATTTTGTACAAAAATGATGAGTATTTACACACTCATCAACGAGTATCTGATCCAGCTGCTTAAGCGTCCTTAGCTACAGAAGAGATGATTTTAGGCACGTTGGTAGACATGATTACAGATTTCACGGATTTATACCTCATGATTAAACCGGGAAATAGATTCTTTCACGGGATTTTACTAAATCAAGAGAAAACCGTATCAGAAACAATTATCAACCAAGTCGCTATAAACCTTGAGGATAAGTCGCTAAGTAACAACTCGCTAAAAGCACAAGTCGCTATGATACAAGTCGCTAAAGTAACAACTCGCTAAGTAAACAAGTCGCTAAAGAACAACCCGCTAAGTGGGCAAGACGCTAAAGAACAACTCGATAAATGGCCAAGTCGCTAAAGAACAACTCGCTAAATGAGCAAGTCGCTATAGAACAACTCGCTACTCACAACAAAGTCAAGTCGCTAAAGTTAGCAAAGACAAGTCGCTACTTTGCCAAGTCGCTAGCCGAAATGGTACAACCACTACTGTGTACTTTTTGTCGCTTTGTCTCAATAGAAAAGTCGCTAGTGCTCAAGACGCTACCACAACAACTACAAGTCGCTGAAAAATATAGAAGCAAGTCGCTACCAAGAATAAAAATCCGAGACTCAAGTCGCTAGCAAGAAAATCTCAAACACAACACTTTTCAATCCAAAACAAACCCAACCACAGTGATTCAAGCTTTCCAAATCAAAACCCAAGCACTTACAATGATTCTAAACACGAAAGTACAATCAAAATTCAAACTTTAACACAAGAATGATCCAAATGATGCAAATACAACTAAACTTTTTCAAACCCAAAAACCATATAAAACCACTAGAAATCCAAGAACATGTAAGAGAGATGATCAAACCATGGCTCTTGATACCATTTGTAACATATTTGATTTCACAAACACATCAAACCATGATCACAAGGGGCGTATACTTTATGTTTTAGAGAGAGAAAGTTTAGAGGTTTAAGGAACTTAGTGAGAGAAAGTAAAAGTATTATTATGAGTTCCAACCCTCTACCTTGGGAGGTAGAGGGTATTTATAGTATCTTACATAAACGCCACCTATGGGCTGTGGATCAGGCATACAGTGGGTAAAGACCCGTCTTTCCTCCACGGTGTTACTAAACTAAATACTAACTAACATTAAATAACTACGACTACGAGCTTTCTAACGATTACATATACTTGAGGTGACCGACACTTTAATAACTGGATTTACTAAATCCTAACACAATCAAAATCCAAACTTTAACACAAGAAATGATCCAAATGATGTAAACTACTCTAAACTCATTCAAACCCAAAAACCTTATGAAAACCACTAGAAATCCAAGAACATGAAAGGTGAGTGATCAAACCATAGCTCTTGATACCATTTGTAGCATATTGGATTTCATAAATCAAATCATATCAACAAGGGGAGTATGGTTTTAGGTTTTAGAGAGAGAAAGTGGAAGAGTTTAGGGAACTTAGTGAGACAAAGAAAAATGATACTATGAAGCTCCAACCCTCTACCTTGGGAGGTAGAGGGTATTTATAGTTTCTTACAAGACACGCCTCCTACGGGCTGTGGATCAGGCATACAGTGGGTAAAGACCCGTCCGTCCTCCACGGTGTTACTTAACTAACTACTTTTTAACATAACATGACTACGAATACGAGCTTTCTAACGAATACATATACTTGAGGTGACCGACTCTTTAACTACCGGATTTTCTAAATCCTAACATACTTTAGGTTAAACCCAACCACATTCAATGTATTTGGTCAATGGGTCAAATACTTAAACTTCTACCCATTATATTACCCATTATAATATATACTAGTTATGTATATATCTACCCAATATGTAAACACTAGTTGTTGTACATATGTATTACTAAATCATGAAAACACTATTACTTGTTTGGTTTTTTATGTGAAAACGTAAGTGTGTTAGTAAACTATTGGCTCAAACCATTTACGTATTTTATTTGTTTCGTTAAAATGGTTTTACGTTTGTTATCGACAAAACATTAGAAGATCGTAAAATATAAATAAACGTTTTTACGGCTTATTTGTATTAACAATCTCCCTCTTTTGTTGATGACAAAACATAAAATTATTTTAAGGAAACACTAAAATTCGTAAAAGTTTGAATTGGAGTTTTTACTCTCTTCTTCCCCTTTTTGTTGAAACAAAAAGAGCGTCGAAAAGAAACTAACACCTTGTTTTAAGAAAAACATGTGAAAGAAAAATATGAAAAATAGAGAGTAAGTGAGGAGAAGAATTCTCTACTTAGCTCCTCCTTGACAAGTCCATCCCTTTATGAGGGCTTCAAGTAAGAAGAAATACTAAACTAATTCATTGCAACTATGTTTGCAAATGATTTCGTCTATGTGACGAATATGCTCCCCCTTGATGATTGCAACTTTGCAAGGGGACGTCATGTAAAGTAATCCTAATGTGAATTATATTGCAAGTGATTTTGCAATGTATTGCTTTGACACGAATCTCCCCTAGCTTAGGGTGTCTGATGAGTGTCTAAATACTCATCAGTTTTGTACAAAATAAACTGCAAAATCATCTGAAAACACTCAAAAATACATCAAAATGATGAAAATATCACAAATCAGTGTTTTATGTGTTTTAAATGCAAAAATATCAAAATCAGATGAAAAACATATCAAATTTGCAAAAATTGCAGTTTTAGTCCCCCAAGTTTATAAAATTGTCAAAAAATAGTCCCTGAGCCCAAATTTCAAAAGAAAAGTCACCAAAGGTCCTTTTGTAATCACAAATTGTCATATTTAGTCCTTTGGTGGAAAATCTAAAAGTTTTGAGAAAATTACAGTTTAGCCCCTGAAAATCCAAAAATGTTCAAAATTAGTCCTTGGAAATTTCAAAAGTGTCAAAAATTAACCCTTGGATTATTAAAGTTGGCAAAACCAATCCTTTGACTACTCTTCATAAGTTACAGAACTGGTCCTTTGGTTTTATGAAATTGCAAAAGAGGTCCCTATGTTATTACCTTCACAAACCAAACCGGACCCTAGTATTTTACCCAAGCCCAACTCAAACACCCCTGGCCCAATCACTTTACCCGGTCCATTATCCCAAACCGACAACCCAATGTTTAAATAATATAACCCGCCCCTAAAACCTGTCATCCCCGACCAAATTGTCTGCAACCTCCCCCCTCCTCAAACCTCTCCAGCCACCCTTACTACACCCTTTGTCTCCCCCCACCTCACCTACCCATCCCACCACATTAATTACACCTCTTTCCCTGTCCCTGATATCCAAACCAATTTTGGCGCCAAAACAAGATAAACGGCTAAGATGAAGTTTAGCCAATCAATGGCTCATATTGATGCTGGGATCCACTCAGATAAGTGAGAGAGAGAATTTGGAGCATAAAAAGAGCCAAGAGGAAGCAAGAAGGAGAGTTAGTTTTTAGTTTTTTACAATTGTATGTCGTTTTTTAGCTTGTAACATCTTGACTAGTTTTCAATTATGTTTTAAAGTTTATTTGTACTCAATAAAGGCATTCAAGTGTATTCCAACTCTAATTAAGTATCAATCTCAGTTTATGTTCAGTTTCCAATTTTTATGTTCGCTGTTGAATTTCTCAATCTCAAATTCATTGTCAAATCTGTTAGCAGTCTATTTTCAAGCTTAAAAAAGCTCTAATAAGCTTGTTAAGGCTTGGTTTAAACTTACAATTACATCTCAAACAATATTTGACACTGGTCAACAAAAGTCAAAGCAAGAACCAAAATGGGTGCAGAATTGAATTGGGTTGAGGCAGTGATGGAAATGGGTTAGTTTAGAGATCAGTGGGTTGGATTTATTAGACTAGTGTTCTGGTTTCACTGATTGGCAGGCCATAGTGGCTATTGGACAAGTTGTAAGTCAATTTAAAGTTTTTAGCATAGTAAGTATTTGTAGTTTTTAAACTGTTTAATCCTGTTCTAATAGAAGTATTTGGGTCTAGTTAAGTCATTTTGATCATAATCTGTGCTTGTTAAGTGCTTAACTTAGTACTGCTTTGCAAAACAGTGAAAAAAGGGGTGTTTGGTTACTGTCATAACTGGCCTTCAGGTTTATGCAGTGGTAGTCCTTTTGTTGGTTCAAGTTTGTTTAGCACAAGCAAACTCATTTGAGTCAACAGAATTGGTTCTGCAACCCTTAAAGTCAAAATAAGCTTCAATCTGTCTTACTTGTTGATCTCTTTGGATTTGGATTTGAAAGACCTTATTTTGTGTTCAAAAGTCTTAAACAGAGGTTGCATTGTGTTCTTTTCATTCATAAACATCAATATCAGTAATCAAATTGGATTCAAGTTTCATTTTAGTCAAAGTTATAATCACTTTCAAAAGTCAAAAATAGTGTAAAAGTTGGATTTGTGCAGAACTTGCAGCTGATGCACAGGATTGATTAAAACTTTTTAGAGTCTGATTTTTGATCTATAAGTAGTCTACTAGGTGGTCTTTAGGACCTAAAATCTGTTTTTAGCTTAAGCCCTTTGGATAAGCTTGTGCAGAAGCTCCAAGTCAGCCCTGTGCCCTCGCATCAAATCAGTGTTTTCTCAGCTTTTGGACAAGCTTGCACAGAGCTTATTAAAGCTTGTCAAAGGCTGGTCTTTTGGTCATAGATAGCTACTTAGGTCTAGTTTAGGTATCAACAATTGGATTCTGCTTCTTAGCTTATTTGGGTGCTTATTTGTTGACTAGTGCAATTAGTACTTAAAACTATTTTAGCTTATACACTTAAATCACCAAATCTTTGTATCCTGTAATCCAGTGCTTGGAGCTTATTGTTTTTAGTTGAAATTTGGTTAATTTAGTATATTATAGCTTCTGTGATCAGTGGGTTGCTTGTTTGGCTCATTTGGCTTAATTTAGTGCTTATTCACAAGCACTTGATCCATCAGTTTCATTTTCTTCCACATAGCACACTGTTTTTCCATTTTTCCTAGCTTCTTAACATTATTTTAGAGTTTTCCTGAAATTTTCAGATTTTTATAAGCTGTTTTGCTATTTTTCTTGATTTTAATTAGTTTTTAAGCACTTTTAAATAGCATTTAATACAATTAATTAAGAAAAGGTTCAAAAAAATAATTTTTCAATTTTCTCAGGTTTAGATAAATATAAAAAGTTAAAAAAGTAATTTTCCATATTTTTCATAGTTTATTTGGTAATTTTTAGTAATTTAATTAGTATTTAATAGTTTAAAATTCCTAGAAAATAGAAAAATAATCAGAAAATTACAAAAATAGTTTTGAAAATTCTCTTTTGATATTTTAGATTTTTCTAAGTCTTAATTTTATTTTTCTAGCTTTATTTCACATTTTCTTGTATTTTAGGTAATTAATTAATAGTTAAAAATAGTTTTTAATTAGATAATTAGTTATAAAAATAATTTTCTTTTTCTAATAATTTTCTTTTATCATTAGGATTGTAAAAACATCATTTTCATATTTTTAGGGTTAATATTGTGTAAGTTTTACTTTTTAATTTGTACGTCACGTAGTTTTTAAATTAAGTTTTATAAAAACATAAAAACAAAAACATCATTTTAATTATAGTGATAGCGTTTATTTAATAGATTTTATCTTTTTAATTTCCTTTAACTTGCATTTAAGCCTTTGTGTTTATTTGATATTTCTGTAGTTATAATAATCTCATACCCTTTTTCGTTCAAATTCCTCGATCACTATACGTTGATTGATCCATTGCATAGCTCGCTGGGACATAACGACCCGGGGAGACTCTATACTCCTCTGATCTTCATTGATTTCGTGCTTAAGCTGTTTTAAGTCTGTTACGACTTGACGGTTTTGCACGCATCAGTGTCAAAGTCTTCATGTGTAGGATCGATATATTATTGTGTTTGATGATTCGGGTGGTATAGGATGATCAAAATACATGATAGCCATTTTAGAGAGAGAAAGTAGAGAGATGGTGTTCTTGGTAGAGAGTTGGTTCAATAAAATGTAAAAGGTTAGATTGCCAAGTCGCACCCCTTCCATGGATGGAAGGGGTATTTATACTTACAAACAATACGTCCTCCTAAAGGACTGTGGATCAGGCATACAGTGGATAAAGACCCGTCCTTCCTCCACGGTGTTGCACTACACTATTCTACGCTACAAATTAACTAATTAACTACTACATAACGTAAATAACTACAAATCTACGAGCTATAGACTATACTTGGGGTGACCGACACTTTGACATGGAATTTCAAATTCCTAACAATCTCCCCCTAAGGGAGGTCACCCCATGAAATACATTTTGCATCCTAGCATTCTTTCTTTGACATTGTTCTTGAGCTCGTAGACTTGAATTCTTCACTTTCGTAATCTTTGTGCTTTAGTAGCGATTCTTCAAAGTCCGCATAGTTTTGTACTTTCAGTGGAGGTCTTTAACTGATCCACATCATTGATGATCTTCGAGCTTTCATTGAGATCATCAGGCACAGTAAATATCTGGTTCACCCTTTATTGTGTTTCCATAATGTGACGTTGTGATTTTCGGACCGACATGCTCACACTTTTGAATCATGACATCTTTCCATCAGAGTAGCGGAAGCCTTACTGGTTCATGATATTTGCAGCAGCGAAGTAGAAACATAGTATAAAAATAATCAAACCAAGTTATGTAGATATGCACCAGTCCGATTTCTTCAAATTAAGTGTGGATGTTGTGAGCATGCGGCTTTGAATTGACTCCTCAATTCTGATCAGCTGCAACCGCCTCCAAATGTACTGCAAACAACAGCAATAAACACCCTAAAGCGTCTTTGATCACTTTCGTTGAATTGAGGTACACGCCCACGTTCCCCGTTGATCGTACAAGTACTGCCAGTGATCGGTAGGATTCCTAAGAATCTCCATGACAGGGTTTCACAGCTGTTCTAGCTGTTCTCAAACCGGAACGCCTCTAAGAAGACAACATGGAGTTGAGTGAACCAAATAATTGAGATTCATTGATTGATGAAAATGATTTGAAAAACAATCGCGTATTGCTTGAAAGAAAGAGTTTTGCAATACGACGAAGGTTTTATGAGAAAGATCAATTTTCAATCATAAATACTTTTTATATTTGAAAGAGTACACATTCGACGTGCTAGTGAGAAGAAGATTCGCACATCGAACGGTTTTTCCAAAAGTATTTTTTCAATCAGAGATACTTTTTGTGTTTAAAAACATAAGTACACATTCGACGTGCTAGAGAAAAGAAGATTTTCACATAGAACGGTTTTTCCAAAAGTATTCGTCAATTCCATTCCTGGACCAATGTTGATTCAAGAGTGAATCGCCCCATCGGTTCTATCCAGTTGTCACAAGTTTGATCTTTTGGAAAGATCTCACATGTCACCCACCAAGAGCTTGTTTGATGTTGGCTCTAGAAGGATTTCCATCTTCATCGTGAATACTTTTACATACCACTCAGATGTTCTGGCAATACCACAAGGATAATGCGTAGGACTCTTAATATAATCTTACTTTCCACATTGTGTGAAACAGCAAGTCTTCATTAATTTTGTGTCCTAATGAGATATTGTGGATGATCTCTTGGCTCTAGACTCAATAGTGCACATTTGGTTCCTATGCCGGAGACTAGGGAGAGGGTCTCCTTCTTCAATATTAACAATCACTAAGAGAAAGTCGATAGATTATGTCGGTTCCCCGTGAGAATGAAACAAGTCATTTTAAGAGGAACTTGAGTAGGTTGGGAAGTTAGGTGCAGTGCGTCACTGGGTCCATGACGTCGTCTTCAATACCAGTGTTACCGTAGTAGACACCAGTAGCATATGTATTGAACCCGGTTTCTGCCCTAAGGTTGAATTATTGGAGGACTATTTCTTTTCACCCTTTTCTCATTTCATTTCTTTTTCATTCTTCAACCCCTTCAGTGCTTACCGAGACTTCATAACTAGAACCTTGTTGGGTTTATTGCAGATCTAGCTCTGTCTCGGTCAGCACTCTTCCCATATCTCATTTTTCTCCTTTTTTCATCATACCTAAAGACTCTACACTATCTAGTGGATTGTCCCTGGGTAGATCCCTCCGGTTCTGGCGGATCGTGGGAACTAATACCTAACCTCACCATCCTTATAACACCATACATAAAGTAAAATGGTCGGTCTTTTGGTACAGTTCTTTCCTTCTCAAAACCAATTGAAAAATCATTTGGAAAAACAATCAAGGTACTTGTGATACGAGATCAAAGCATTTTGTACCTTAATAGTTTTGATCATTTAGAAAACCTCCCCCTCAGCATGTGCATATGTTTAAGAATTTGTTTAGCACAAGGAGGCAAGAGGACTTTGAAATATTTTCTTTGATCACAATTTTCATAGAAAAAAGCCATTTGATTTTCTTGGTAAATTTCTCCCCCTCAATATGTGCATAGGATAAGTGAAATCATTTTATCACATAGAGGCAAGAGTTCTTTTGAAGTACTTTTCACGATCACAAAAGCCATTAAGAAACCATTTGCTCCCCCTCAATATGTGGTTCGAGATTCGAAAGCATTTAGCACATATTAGAGAGCAGCCTGCACATTTTCATCAAATCGATCATCATATATCAAGTTTCATTATTAAATCACAAATTCTCCCCCGATCAAAAATATCAAACCCTTTGAGATTTTGGATCTCAAGTGATTTAATCAGGTTTGGAAATCATGGGAGAATATGTGGCCAGGTTTAAATACTCATTTGTTTTTAGATAAATCCTCCTCTTCAACATGTGCATTGTGTATTTGAAGTCGTTTGGCACATGGAGGCAGGAGTGCCTTTAAAGGACTAAAACCGATTTCATAAAAACAGATTTGAGATTTAAATCACGATCTCTCCCCTGATCAAAAATATCAAACCATTTGATATTTGTGATCCCATCTGATTTAAATCATTTAGAAAAGTTTGGGGAAAGAAGTGGCCAGATTTACTTTTGAAAAATGACAGATAGGAACAGATTTAAACATTAAAGATTGTTAGTGTCAGGTATGATAGTTTTAAGAGATCTTTAAGTAAAATAAAACAATTTCACAATCAAACAAGAAAAGAAAAAATTTCATTTTGAAAGACCTTGATTCAAAAGAAAAATCATACCATGACATAACATTAAATCTTTAGATCACCACTTTATTTCGTACAAACGGACTTTTGTGAAGAAATATCGTTTGAAAATATTTTATTTTAAATCACTCTCCCCCTCAATCGATGACAGTAGTCGATGATTGAGTGACTTTAGTTTAAAATGAAGTCCGGTTGATTTCCAAAATTTAAGTTCAATTTATTTTCAAAAACAATACTTTTCCATTTTCAAAACAGTATTTTCAAAATTGTTTTAAGAAAAAATGGTATCATCCACTACTTATTCCTGCACAAAGATACATTAGTGGTTGAGAAGCTTCCGTTGTTGTTGCTGTAGGGTTTGGAAGAAAAACCATCTGTTGATGCAGTGAGACTTCTTCTTACGTTCCATTTTGAATGCCAACTGAGGTCAAATTAAGCTCCGTTTCTTCAATCACTTAGAAGAAAACCATCTGCTGATGCAGTAAGACCTCTTACGTTGCATTTATCCCAACTCTCCATAGAAGTCCAATTAAGCTCCGTTTCTTCATTTGTCAACCCAAGATATAGTTACCCTTTCCTTTCGGCATCCAATCATCTTCAATTGTGGGTTCCGGATCGGGAACATTCTTTTATACCAATATACCTGCATATGTTAGTGAACACACATACAAATATATGGTGGTCGACATCACCCAAACAACAATCGACTAATAAAAGTCAATGCAACATGTCAATCAGATCATATAAAGTATGGGATTATGTGTTCATCAAACTCTAATCATCTAAATCTAACAATCATATCCTAGGCACCTAGTCCTTCAACATAGGTTAACATCATTTTTCAATTAAGCATTTAGGATAATTAAGAAATCCAGTTAGATGATATAGATTTGAAAACATTCTCCCCCTCAATCAATGACTCATTTTCTGAAAAGATTAAAAGCGCTGAAGTCATTGATTGAGTTTTTCAAATTTAATAGAACCTGAAGTGATTGTTTTAAAGCAACTCATTTACCACCTTTTTGTTAAACAACAAATATTTTTCTGAAGAATTTTAGACGGAAAAACATTTGTGTAGGAACAGCTTCCTCGACATACTTTCCTCATTTTGATTTTAGGATAAGTGCACGAAATATTTTGAAAATTTGTTTAGCGCAGCACTTTCCTTTCTTTAAGAACGGGTTGCTATCGGAAATAATAGCAAGCTATAGTTTTAAGCACGGGTTACAGTCTGAAGTAACTGTAAGCCATATTTTGAGACATGTTTTGAAAAAGAATATTTACACCTCCTGCTCGAACTTCATCTATGGTCCCGTGCCATTATTGAATGACATTTCTAAGACCGCAGATGTTATTGATACCAGAAGACATGTCATAGAAAAAACATATTTTTGGCATTTTTGAAATTTTTTGATTTTTATGGGTTTTTGAAGGTTTTATAATTTTCTATTTTCTTTTGCTGGTTTTATATTTTTGTATTTGGTTTTAAAAAAAATATATATACAAAGATAGAGAAGATGATATAGTAAAAGAAGATGATGATACGAGTACCGAGATGAGGATATCGAGCAGCCCCGTTGTAGAATATAGAAATCGGCATCTCTTAAACATTCACCACCAAAGCTTCCAAGGCTCTTGCATAGAAGAAAGAAATTGAACCATCTGAAAGTGAGACTTTGGCAGCTTCCCCCCAAACCGAAAATCCTTTAGCCGAGCAGATTCAAAGCTTTCTTTCAAGCTTCCATTAGCCAGGTGCACCAAGAAGCACACCATTATCATTTATCCCGCTGCTCCATTTTAAGAACGATAATCGAGATTCTCCGTTCGGGGTTATATCATCAATAAGAACAAAGAACGTATCATCCCACTCTTTAAATTTCTTCTCATATTTCACTACCACTGAAGTCTGAAGCAATCCATTATGAAAGGTGTCAAGAGACCACTTCCCCCACGTAGTTGAAATGATGCAGTCAGTCTCTTAGACTAGAGCTCACAAACCCGAATACACATACCCGAAGACAAAGAAACTTATACCATCGAAGTAGCAGATTAAGTCCAATAGCCAAAGAATAACCCCGATGTATACTTTCTCTCCCCCTGAAGAAAGTGTATGAAGCTCAAGAAACCAAGTACCCAAATGCCCAAAGAGAGAATAACCGATAACATTGAAGAAGCAGCCAAATCACGATTATCTCTGCGGTGACAATCTATGCGGATGTCAACACCGGAATAAGTGATTATATCTCTGAATCACAGATTAAGCCCTCAAGTAAAACAGCTGAGCATCTCCAATGTACACAATCTCTCTCCCCTGATGCTTGTGATAACATCAAAATCATCATACACTTGTGTACCTCTTTCATCTTCAGAAACTAACTCTTACATCTCTTCCCCCACATAGTTGGAATAAAAACACTAAACGCCTTGATGAGTAAGACCTTGAGTTTCTCTGCGGTCATGACATTTGTTTTCCTGGGATATCTTCAATCACTTAGAAGAATTAAGTTCATCAAGTTTACTCGCCATTAGTCAAACCTTGAGTTTCTCTACGGTAATAACATTTGTCTTCCCGAGATATCTTCAATTACTTAGAAGTATTAAGTTCATCAAGTTTACTCGCGTTTAGATGCTTGTCTCCTTCCCCCATGCTGGTTTTGACACTCAAATTAGCAACTCTTTGTAAGCCCAAATACTTGAAATCTTTTGAGAAGAACACTATTAGCACAAATATATCTGTGAGAATCAACTTGCTGAAGCAGAATGTGAGCAAGTCTAATTGGGGATTAAATCTAACTTTTCACTCTCCCCCAATTAATGCTCTCCCCTAAACCTACAATTTTTTGATAAACCCAGATTAAGAAGAAGTCTTTAGATCGTTAAATGCAACTCGTCTTTAGTCTTCTAACATGTAGCAGAAAATGTAGAACAGACTGTAGACTCGACCTTCTTCAAGATTGTCCAGTTGGGGATTAGATAGTTAACATCTTCAACTCACCAAATAAAATAAGAACATCACCAAAAAGCATCCCAATTAACTTACATCTTGGAAATCCCCTTAACTAAAATCCTTCCCAATCAAACAAGAACAGAAAGATGTTCATCAAGGAAATCAGCAATCAGGCCGCAACGAACACACAAGATGATAACACCAAACTACCAATCACATCAAACAAGAACAGAGAGATTGTTCGGAATCATCATGTGGATGTATACGGAAGCATTAACCGAAGCACTTTGTCGATAAACTTATCAATCCGAGTGAAGATGTCAACCAACGGCTCTTAGAAGAACAACTCCATGTGAAGATGACCCGATAAGAAGAAGCTCGGTTCTTACATGAGTTAGGAGCTGTTTGACCATATATTCTCAAATATCAATCAACTATGCAGAATTATCACACTTCTTCTCCCCCTCAAGAATTGCATACGGAGATGCCATTCTTGATTAAATAAGTGAAAATCATCCTAATGTTCTATTCACACTTCTCCCCCGCAAAATTATCACATGATGTCTCCATCTTCATTATAATCGAGCAAGTGGAATGAGAAAACAATCAATGGTAGCCCGGTTCACTTGATAATTAAAAGCGCATGGAAAAAGCATGAAGCATGTTGATGAGAATGGTCATAATAAGAAGATTTCTCTTCTTCAGAAGATAAAGCGTACTGACACGTACACTTTTCTTTTCTTTAGAGTACGAGGCATGAACTGATGTGTTCATACGTCATAATCTCTCTCTTTTCATCATCTCTTGGCAAAACATGTAATCAACCCCATTATCATTCAGTAGGCTCTTTGTTGTGACAGCTGATGGAGAAAACCGAATATGATAAATTTGACCTAGAAGTAAACTAACCCGAACTCGTGACTTAAACTTGCACATATGTAACAAAGATCGGTGCCGATTTCCATTAGCAACTCTAAGTACTCTCTATGTACTCTATACTCTTCAACCAACCAACCATCAAGTATAAGACGTACATCACCTCTTGAAAATCCACAATTGAATGTGACACTGAGCACAACAACGTAACTCCTTAAAGTGATAGTTATCTTGTGGTGGTAAGAGCCCAATTCCCCCAAGTGGTAAAAGAAAAGGTAAAAGACACCCAACAATAACTAGATTTCCAAGTCTTCGTTTTTGATAATAAGCTCGAACAAGGATCATGAAGAATCTTCATCCAACCATCCCCGATACCTTCAGATACTAAGTACACTCGCCCGTGATATTTCACTTCAATCTCAAATAAATAATACTAAATTAACGCCGTTGTCACATCTTCTGAACTGCTCAAATCTAGCCTTCTTTGACATTTAAATGAACTTTGATAATGGTTTTTCATCCCGACCATGGTTAAAAGCACATAACCCCGTAAAACCATGTAATAACCAAACTGCCATGATGACAACCCAAACACACACCCAATTCATGAAGTACACCCTTTTATCCCTTCTTTGAAGCAAAAACCGTAGCACCAGCATCAAGTAAGCTCCAGAATTACACTTTCTCTTCTCCAAGATGGTTCCATCATTACGGGATTTTACAACTCTATGGTTTAAACCGAGAAATAGTTTTTTTCGCGAGATTTTACAAAACCAAGAATAAACCGTAAGATAGATCCGGAAATGCACTTTACTAATACCAGGATGTTTCCATTGTCACGGGATTTTACAAGTCTATGATTTAAACCGAGAAATAGGTTCTTTCTCGGGATTTTACAAAATCAAGACAAAACCGGAAACAATGTCAGCTTGAATGTGTTATGACGACTTTGGTTTCAGTGAATATCTGTTTTAGGGGAATGTGCAGCGGTTCATCAACGGTTCATTAACCAACATCAATAGTATCATCAACCATCCGGTAAACACATTGGTAAACACATCATTCACGCAATCTGTCGGCTATTGTAGTGACCACATGGAGAAGTAAACCCGATATACCAAACTTGATCATGAAGTAGAATTCCCCAGATTTGTTACTTAAACTTGTACTCATCCTCGTGAAAAAGAAACGGTGTACCCAATGTACAAAGCCTCTTGACATATCCTCAACTTCGTGAGACACCGAAGTGATAGCAACGTTGTGGGTCAAGTGAGAAAGAATCACAAACGTAACTAAATAGCCAAGTCTTTATCACCTTCTATAAATGCTCAAACAAGTCATCTTCGCGGAATGGTAGAAAGAAAGAAGACGAAATAAGTGAACACGCCCGGAGAACCTTACTTCAAATCCAAATGAGACACATCTTACAAACAACCTTGTAGTCAACCTTGTTCAATTATCAATACAAGACGTGATAAAATACTCTTTGTGAAAATGTATACACTAAAGTATCACACCAGATAATCAGATATATAATGACCCAGTGCAAATAGTATCCCCAGTTCAATTGACGAATTACTTGGTTCAAAACATAAATCTCACATTATGATCCACATGATAATCCCACCCGGTTCAACATCCGTTCAAAGATGAGCAAATAATGACCATTGAACATAAACGAGATAATGTCCATGCATATCACAACGAGCAAATGAGATTACAAGATGTTCAACTCAATCCGTATTTCATATCCAACTCACAACCTCACCCAGACTTTACTTGATCTCATTTCACAAACCCATTAAGGAAGTATCATTATCCTTACAAAGCCTCAAGTAAACATTTATCACATGGTCACAAGAGGTATATAAAACCCATTCTAACATTGATACAATGCCACCAATCCACATATCAAGTCAAGCATCCAATTCCAAATCAAATATACACGTTAACGAAAGCCAATTGAACAAATTTAGCCACCCCAAACAAGATTCGGTCCAGTCAAATTAACATTCCTTGATCCATTTGAGATATACGGTCCAAATCCAATCCAATAGCCCAATCTTGAAAAGATGAGATACCAGATCCAATCGGTATACTACTAGAGTAACCGGTTATATAAGCTTCACACACAAACCTAACCCTAAAAATCACTTCAGAATATTACGCCTCTCATCTCTGTGACACATACTTCTCCAAACCAAAAAAAAATCCTCCTCCTTCCAAGATCTCGCAGCATAAAAAAAAAACCATTCATCTCACAAACAACTCTAACTCACACCAAATCTTATCACATAATCAAGAAGGCTTATTCTAGCACGATCCTAGGATGGGTCTTAAGCCTAAAAGATTTAATCTTTCAAGACTTAACAACCTCAGAATGAAGGTGCCACAGGGATGGCTTGGACATATGAGTCGGCTTCAAGGACATATTCCAGGTAGGTTTTAATTACTTCAACAGAAACATGAATCAAATAGATGAGAGAAAATAACTTGTATGTTATATTTCTACTCATATAAATTCGTATATTCAACAAATCAATGATGACTTTTTCATGTAAAGGCCCTTAAAGGTCATGTTAAACCATGAAGAACACGAATCGATATGAGATAAAACAATAATTGGTTTTCGTTTCTGATTTAGTATGTGCATGTCACGATTTATAATTTAACGAATCAAGATAAAGGATGTAACATTCTTGTTAACATTTCTGTCTTTAGATTCGAAAATTAAAAAAAAATAATCTTCCGCATGCGTCCATATGTGAATAGATTGATAGAGATCTATGTGTTTGACTGAACCACTCACACAAGGAACAAAGCTGAGATCCAAAACTTGTTTTAGATTTTCGTACATGTAGTTTGAGTCCAGATCTGTGATGAATGAGTTTGATAGTAACTTGTTTGGTTTTGATTGATGATGAAAAGAACCTGAAGTCGTTTTGAGTCTAGTTATTGTTGGTAAATGATATGTTGGTGATGGTTTAGTCTTGGACCGAGGATAGTTAACTTGAGGTCGCGACATGTTGTTTTGGTTTAAGATATATTGTGGTCGTGGTCATGTGCATTATCTCCTTCTCCCTTTCTGTTTTTATGTTATTAACAGCCAAATCGCTAGTAAAAATCAGTTAAGTTGCTACTAAATTAGGAGACAAGTCGCTAAACTTTTTCAGTTTGACTCAAAAGTCAAACCAGTACAAGTCGCTATATTTTTTTGATATAAGTCGCTAGACAAAAACATCATCTCTAAAGAAAGATGACAAGTCGCTATATCATTATCTTGACAAATCGCTAGCACAACTCGCTACCCATATACAATGCATCTAGACAACTTGTAAAGACAAGTCCCCACTTTAACTGTTATCACAACTCGCTGCCAAAGTAACCACAAGTCGCTATGAAGACAAAGGACCAGTTTAGACAAATTTATTTCGACCAAGTTGCGAAAACCCAGAAAAAGACCAGTTTTGACCACAAATGAAGATGACCAGCAAATAAAGATGACCAGTTTTTACAACCATAACATTCACAGATTTGGTACAAGCATCAATAACATAAAATACACAGTTTTTTGGACAAAAAAATTAACACAAGCTAGATGTATAAATCATTTACGACCATGACAATTTGACCAAAAGAGGATACTAAAACATGTAAAAAAACTGTTAACCACAAGTATACTCGAAAAAACATTTTTTCTGACCATCATACAGTACCAAAAAAATAGTTTTCAACATGAACCAAAAACCACCATAACCATGATACAAAACCACACAAATCAATAAAACACCATAACCTTGGCTCTGGTACCATTTGTAGGATCGATATATTATTGTGTTTGATGATTCAGGTGGTCTAGGATGATCAAAATACATGATAGCCATTTTAGAGAGAGAAAGTAGAGAGATGGTGTTCTTGGTAGAGAGTTGGTTCAATAAAATGTAAAAGGTTAGATTGCCAAGCCACACCCCTTCCATGGATGGAAGGGGTATTTATACTTACAAACAATACGTCCTCCTAACGGACTGTGGATCAGGCATACAGTGGGTAAAGACCCGTCCTTCCTCCACGGTGTTGCACTACACTATTCTACGCTACAAATTAACTAATTAACTACTACATAACGTAAATAACTACAAATCTACGAGCTAACATATGCTAGACTATACTTGTGGTAACCGACACTTTAACATGGAATTTCCAATTCCTAACATCATGTGTATATTGAAAATCTACAAAACAAAGGTTAGAAAACAAATATATAATGCATAATTTCCTGCAAATAAGACTCAAGTTAGTAGTAAACAGGTCTTCTGTTGCACGGATCTCACGGTTCCCTCCTTGGAGGGATCCGTCTAGGCAAAATGGAGGGATTCGTCTGACTGTAAACAAAATGCAGTAATGGTGATGTAACAAATTATGTTAACATCAAAATGAGATATGTATTAAGGTAACAAACATACTCTCAAGACAATATGGCACATAACATGTAATCTCATTCAATAAAACATACGAGAAATGATCTACAAATATCTAAAAACTAAGAGAATGATTTAAACATGAAATGTGATTCCTAAATGATCTAAGTTAAGCTTAAGACTAGGACACCACTTGAATCCTTAAGCTCATAGTTGTTTAGATCTGTTGACCTCATCGAAACGTTCGAGGAGGTGATAAAACATGAAACGTTGCTCTTCACGTAGTTCATGTATCAAGCCTTCAATGTGTTGACATTGATAACAATCCTTGTCATGGCTTAGAAAAGGTGGTGGTAGAAATGGAGTGGCTTGATGTGGAGGATCAAGTGAAGAGGGTTGAGGATCCTCAAAAGAATGAGGGATTGGTGGAGGCACATTCAATGATGGCTCAACAAAGGATGATGTTGAAGGTAGAGAGGTGTCAACTTCCATGTGGTCAGGTGGTTGACTTTGATGATTCCTCATAATCCAAAATGGACCATTTGAGGGAAATGGAGAAAAGGATATCGGTGCAAGTGTTGATTCAACACCTTGGTTTTGCTGCACAATCTTCTTTATTGAAGAGAGTGTCGGCAATGGTGGAGGATGGGATGGCCTACGAGGTAAGTCCTCTAAGTTTTAGAGATATGGAGATGATTATGAAGTGGTAAATGATATGGCTCTAGGCACTAAAGATGATGGTTGGGTGGAAATGGGTGTGTTTGGTTTAGTAGGAATTGTGGTGTTTGGTGATGATATTTTTGTGGGAACAATCCTTTTGGGTATTGGTTTGATTGGTTGAGTTGGTGGAGGAGAAATCCTAGCATTTGTGGATTTAACGGGAGATGATTCGGCTGAGGAAATTTCGTGTATAACGCGAGCAAGTTTCTTGGGTGGTCTTTTGGTGGATGAGTTAGCACTAGGAGCTTCCCTCATGATGAAATGACTAAGGAGAGGTTTCTAAATGCTGAGAATTAAATTTTGGTTGATGACTAAGAAGTTCTAACAAGATGACTTATAAAGGGAAGGATTTGGGAAGTTCATTAAAGACTTAAGCCACTAAGATCCTTAGAAATGTGATGATTTGCATGCACAAGGGTCAACTAAAGATTTGCACTGATATATGAGTTTAATTAAGACAAGATGAAGTGTTTAAGTTAGCAAGGAGAACTTGAAATGATTGTTTTAGATAGGATTTGCTGAATCTGCCAGCCGGTTCCCACGGTTCCCTCCAATGAGGGAACCGTCTAGGCTAATCCTAGGGATTCGGCTATCAGCAGTCAAGAAAAGAAGAAAATGATGTTAGTAGAGTATAATACCTATACATCTTGAGTGTCTCAGTCTTTTTAAGTGTTTTAAAAGAGGTGTGACTTAAATGATCAAGGGTAATGAGTGATGCTAGCTAATGATTTCCTTTTATGGAAGGAAAATGAGACTTTGTGACCACCAATGGGTGATCAAGGATGACACTAGGAATATTGATAGTGTCAAATGATGTTAAATGATCCTAGAGATCATATGGAAACTTGGGATAAAATTTGAAAATTCCTTAAAAATTATAAGAATTGGAAAACTAGTTTTTGACCCATTTTGAGGTAGGGTTGACTAAAATCAATTTGCTAAAATTGAAAGATTTATAAAACTAGATGTGTTGACATGTGAGAGATGATGTGTGAGTATAGGAGTGTAAGGATGATGAGTTTTGGTGATATGATAAATTAAAAAGCACTTTGAGTGTGATCCTAAATGAGCTATGAGTGAGTGTGAAGCTTACTAAGCTTGAAGAAGAATTAAGGGGTCCTAAGGCCTTATGTTTAGCTAGTGTGAAGTGATCTAGTGAGATGTTTTGATGTGTGGGGTTCTGCATTGTGAATCTGTCACCCCGGATTCCACGGTTCCCTAAAAGAAGGGATCCGTCTAGTATATCTTTAGGGATCCGGCAACTGCAGATCAGAAGCATCACAGAAAATAATGTAGATTTTGCGCTATACTATGTATACCAATTGCTATTGGTCTCTACTCTAAAATAACAACAAAACAAGCAAAATATCTCATAAACCATATCATAAATAAGAGTAGTAATGATAATATCTAAACAACTAAAATAAAGTATTTCACAAACATAAGCATCCATTGTAAAATGATAAACAAAATGTATAAAAGAAACCATAATCCTAATGTCTCTTTTGTCAAGCTTTTCTCTTCCTCTTTCCCAACTTCACGAAGTAGCTAGTCAGGCATTGGATCATGCCCTTCAATTGTTTGAATTCTTCGGTCTCGTTTGGAAGAGTTAGAAGTTGTTGACAGTAGGTTATGGGGTCCAAGTTGACGTTGGCGACGGGGTTGACATTTACTTCTTCTTCGTCCGAGGAGTCCGGGAGAGCCCGGGGTCTTCTTCCATTGACCATGAACCATTGAGAGGGTTGTTTGGTGAGTGGTACCATGACGTGATCGGAAAGGAAATGATCATCGTTGATTGGAGAAGGTTGCATTGCACTAACAATCTCACGGAGTCGTGTTAGGAGCATACCATAGGGAAGTACCATGTTGGCGACTTTGAATACACCGGCCATTCTCTTCACCATGTAATAGACAAGATTAAATGGCCTTTGGTGAATGAGGCAATATATCATTTGGACACGACATGCATTTGGATGGTCTTTGTCTCCGACCAAACTAATTACATTTTCCCTAAGAATTTCTTCCCACTTTCTAGAGATGGGATGCATTTCGAAGAGTTCCATTTGAAAGGGATCACGGTGAATAAGCTCTTTGTTATAGTTGAAGCGAGATTGGTCGGCTCTAATTTGGAAAATGGTGTCTCGAACAATTGCGGGGTCATCAAGAGGAGTGCGGTAGATTGGTTTGGAATCTAGTGCATAGGATTGAGTGGATATTTCCTAATCTTGGGAGTACATACAAATTCCTTCACAAGGAATGCGGAGGATTTGTGCAAATATGTTGAGGGGTAGAGTAAAGTTTTGTTTATTGATGATAAAAGCGATTGAGATGCTATTATCACTATTTCGAATTATCCTAACGCTTTTGCAGAATTCAAATATGAAAACCGGACAAATTTGTTCATCAATATCAAGGAGACAATCAAAGTTGATTGCCGAGAAGACTTGACGAATGTCAATATTTTCAAGGAAACATTCCTTGACCACACGACCTTTGTGGATAACTCGTTTTCAAGTCTTTTGAAGATTTTACAATCGGTTTTTGAAAACCCCTCTTTTCGATAGTATTTAGTGAGGTAGTAAACGGTATCATGGTGGTCTTGTTGGGTAGCTTTAGGCATGGTTGGTACTAGAAAAACAAATATTCCAATTAGGTAAAAAATTTTGAGATGGGTTTATGGTTTTGATTTTTATTAACAATGCTGTAAGCACCATGGAATCTTAGTTATGTGAAAACCTTTTTTAGTGATCAATTTTGCAAAACCTAATTTCATCAATTGATTAAGAAAAATTGAAAACCATAAACCCTAGGATGAGGATGATGAAGATTACAACATATGAGTGTAATTACTTACTATGATGTTCTAGAGGAAGATGCTTGAGGATATGAAGCCCTATAGAGATGAAAGCAGCAATTGGGTCATTTTTTTGTTTTGTGAGGAGATGGAAAAGAGCAGAATTGGTTTTTAAAAACGTATGGTTGGTTTCTGTCACACGGTTCCCCCGGATCCCTTGTAATTGAGATCCGGCTAGTACAAATTGTGGGATCCGGCTACTGTGGACAGAAAAAGGGTATTTGGTGTTATTTTTGTAATAAGTTATACACAAGCATATGGAACAAAAATAGCTTTTGAGGTTCCTAATTGAATAGATGTTCGGTCAACGGGATTTGATAAGTTAATTGTCAAGGATCTATTTGTGACGGTGGCGTTAGTTTGACGATCTTTTAGAAAATCAAGGAGGAATACTATTCCCGATGATGAGTAAGTCGGGAAAGTGGCGAAAATAGACTTTTTAGAGACTAGCAATTATTAACGTCTAAAAAAAATATCAACATATCCATGTAAACGTAAACTAGCTAATTTGTGGATAAGTAAACATACCTTTAAACTCTTGATATGGTTTATGGAAACAATAAAACCGAAATACTTCACGAGCTTTTAAAGTAATCTGTTGTATTTAGAATAAGTAAGTTGCGATTACTTTTAGGTTCTTCCTTGAAAGTTGACTTCATTTTTCTTTGAATAGAAATGAAGACTTTTGAGAGATCCTAGCATGAAGATTTCTTGAAAAGAAAATGTTAGAAAAATCTATCACTATCCAACATAAAAGAAACAATTTGTTTTAAAAGATTTCATTATTTGTAGTTTTCAAACATACACGGATCGTATCAAGTTTTTAAAGTACAACATACTCTAAGAAACTTGGTAACGAAGCTATGATGCCAATTGTGGAAAACTAGAAGGGGGGTTGAATAGTTTTATCGAATAAAACTTCGTTTTAAAATATTTAGATCAACTTATGTCAATCTATTTATATGTGTATGTTGGACGTTGATAGATAGATATGTAAGTATGTAATGTAAAGGTAGAGAGTAAGAAACACAAAACCACGACACAAGTATTTATAGTGGTTCGGCTACAAGGACACCTTCCTTGCCCTACTCCACTCCCCGAGTCACCTACTTGAGAGTTCGTAATCACTACACGACACAACTCCTTATGGCGGAGAAGCCTTCATAATGTCGCCTACTCTTTTCCGGTACAAGGCTAGACACTGGGTTCTTCTACAAGGTAGAACCACACCTATCACAACGTTGCCTAGACTTTATCCGATACAAGGCTAGATAACGAGTTCCATTACAAAGGAGGAACTACTACCCAACACTACACAACACCTATCCCAAAGGATACCCACTCTTTATTACAACATCATCAAGGATATCAATATCCTTGGATACAACCTATCTGTATTTGTACATTGATACACCATATCGATTGTACACCCTTGGCATCTTTCACTAATGCCTTTGACTTGCCCCTTTTTGGCATCCTTCACTAATACCTTTGACACGGACATTCGGCACCTTTCACTAATGCCTTCGTCTTGACTCTTTTGGCATCCTTCACTAATGCCTTTGACACGGATGTTAAGCACCTTTCACTAATGCCTTTGTCTTGACTCTTTCGGCATCCTTCACTAATGCCTTTGACACAACACTTCTAGGGAGGAAGAAAGAACTATCAACAAGAGAACCTCAGTAGTCTTGATGATGACGAAGCATGGCAAATCATGGACTTGAGCTTGCTCGACTTCAAGAGGTGGTGATCTCGCCTTTAAGAGGAACCTAGAGAATCACACAAAAGCAAACACAAACTACATAGAGAGATCCTTTGGATCTGAGGTTAGAAGGTTTACAATACTAGGAGAAAGTATGTGTGGAAGTTGCTACCCAAAATGAAGAAATGGCTCACTATTTATAGAAGAAAATAAGCTACTGTTCCACGGATCCCATGGATCCCTTACTTGAGGGATCCACCCAGTGTAAACTAGGGGAACCGTGGGACGCTCCTCTTTGTCCATGGGTTTTGGGTCATGGGTCATGGGTCCTAGACTTTTGACCATGGGTATCCAAGTAGATACAATGTATCTAGTAGGTGCAATGCATCTAGTCCATGGGTCATGGGTTAAATCCATGGGTCATGGATAATACCCGTTTATGACTTATGCATGATGTCATGCCATGGGTTATGGGTTATGCTCCATGGGTATGGGTCATGGACTTTGGGGTAAACCCAACTACATTCAATGTATTTGGTCAATGAGTCAAATATTTAAACTTCTACCCATTATATTACCCATTATAATATATACTAGTTATGTATATATCTACCCAATATATAAACACTAGTTGTTGTACATATGTATTACTAAATTATGAAAACACTATTACTTGTTTGGTGTTTTATGTGAAAACGTAAGTGTGTTAGTAAACTATTGGCTCAAACCATTTACGTGTTTTATTTGTTTCATTCAAATGATTTTACGTTTGTTATCGACAAAACATTAGAAGATCGTAAAATATAAATAAACATTTTTACGGCTTATTTGTATTAACAGTATATTGTATTTTAAAACTTTTTCGTTAAATGGAATTAGAAAACTATAAAGAAGGGCAATTTATTCAAAGACGACCACTCTTTGAAGCTAATGATTTTATATATTGGAAAAACATATTAGAAACATATGTGAAATCTAAAGATATTGATATTTGGAATATCATTGTTGATGGTGATTATCTTTTAGTATTTGAGAGCATCTCTACCGAAAAAAATGATGTTGTTTCTTTAGAAAGTGGAAAAGATAAACAAAAGAAAATGCTTTCCAAAAATAACGAAGCAAAAATGGTTTTATACAATGTTTTACCTAAAAAGGAATATGATAGAATTCTTATGCATAAAAAGGCTAAAGATATTTGGAATTATTTGGTGATCACTCATCAAGGAAACAAACAAGTGCAAAATAATAAAATTGATTTATTTGTTCAACAATGTGAACAATTTTCAATATCGATGAGAAAAGTATTGATAATGTATTTGCTAAATTTAATACTGTTATAGTGTTATTATTTCATTACAAGCACTTGATGAAACGTTAATCATGTTAGGACATTCTTAAGAGCACTTTCAACAAAATGGAGATCGAAGGTTACAGCGATAGAAGAATCAAAGGATTTGACAATCTTTTCTCTCAAAAAGCTCATTGGCAACCTAAAAGTCTATGAAGTAGTGTTGGTAAAAGACTTTGAGGCCTCAAAAGAAAAAGAAAGAAAAGTACAAGTCACTAGCTCTAAAGGCCAAGAAGAAGTCAAGTGACGAAGACACCTCATCCATGGATAGGGATGATGAAGAGTACGCTATGGCGGTAAGTGACTTTAAGAAGTTCTTTAAAAGAAGAGGAAGGTTTGTAAAACAACCTTATGATGACAAGAAAGGCTTTTGAAATTTAAAGGAAGAGAAAAGGGTAAAGGATGACCAAAATAGTTCAAGTTCAGTGATCCAAATCACATCATTAGTCATTGTCCCAAACACTCGGGTAATGAGCAAAAGACGTTTGTTAGCGGCTCATGGTGTCCAAGTGAAGAAGAGAAGGACGAGATTTGTCTCATGACCAAAGACTCTAACGAGGTACGTTCTAATTCTCCTTACTGTAGTAGTTCCTACTTAGATGATGAATCACTAAACTTTGAATATAACAAACTTTGCAAAATTAGTCTTAAAGTTATTAACAAAAATAAACATTTAAAAAGTAAAAATGAACTTGTAGAAAACGAAGTTTTAGAATTAAAGGAAAAGATCCAGAGACTTGAAAAAGGCAAAGAAGCAAGTTTAGAATGCAATCTTTGTGTAGATCTTGAAAGGGTAATTGATCACCTAGATTCTAAAATAGCTAGACTTAGTACAAAATGTTTAGATAAAATAATAGATACGTAGAAAATAAAGAATAACAAAATTGGTCTAGGCTTTACAAAAAGTATTCCTTCGACTAGTGAAGAAAAACCAACTAAATTTGTTCAAACTGTTGTCCAAAATGTTTCTGAGGTGGCGGATCCTTTGAAAAGGGATCCGGCCAGCAAAAAGCAACGGATCCGGCCACCTGGTACAGCAAAACCAAAATTTGACTCGACCAAATATTCTAGAAATGAGTTTGTAATTATAACTAAAAATAAGTCGCCTAATGCTACTATAAGAAATTTTAATAAACCACATTATGGTTAAGGAATTCTAAGAAATAGACCTAGTGTACGACCAACTTCCACAATACCATTTAGGAGACCAAACACTCCTTACCCAAAAAGTAGTTTTGACCAAATAGGATGGAACAATAGATTTCACAACGGTTATGAATTCCAAACAACTAACTTTGGACCTTGGAACCAATTTCCTTTTGTGAACCAAATGGTTTGTATAGCACAAATGGACCAATGAGATATTGCGGACCGAACGCTTGAGTTTATGTTTATAGATTTGTCTAAAGGTTGATCTAGAACCAAATGAATGGGTTAAAGATAGCGGTTGCACAAGACCTATGACGGGTAACAAAAGCTTATTCTTATCCTACAAGTCTTGTAATAGAGATCACGTAGTGTTTGGTAATGGAAAAAGTAAGATAATTGGCAAAGGTACGATCTCACATAACACTCTAACCATTAATGATGTTTGTCACGTAGATAATCTAGGATTATTACTTAAAGACGACATTATCGTAGGAAAAAGGGTTAGGGAAAATGGTTTTTATGTAATGAAAATTGGTAACTCTCTTAAAGATAAACTTTATCTAACTTCGATAGATGATACTTCGAACCTATGGCATCAAAGATTGGGCCACAACAATATGCGACTTATTCGATCGCTATCATCTAAAGAGCTTGTTATAAACTTACCAAAATTAAAACATGAGCAACATTTTTGTGATGCTTGTACTATAGGAAAAGAATTTCATGTAAGTCATAAAGCTAAAAATATGGTTTCAACTACTAAGTGTCTAAAATGTTTACACATGGATTTATTTGGTCCATCATTTATTCAAAGTTACGGAGGAAACTTCTATACTTTGGTAATAGTTGATGACTACTCAAGGTATACATGGACTAGATTTTTGAAAAAAAAATGAAGCTTTTGACCATTTTGAAATCTTAAGTAAGAAAATTCAAAAACAACAAACTTCTCCAATTGTGTCGATCCGTACGGATCATGGTCGAGAGTTTGATAACGAAGTACAATTCAGAGCCTTTTGTGACGCTAATGGTATTACTCACAATTTCTCGGCTCCACGTACTCCGCAATCAAACGGGGTAGTTGAACATAAGAATCGTACTTTACAAGAAATGAGTCGAAATATGCTAAATGAACAATCAATTCCTCAAAATTTTTGGTGTAATGACGTCGACACATTTACATACTACTTAAATAGAATTTTAATAAGACCATTTTTAGGTATGACTCCTTATGAATTATTTAATGGTAAAAATCCGTTGTTTGATTACTTTAAAGTCTTTGGAAGCAAATGCTTCATTCTAAACACAAAGGATTGTCTCACAAAATTCGATTCTAAATCTACCAAAGGTGTTTTCTTAGGATACTCACCAAATATTAGATCATACGTAATTATAAATAAAGAAACAATGAAAATATAAGAGTCTTTAAATGTCAAGTTCGACGTAAGTCATCCTCCTAAATCTCAACCTCTCGTAGATGAAGATATGATAGAAAGTCAAATCCTTGAAAATCAAATTAATGAAACAAAAGATAAAGAAGATTAACCATTAAATAAAGAAATTGTCAACGTTAAGGAATCTAAAAATTATCCTTTAGAAATAGTCATAGAAAAATTAAATGAAAGAACCTTACGTTCTCAAGCTCAAAACCAAAGTAATCTTTTATGTTTTGTATCTTCTTTAGAACCCAAAAACGTTAATGAGGCTATTAAAGACGAAAGTTGGATAATGGAAATGCAAGAAGAATTAAATCAATTAGTCACTAATGATGTCTGGAACCTTGTTCTACCTCCTAAAAATCAAACCGTAATTGGTACTAAATGGGTTTTCAAAAACAAACTAGACGAAAATGGGATAGTATCCCATAACAAAGCTAGAATTGTTGCACAAGGGTATGATAAACAAGAAGGAACAGATTTTGATGAGACATGCTCCCGTAGCTAGATTAGAATCTATAAGAATCCTCCTTGCTTATGCGTGTGCTAAAGATATCAAACATTATCAAATGGATGTTAAAAGTGCTTTTCTAAACAGGTTTATTAATGAAGAGTTTATGTCTCACAACCTCTTAGGTTAAAAGCTCTTTATGGTCTTAAACAAGCTATTAAATCTTGATATGATAGACTTAAAACATTTTTCGTAGATAATAAATATACAATGGGGTTAGTAGATAACACTTTATTCACAAAGAAAAACAAATCGCATATCATCATTGTTCAAATATATGTGGACGATATTATATTCAGATCTACTTGTCAAGAATTGTATGATGATTTTTCTAAAATAATGAACGACGAGTTTGAAATGTGTATGATGGGAAAATTGAACTTCTTTCTCGGTATACAAATCAAACAACTAGCAGATGGTATCTTCTTCAACCAATCTAAGTATATCAAAGAAATGTTAAAGAAAATTGGATTAGAAGATTCCAAACCAATTGTTAGGAATTATTGTAAAACATACTTAAGTCTGTTAGTGTTATGATTAAGTCTGGTAGGCATAGTTAAGTCTGCTAGTACTAAATTAAGTCTGGCAGTACTAAGTTAGTTCTGTTTAGTAGTTAAGTCTGTTCTTGAAACAGAATAGTTTTATTAGAGATATATTAGGAAATGATATGCACACGTCTCAGAGATATCTTAGGAAAAGATATACATTATCCTTTCACACGTTTTGTAAAGCTGTTAGGGTTTCCTTGGTGTATAAAAGGAACTCGACGACATTATGTTTTGTATCAAAGTTTAATAGAGTTTAATAGCAAATACAAAGTTAGTTTTATAATTGTGTTCTTCTTATGGCTTGTGTTAAGATTCCGCATTAACATTTAAGCATTCATTGTTAGTGTCTCTCATATAGTTGATTTGGATTTGTTCAAGTTAGCTATTGTCTTATCAAGGCTACTTAGATCCATTACTTTGGACCTACAAGTGGTATCAGAGCCTATAAAGGGACTCTGAGTTAAAAGAAACACAAAACCACAAACACTAATTCACTTACAAATCTTAAAAAATGTCTGAACCTCATAATGATGAGTTCTCTAAACATCTTAGTGATGAGGAAGTTTCAAACCATGAAGAAGTATCAGACACCAGTCGACCAAAACAACAACAACAACAACTTATTCCTGCAACAAACACTATCTCAAACATCAAACTCCAAATTCTAAAGATGGAGGAGTATGATATATGGGCTATGGAGATGGAACATTACCTTGAGTACATTGACAATGATGTCTGGAAGGTAATTCAGAATGGAAATTAAAAGAAGAGGATTTCAGTTGGAAAAGATGGTGTTATTAGAGTGCTTCCACCAGTCTTTGCTGCAGAGATTCATGTTGTTGAAAAGAAAAGGAAGACCAAATACATCTTACTGATGGCTATTCCCAAGGAACATCTAATAAGATTTCAATGAATGGATGATGCTAGAAAAATTTGGGAAGCTATCAGAACTAGGTTTGGAGGAAATGCAAACTCAAAGAAGATGGAGAAGGCTGTTCTAAAACAACAGTTTGAAGCATTTACTGTATCCAGTTCAGAAGGGTTAGAAAAGGGGTATGATAGATTCCAAGAACTTCTTTCATAGTTGGAAGCTCATGGTGCTGAAGTGTCCACTGAGGATGCTAATCACAAGTTTCTCAGATCTTTGCCTTTAAAATGGTCAAATCTGACAATGACTATGAGAACCAAATCAGATGTTGATACCTTGTCAATTGATGACTTATACAATAACCTTGTGGTTTTTTAACAAGGAATCAAAAGTGTTTCAAAAACATCTTTAAGTGCTCATAATGTTGCTTTTTTCTCCCAAAGCAAGAGCAGTACTAACAAGGTTAAGTCTGGTAGCTACAATACTTCTTTATTCAATGTGAAAGATAGAGAAGTTCCTGTTGGTTTTGCTGATAAAGTCATTTATTCTCTCTTTGCAAAGCAATCAGAAGAAATGGGCCTACTTAATGAGGACCAAGAACAAATTAATGATGTGGACATTGAATAGATGTACATCAACTGGCAGATAGCAATGATTGCTATTAAAATAAAGAAGTTCCACAAGAAAACTAGAAGAAGAATCTGATTTAATGGAAAGGCACCTGTTGGTTTTGACAAGAAGAAGCTTGAATGTTTCAAGTGCCACAACACTAGTCATTTTGCTAGGGAATGCACATCAAAAGTGACCACTGATGGAACGAAGAAGAGAGATTCATTCTATCAAGGATAAAAAGCTAACAAGCAGGAGAAGAATAAGCTTGGGTTGCTGACTATGGATGATGGTGTTGTTAACTGAGGAGAACATACTATAGAAGAAACAGAATCAAATCATGCACTCATTACAATCGGCTCCAATACTGAGGTATCTTTGTGCTCTACGACTTGCATTGACTCATATACTAAACTTAAAATATTATGTGATGAGCAAATGCATCAGTTAGGTGATTAGGAAGCAAAAATACTTGCTTATAGTAATGCTGTTATGACATTAAAAGCTCAAATAGCCACTTTTAAAAAACAGAAATTATCCTTAAATGAAAATCTTACATTTCAAGCAAATGGAAATATATAAGAAGGATGAAAAACTTAGAAAATATAGAAGAATTAGAATGAAAGCTTTAAAAGATAAGGAACAGTTGCAGAATAGAGTAGACTCATGGAAGGATTCTTCTAAAAATCTTTGGAAATTAGTTGATTCTGGTATGAGCTCAAATTGCAAAGTTGGTTTAGGATATGAAATAACAACAATTCAGTGAGGTCTTAAGCTTTGAGGAAGAAATGAAACGTATTGTGTTTGTTAGTTCAGATGAAGATTTTGTTGAAAAACCTATAGACAATAGATTTTCAAAAACTGACAACTTTAAAGCAGTTCCGCATCCCTTTAATAGAGACTATACCCCTAAACCACAACAGGACTTGGATGATTCTTTATTTGTTTATGGTAAAAAGGGACCCCAAAAGCCTGAAACTAGTGTCTTAGAAGACAAATCCAGTGGAATTTCTACCTGTCAATCCAATGATAGTGAAGGATTTATTGAAAATATCTCTGAGCATTCAGTTGATTTTAAATCAAAACTTGTAAATGTACCAAGAGATATGTTTAAGTCTTTGATCAATTACAGTTAGTAAGCCAGTTGTGTCTGCACCAAAACCAAATCCAGTTAAACCTAGTTGTGTCTCACACGTAAAAACTCCTAGGCAACAAATTAAAAATCCAGAGACACCCAGAGTAATTAGAATGAATTGGAATGAAATAATGAAAAGAGAACTAGGGGAAGGTTACTCTTTCACCAAGAAAACGTGTTTTGTTTGTGGTAGCCTTAGTCATTTAATCAACGACTGTGATTTTCATGAAAAAATAATGGCTAGAGAGGCTGAACTTAAGCAACAAAGGGTCTTTAATACTGGTCATGGGATGGATAAACCAGTATGGATGAATGTAAACAGAGTTAATCAAGCTAATCAATTTGTTCCTAGACCAGTACTAATCAATGTTGATAGTTCAAATATTAATTATGTTATACCCAAACTTATTACTGGTAAGCAAAATGTTAAATCTCTTAGGAAAAATGTTAATTCTGTTAACCTAAAGTGAATATTGGATGTGTTAAGCCAGTATCTACCAGTACCTCACATAGACCCTAAGTGAATAGATTCAATCAAATAAGCAATTCTGTTACATCACCTATGAAAATACCTATTGTTAAAAATACATCAAAAATGTCAAAATCTTATGCTGTAACAGGAAATGGGGGAACTATTGTTAAGACCTCAGCAGGTTATAATTGGAGTCACCCTAGATCAAACTCCAGTTGTAATAGTGGACCCGTCTGTGTTAACACTGTGAATGCTAAAGGTCCATAAGGCAGACCCAAGCCTGTACAGGCCTGGGTCCCTAAGAGAAACTAAGCTCTTTTTTATTTGCAGGATCATCCACTCAAGAACATGGGAGACAGAGGCATATTTGATAGTGAATGTTCGAGGCACATGACTGGTAAAAAGGATCACCTGGATGATTTTGAAGAATTCAAAGAAGGATCTGTTACATTTGGAGGTAGAAAAAGCTACATCACTGGTAAAGGTAGAATAAAAGTTGGCAATTTAGAATTTGATAGTGTGTCTTTTGTAAAAGAACTAGGGCATTTTAACCTTGTTAATACAAATAAGCTGTAAAAATGTTTATTTATACTGTAACATATTGGATTTCACAATCACACAATCAATCACAAATAAGGCGTATGATTAGATGGTTTAGAGAGAGAAAGTGGGATATTCTAGAAAGAGAAACTCATGGAAGGTTAGATTCCAAAATGAACATCCAACCCTCTACCTTGGGAGGTAGAGGGTATTTATAGGTTACAAACTAAACGACCTCCTGACGGCCTGTGGATCATGGATACAGTGGGTAAAGACCCGTCCTTCCTCCACGGTGTTACACTAAACTATTCTACGCTACAAACTAACTACTAAATAATGTAACAAACGATATGTCTACAAGCTAACTTATGCTAGATAATATTTGGGGTGATCGACTCTTCACATATGGAATTTCTGATTCCTAACAATCTCCCCCTAAGGGAGGTCACCCCATGATTTACATTTTGCATCCTAGCATTCTATTCTTGACTTTGTTCTTGAGATCGTAGACATCAAATCTTCAAACTATTCAAACTTTGTGCTTCCGTGGTGATTTCATCATTGTTCAACTACAATGTATATTTTGTGGAGGTTATAGAGCTGATCCATATTGATGACCTTTGAGCTTTAATCGAGATCATTAGCCACAGTTAATCTCAGCATCACCCATTGTTGTGTTGCCAGCATATGATATTGTGACACTTGGATCGACATGCTCACATTCTGGATCATGATTTCTTCTTATCAGAGTAGCGGAAGCTTTCGTTGATTCATGATATTGGCAGCAGCGTAGCAGAAGCATGGAATGAGAATATCAGAGTCATTGATGCACTAATCATGATTTATTTTGAAATGAATGTGATGTGTGAGCATGCGGCTATGGATTGACCGCTTCATTTCTGCAAACGTTGGGGCGTACACGCATACAACAGTTAGCAATAAAGCACACGAAAGTGTCTTTGATCACTTTCGTTGAATTGAGGTACACGCCCACGGTTCCCCGTTGATCAGTACAAGTATGCTGTGATCGTATAATTCTGAAGAATTTTTTTGACAGGGTTTCGCAGCTGCTCTAGCTGTTCTCAAACCGGAACGTCTCAAAGAAGACAACATGGAGTGAGTGAACCAGCGAATTGAGATTCACTGATTAATGAAAAGAGATTTGAAAAACAATCGTGTATCGCTCAATAGAAATTGTTTTTGCAATACAACGAAGGTTTTAAGGAAAACCAATTATGAATCATAAACACCTTTTATTTTGAAATATGAGTACACAGTCGATGTGCTAGAGAAAAGAGTTTTTAAGCACAACGACTGGTTTTTCAAAAGCATCCGTCAATCCATAACCTGAACCAGGATTGATTCATAATTATGAATCGCTCCATTGTTTCTGTTCAGTTGTCACATGGTTGATCTATTGGATAGATCTCACATGCCACCCACCAGGAGCTTGTTTGATGTTGGCTCCAGAAGGCTTTCCATCTTCATTGTGAATATGTTTGCATATCACTCAGATGTTCTGGCAATACCACAAGGATAATGTGTAGGACTCATAAGATATAATCTCTCTTTCCACATAATGTGAAACAGAGAGTCTTCATTGACAGTGTCCTAAAGAGATTTATAGATGATCTCGTGGCTCTAGACTCAATAGTGCATATTTTGGTTCCTATGCCGGAGACTAGGGAGAGAGTCTCCTTCTTCAATATCAACAATCTCTAAGGGAAAGTCGATAGATTATGTCGGTTCCCCGTGAGAATGAAACAAGTCCTTTTAAGAGGAAATTGAGTAGCTTGGGAAGTTGTAGTGCAGTGCGTCACTGGGTCCATGACGTCTTATCTTCAATACTGATGTTACCTTGGTAACCACCAGTAGAATATGTATTGAACCTGGTTTTACGCCCTAAGGTTGAATTATTGGAGGGCTATATCTTTTCACCCTTTTTCACATTCAATTCTTTTTCATTCTTCAACCCCTTCAGTGCCTACCGAGACTTCATAACTAGAACCTTGTTGGGTTTATTCCAGTTCTAGCTCTATCTCAGTTGGCACTCTTCCCATTTCTCATTTTTCTCCTTTTTTCATCATACCTAAGGACTTCTACACTATCTAGTGGATTGTCCCTGGGTAGATCCCTCCAGTTCTGGCGGATCATGGGAACAAATACCTAATCTAACCATCCTTATAACTCCATGCATAAAGTAAATTGGTCGGACTTTTGGTATTGTTCTTTTCTACTCGAAACCAATTGAAAAATCATTTGGAAAAAAACAATCAAGGTACTTGTGATACGAGATCAAAGCATTTTGTACCTTAATAGTTTTGATCATTTAGGAAAACCTCCCCCTCAACATGTGCATATGATTTAGAAATTGTTTGTGATAAGGTTTTAAAATGTACCTTTTTGAGGGGTCATTTAAGCCCTTATTTGATCACTTTTGTATCCGTTATTACTTAATATCGTTCCTTTTCACTTTTTAGGTCTCTTGAAGGCAAAATTCTGGAATGGCACTTATTTGGACGAAAAGGCGCGAATATACGAAGAAAATGGCCAAAGTCAGAATCGAGACACTCAAAGCTGCTGAAAACATAAGGTGACGGCGTCACTGCTTATCTGCGACGCCGTCCGAGGATTTTGTGACGGGACAGAAGCCAAAACTCCTATTTTCAAGTGACGACGTCAAGTTATAAAAGAGTAGGCCGTCGCAACTCAGACGGCCTAGATGCAATCCAGACGGCGTCAGAAGCTGAAGAGGACGGCGTCACAAGCACAAGGTGACGCCGTCGCAAGTCTAACGTGGCCAAGACGAAACCCTAATGACGGCGACACGACGGCGTCACAAAACATAAGGTGACGCCGTCGCATATGTAATCTTATATATAGAATCCGAATTTTTCAGTATTTGTGTGTAGTCTTTTGGAGTAAAAACCTAGAACCGAACCAAGGCTGTCTTGTACAGTATTTTAGGGTTCCAAACCCTATCTTACATCAAGATAAGTTCTTTACTTCATTAATACAATTATGTCTTTGATTATTTGTGTGTATGCTTGCATGTTCTCCATGTCCGACTAATTTATTTGTGTGTTTGCTTAGGGAATAAGAAACTTAATTATTGATTATTGATTGGTTGTCTCTTATCTTGGTTGATTAATGATCTAGTAATGCGATAGGTCATTCGTTGTGTACTTAATGCTTGATTAAATCTTTGTGAACCTTAGAATGTAACTCCTTGAGTAGTTGTAAGCTAAACCATCCAAAGAGTGCCTTAGAGTAAGAGTTTGTTATCCCTAGTGGGTTTTGTAGACAAGACCCTTTGGTAAGTTCAAAGAGTTAGGGAACATACGCATACCCTACAACTTTAGAAATACAACGCAACTAAGAATAAGGACGTGACAATTAAACCACCAATAGGAGATAATTAAGGAGTAGTAACACCTAAGTAAACACATCTTTAAACTATCATACGAGCACACAATAATTAGACATAGACTACATACACCTTAGATTAGATAATTAGATAAGTAGAGTAATCGGTAGCAATACCAACCCCCCAAATCCAAACCCCGAGATTCGTACCTTTCAATTTCCTAAAAAACATAAAAAGATAAAAAAAAATAATCTTCCTCAACCCCAACCTGTCACAATTCTCAATTTCCGGTCATTTCTCAAACTCAATATTCATCATTTTTCGTAAACTAGGTTTACGAGTATCAAATTCGCGTAACCTTAGGGGTTTAGCTGCGAATTCATGAACAATCATCAAGGACATTCCATATAGACTAGGTTTAGTCTACATATCATTAGCATCATTATCATCATATTAGTTCATGCATGGTTTTGCATTTCACGTTAAACGCATAATTTCTTATTAAATAAACGCTATCGCGTAATTAATTATTTTGAACATTTGATCCGATACTTCCAAAAATTATCCCGATATATTTTTATACTCATATTAAGATTATAAAAATAATATTATGAGTTTACCCGGTGTTTTAAATTTATTTTTGTATATAAACTGTTATATTTATATAATTACGACGGTTTTCGTAAATATTACACGATAATTAATATTTCACTAAATTTTTGTAAGAAATGTATTTTTATAATTTTTATGACTTCAATATATTTTATTTTGATCCGTTAAAATTTATTTTTAGTTAACGCTACCCTAAATGCTCAAATACGTATACAAGTTACTAACTATATTTAATTAACTTTACATCTACTTTATAATTACACATTTAAAAATATATATATAAACACTAAGTGTATATCACCCTTGTCGACACAAGGGTGACTCATACTCAAAAGTTGCTAAATATCTACTTACATACACATATAATCATATTATACTACACATTAAACACATACATACTAAATTATACAAGTGTAAAAATCAAAGTTCTCTCTTCCTTTCTTCTCCCTTGAACCGGCCACCATAGAAAGACCAAGGAGGATCACCAAAAATTTTCTAGTCAAGTTTATTACAATCTAGACACACTCTTAGATAAGGTTTTGAAATAAAAACCTAGGGTGTTAGGATTAACCTTTGTTCACTTCACCTCATCAAGTTACTAGTAAGCATTTCATGTTCATATTCATATTTCATATTCATTTTATGTTCATTTCATTAAGCTTGAGAAAAACATGCAAGTCATATTGATGTCTATACCACTTTTTATTGTTTTTGAGTGTTATATATATATATTTATCATCCTATAATTACTCCTTGAAACATATCACTTTTGGTGATATCTAGGAACCCATGACACCCTAAGAAGGTGTATGGTAGGATTAGAATAGCTTCGGAGTTGTTTTGAATTGGTTAGAATAGGTTTTGCGCGAGAAAAACTCATTTCGACAACTTTAGTTAAAGGTCTGATCTTATTTTCGAATTCTGGAATTCTCGACAGTAGATAAAAATTTTTGGACTAGATATTTAGAAAATATACTTTAAAAAGAAAACGTGGCAGCTTGAACGGATTAAAACGGAGTTATAACGAAGAAGATATGAATTTTTCAAGTTAGACGACGAAAACTATAAAATCAGAAAATTCAGCATGTTACGTCCACTTTTTATGAGTCAAAAATGAGGCTTAGGCGTTATGAAATGTGTCGACTTATCAAAAATATATTAGTATACTTTAATACGAAGTTAAGGATATAGAATACGTAGAAAACGGACTTGTAACGATTAAATTACACGCGTTTAAACAAAGTTGCCGTAACTATATTATATAAGAAAAACTAATATATTTCTATTAGACAAATATTACGGCCACGAAGGACCATGTTGAGGGTCGTTTTTAACATGGATG
Organism: Chrysanthemum makinoi; assembly: GCA_910596185.1. Taxonomy (NCBI): domain Eukaryota; kingdom Viridiplantae; phylum Streptophyta; class Magnoliopsida; order Asterales; family Asteraceae; genus Chrysanthemum; species Chrysanthemum makinoi. Next base: position 174,952,799 of record OU343220.1, read on the forward strand.
TAGTACTTTTTATAACATGATGTCTCCTAGTAAAAGTGAGTTCGCCTAGCCCATTTTCCAAAATGTCCAACCATTCGTCAAGCGGAGTTGTAATGAATAAATTACGGTTACTTAAACTTTGCCGAAAACCACCCTTAAACAATATTTCGGATACAAGTACCATACTTAGCCTATATTTTTCTCAATGATCGAGACCTCTAGGATGAAAACTTAAACGCTAAAACTTTGAGATAATGATACAAGCTTCCCAAAACCGTTGAGTTTGTTTCCTAACGCTCGATGTGCACCATTTTACGACTAGCTTTTCGAGGCCGTTTAGTCACTTTCATGAAATTGTCAAATGACATTGTTTTACGACGAAAAGCTATAATTTCATAATTAATCACTAAATGACTATCGTAGGGTATCGTTTCAACGTAAATACTTGTAAAGTAATTTATAAATTGTCAAGACGTTATAAGATTATTTTTCGACGATAAACTTTATTTTCAAAAGTGTACAAGTGGTATGGATATCATATGAGTTTGCATGCACGACATTGTTTCATGACTTATATTAGAGCATATCATTCATAATAGGTCGCGGTTAGAGTGTTGCGTCTCATTTCTGTGCATCCACTCTGTCATCATAACTATTGCAACAGGTGAGTAATCACATCCCCTTTTTACCGTTTTTACTATATTTTGGGGCGAAATGCATGAACCATTCTTGAGCTAAATTGATTACTACTTTTATTAACTTGTTTGACTAGAACTTGTGAACTCGAATCAAATCCTTAAACATAAATACGAACCTATGACTTGTTTGAACTTATTGGACCGTACTTGCTATGACCTTAAAAGTCTCGCCTTATTGGTGGAGCGTACAAAGACTCCCCTGTTCGGAGCAGTGCAAATTCTCCCATGTTCGGAGTGTTCTTAATTGTATATAATAGTTGTATGATGTATTGTTCGTACATTCGCATTGTTAGTCTCCTATTGGTAGGTAGTATGGATAGCGCTATTAGAGGTCGGCCAACCTCTCGTCCACTATGTTACGGGACGCATATTATTTATTCTAGGGGCTTTGCCTGGCATACATTATCATATACGTGGTACTATATTGTGAACTATTATGACCACTTATACTTGACTACTTGACCTGCTATATTTTGTGCAATGGGTTGTGAACACACAGGTTGCAAGTTTTGTATGGGCGGAACTTGGAACTGAGTGGATTTACAATGCCTTTGCTTTGTGGACTATTTTCCGATGACCGCAACCTTTGACTCTCTCTCTCTCTCTTGCGAGTTTTCTTATTTTACGAAACGTGTATACTCACCAACTATTTTCATAGTTGACCCGTTTTTCTCTCATGCATTTCAGGTGATTGTTAGTAAGCTTTTTCTACCAGGTCTTGCATAATGAAGTTTTCACTTGTCACTACAAATCGTTATGTAATAAAACGCAATATTTTGGAATCTAAACTTTGTAATATATTTGCCGATGTCTGCTAAACTGGTATTGTAATGGTGTACTATTTCTTTTGAATCTTAACGTTGGTATGTTCTATTATCTTGTGCTTATGTTCCTTTCCGTTACACCTCGTGTTTCCGCCTCCGGAGAGGGTGTGACACAACCTTAGCGTAGTAACTTCTTACTAGCATTCCTATTCCCCTAGAGAACGATATCAATACCCGTGGCTTACCCTGATTACTACACTACAACGATTAGGTTCACTGCCTAGGGTGTTATAAAACTTGCTCGAAGAAAAGGAAGTTTCTTTGACCCCGAACGACGCGTGTAGCGTTATCAAGTTTTTGGCGCCGCTGCCTGGGAATAGAATAGCTAGTTAGTAGTCCACCTCGTTTAGGTCTACTCACAAGATTCCTATCAAGTGAGATTTTTTCTTTTTATTAGCTTCCTCGTAGTCTATCCCCCTTCTTTGTGTTTGTGTTCGTAAAACCCTTTTCATTTGTCTCTATGGCAAGTGAAGTTGCATTTGAATCATTAACAAATGAGGAACAATTGAAGTTCGCAGATTGGTTTGGTTTTTATTGTTCTAATGAATTTGTGAGTGAACTTAGAGATATCCAAAAGGAGACGGGTGTAAGGTTGGATGGATTTGATATATTTTGTGCTTGTGTGGCTTCTATTCAACGATCGTTGTCAGGATCAACTCCTTATAGTGATACCATCTGGAGAATTTTTCAGAAAAGCCTCCTATGCATAAAATATCAGTTGAATGATCTTAGGTACCATGATCAAAAAGACCTAGTTCTTAAGAACATGGAACCTAAACCCGAACAAGATTGTGAGATGGTTGATGTCAAAATACTTAGTTGCATGTGTGGGATAGATTTCAAAACATATGACACACGTGAGGAATCCTTTAGGCAAATAGAACATAGTGATCAAATTTTTGAGAATGATTCATATGAATCGGACCAAGAATTTGAAATGGCCAAAGAAGGATTTGACATGCTTAGGAGTGTATTTGGGTTAGATCATACTAAAACACATGATGAACATTTAGGAGATCTAGATATAATGGAGAATAAGGTGGAAACCCCAAGCCCACAAGCCCTACCATCACTTGAGGAACACACATCGCCTATAACTTACCCGGAAGAAGTAGAAGAGACTATAGGAACCCCAATTGATATAGAACCTTTGGACCAAACGCCACTAGAGAATGTAGGTTTAGATGCTTGTTGTCATGACCTCTCTTAGTCCTAGGGAAGTTCCTAATTTTGATGAACCCGAGCCTCAACCAAAAACCTTACCCAATTTTCCGTCTTTAGATGTGAATCTTGGAATTGAATTAGGCCCCAATCCACCCATCAAAATAGATAGTCCGGGTAGTTGCTTGATAAAGGTGGTAGACTCTAGGCCATGTAGAGTGAAAGCTAATATAGGAGTAACCCATGACCTTACACACTTATATCACCCATTCATGGTTGATAACAAGAAACACTATGGGTTTAAACCGGGTTTATTAGGTCAAGATGGATCCTTAACTAAGAATCTTTTGAAGTTGATAGAAGATGATCCATTTTTAGGAGAGATATTTGATTCACCCGCTACACCAATAGACTTAGGTAAGGTTATAATGAATGGAGCACACTCCTTTGAGCATATAAATCACCCATCACCCTCTCCTCACGTAGCAAATTTCCACCCTAAGGGTGTGTATCGCTACTATCACCCGCACTTAAACTTAAGTGTAGGAAAAACCTCCCCTTTATCCGTTAAATAAGGGTAGAGTCAAGCTTGTGACTCGAACAAAATCAAGCGCTTCTTGGGAGGCAACCCATGTGTATTTGTTTTTCATTTTTAAATTGTGTGTCGTATATCTTTTATTGATTGTTTATTCTCATGTTTGAATTTGTAAAAATGCTTTATTTTGTCTTTAACCTCATCTTAATTACATATAAAGGTATTTTACATAAGGGATAAGTGTAGGGAGGATTACACACGTTTTCAACGAACGTGAACATGAGAATTACAATTATTTAAAAGATATACATGTGTGTCAAATGCTTGTATCGAGTCATAATGGATGTTTTGTAGGAAATTTTTCCAGATTCTAAAGATGTAAACTTTCCAGAATTTTTTCCAGAAAATCGCAGACCAGTTTTTGTCAGGATAACCTGACGGCGTCAGGATCGCAACCTACGGCGTCGGGGAAGGAGGAAAAACATCGATTACTTTTTTCTTGTTTTTCGAGCTACTTATAAATTTTTGGAATTTTCCATGTCTTAATTTTCCAGAAATTCTGTAAACATCCATTCCACAAGCATTATATCCTAGTTTAAATCGAGTCTTATATATATTATTACCGCCGATTTTACGCGAAGGTTTCGTTTGTTTTCTTCAAGTGTGCAGGTTTAATTTATCAAGAAGAAGAAACAAAAGATTGGAAGGAGCTTTTCACGCACACATTCTTCTTGGAAAGGATTTAACCACTACTTCACACACGGATCCTACCGAGCTAATCAGGGGAGTACTAGTTTCTTTCGTTTTTAATTACCTTCATTATCATAACTTTGATACTTTCGGGGAACATTGGGGACAATGTTCAGTTTAAGTGTAGGGAGGGAAAACAAAACGGGAACTTTGAAACTATGCTTATCCTTGATTATTTGCTTTGTCCAAGTGTATTTGTGTAATAAACCATGAGAAAATGTCGGTTAGGGTAATTTTGGCACCAAATTTTTAATTTTTCATGACATATAGGAGTGGGCCATTAGTTTTAACAAAAGAGTCTCACGGATAGGAAGTTGCATGACTAGCACAAAAAACCCTTGACCACCTAAATACCACCCAAAATGTGAGGATCGCCCTTAGATTAGTAGGAATTAAAAGCATTCATCTTCAATGCTTAGAGTGTGAACCGGTAGTATATTAGATTCTAGAACTTGTTTTGTGATGCATCCTGAGATCGCTAGTAAGACTACACTTGTGTAGTTAGGAATAACTAAATGATAAGAGACATTAGGATAACCCTTGTTTGATACCCGTAATATAATTACTTCTTCCACATCGGTTGAGTAATTCCCCAACACCCTTTGCGTTGTACTCATCTTTAGTACACGATACCCCTAGTTAACCCCTCAGAGCCTATCCTTTTCGCGGTTCTCGTGATGTTTCGGTTTTCCGGTATATCAATGAAGAGCATTGTTTACACCCCACCCCCAAATATACACCCAAATCGCCTTAGCCTACCCTGTATGCACTCACTTTTAGTGCATTAATGTTATCGCCCTAAACCCTTAGTTCAATTGTCTGGTTGCTTGCATGAGTTGCTAAGTCGAGTCATATCCTTTGTACACAGTTTTGGGACGATTGGGACTCATGGAAAAAGAGTTAAAGTTTATGAAATGACGGGAAGGGAACGTTAATTCAAATTCCCTTTGTTTGCATAATAATATACCCCAAGTGCTTTGATCTTTTCAATTCGGGTCAAATTAGTGTTAGAGTAATAAAAACTCAAGTGTAGGGATGTGCCTATAAATCCCTATCATTTTGATGTTACCATAGAGGATGGTAGAGTAAAAGTGTATGAACAAAAAAAAAATCGAAAAAAAATAGAAAAAGAGGAAAAAAAAAACATACGGGCTACCATCCTACATCTATCCTTTAAATTTATGTTTGTTTGTTTCAGTTAGCTAGAGTTTAGAGTGTCGAGTCTTGGCTTAGCAACGTCATTCTTCGTATACTTGCAACATAGAGATTTTTGACTTGCCACCACTAAATAGCCTATCCCACCAAACCCTTTGTTTCCCTACCGTAAGCCTAACGTTACAACCCTTTAAAGACCTCTTTGATAGTCTTTCCTAGGTGCTTACGCCAAAGCGATGGAGGTTTGATCTGGTCTCAAGCCTATGGTAATCTATGTACTAGGACCGGTTAATGAGTGTTTATCTTCCATTTCCAATTTGTTATATTTCATATACACCCGAGAGAGATGTGAGTATCCAAACACCCCATGTGAGGTGCTAGTATGTAATTTCCGTGCTTGTTATGACTTTTGCGAGGCTTATATGTGTTGTGGACTGTTTTAAACCAATGCTTCATGACCCCTAACTTATAAATTAATTGGCTAAAAGCACATTTGCTTGAGGACAAGCAAATACCAAGTGTAGGGATATTTGATAAGGTTTTAAAATGTACCTTTTTGAGGGGTCATTTAAGCCCTTATTTGATCACTTTTGTATCCGTTATTACTTAATATCGTTCCTTTTCACTTTTTAGGTCTCTTGAAGGAAAAATGCTGGAATGGCACTTATTTGGACGAAAAGGCGCGAATATACGAAGAAAATGGCCAAAGTCAGAATCGAGACACTCAAAGCTGCTGAAAACACAACGCAACTAAGAATAAGGACGTGACAATTCAACCACCAATAAGAGATAATTAAGGAGTAGTAACACCTAAGTAAACACATCTTTAAACTATCATACGAGCACACAATAATTAGACATAGACTACATACACCTTAGATTAGATAATTAGATAAGTAGTGTAATCGGTAGCAATACCAACCCCCAAAATCCAAACCTCGAGATTCGTACCTTTCAATTTCCTAAAAAAACATAAAAGATAAAAAATAATCTTCCTCAACCCCAACCTTAGCGTAGTAACTTCTTACTAGCATTCCTATTCCCCTAGAGAACGATATCAATACCCGTGGCTTACCCTAATTACTACACTACAACGATTAGGTTCACTGCCTAGGGTGTTATAAAACTTGCTCGAAGAAAAGGAAGTTTCCTTGACCCCGAACGACGCGTGTAGCGTTATCAGTTTGGCACATGGAGGCAAGAGGACTTTGAAATATTTTCTTTGATTACAATTTTCATAGAAAAAAGCCATTTGATTTTCTTGGTAAATTCTCCCCCTCAATATGTGCATAGGATATTTGAAATCATTTTATCACATAGAGGAAAGAGTTCATTTGAAGTACATCCACGATCACAAAATACATTAAGAAACCATTTAAAACTCAATCAAGGTACACCTGATAAAACATTGAAACCTTTGTACCTTGATAGTTTATTTTCTTTTGAAATGCTCCCCCTCAATATGTGCTTTGAGATTTGAAAGTGTTTAGCACATATGGGAGAGGAGTATGCACTTTGAGACAAATTGGTCACCTTTTATCAGATTGCATATTTATATCACATTTTCTCCCCCGATCAAAAATTTCAAATCCTTTGAGATTTTGGATCTCAAGTGATTTAAATATGTATGAAACAAAACTTTTTGGAGAAAAATGTATCCGGTTTTATATTGATTGAAGTAGACAAGACTGAAGTTCCCTTTTTTAGATAAAAAGGGAAACCACAATACATAACCTAACACTATTACACACATTATGGTTGTTCATAGTACATACACCACATTTTACACATCAAAAATTCAAGACAGAAACTACTTCCGGAAGATGTCTTCATTTAGTTCGTTGAAGTAGTTTGTAATGACCTTCACGAAGTCTACCACCCACAAAACTTTCAAGGCTGCGGAAGATCATTCGAGTCTTAAGTCTTCGCCCGATTGCAGCAATGAAATCTTCACACCTCTTCAAATCCTCATCAGACCAGAATTTTGTTTTGTTCCACGGCTTCAGATCAACTTTGATTTCTTTCACTCTAGAGTTCAATTCTTGTTCAACCATCCTGAGTGTACCATCACTGAACTTGTATAGTTCGCATAGCCTCATTAGCATTCTTGTCCCGTATCTATCGGTAAAGATGATGGCTCTAGGAGTGTCAATCACTTTATATTCGTGGTGAAATTCAAGACCTGAGGCTTCCTATTACGGTCTTGTTAGGTTGACGCATGTCTGATAGCTTTCCATTCCAAGCTGAAAATCCTCAACCCTTTTTCAAATGACCAAGCCTCTGATCCAGAGATTGACAGCAGCCGAGAGAGCCTTCTTCTCATGAACCGGAAGATGGTCAAGGTGTCCTTGTAGGTTCAGAAGGTAGAGATCTTCAAAGTCATTTGGCATCAAGTGTTTGAAGTCGTTCTCTTCAATAACATGCTCTTTCAAATCTGCTCTTCGTAGAACAATCTTCTTCAAGTAATCATAGCCATAGATTGAGAAGATCTCTATACTGATGACACTTAGAATTCGCATCTTGGATCTAACAGCTTTGCGTCTTTTATCAGCTCCATGTCTCTCAATGAAGAATTTCTTCTTTTTGAACCACCAATGAGAAATGCCATATGAAGCCTCGATGTCATACACATGTTCTTTGTCAGACCAGAATTGATCAGGTACCATCTGCTCAAGACCTGGATCTATGTAGGTAGCAGCTTTCATCTTTGAAATTGACAAAGCTGGTCTTCTTTCAGATGTACGAGCACATAGATAGTCCAGGTCATGGTTGAAGAAGAACTCAGACTGAATGGTCATTTGTCCCGGTTCACCACCGAGAGGAAGAGGCATGTTCACATTGAAACGGCTAATCTACTCACTGACTTGATCACTCAGCATCTTATGACATTCTTCCATCTGGTATTGAAGCTGATTGGCATCTGAGTGAAATACTTTGACAATTTCAAATGCTTGTCCTTCAAGATCCTTTGGAGTGATGGATGAGATTCCCTTCTGTACACAAAACCACTTCATAAAGCTGCCCATATCTCCTGTGATGTGAAGAAGTGAGTCTTCAGCTGGGGCCTCATAGTTGGTAGTGATTGTTGAGGCCCAGTTGTTGTCAGGAATCATCGTGTCAAACTCTAGGATGAACCATGAAGGTTCTGGAGTTTGAGGTCTCTCTTCATTGAGCCAGCTTTGAATTGTGTCTTTAGAGGGTGCAACTCTAGATGGATTAGAGCGTTCACCTGACACGTATGCATCAAACCAATCATATTCAGATGGCTTGGGGATATGCTTGGTGGATGCATCATCGTCATCGGATTCAGACTCTGTCAAGACATACGATTCTTCATGAAGTACTTGAGTTTCTGGGATAGTAGAAGATGCTGGTGTGAATCTTGAATCAACGGTGGTCCAAGCAGCAGATTTCTTATGTGTTCCTTGATCACTGGATGAACCGGGTTGATTTGAAGGTTTTGGTGGTGATGAAGGTGGTTGTGATGGAGGTGTAGTGGTTGTTCCAGAAGGTCCACCATTTCCAAAAGTACCAGCTCCACCAGTTGGAGGTGAAGGAGGCGGTGGTGGCTTAGGGCCTCCGGGCATATCCTTTGATTTCATTGGAGCAGTCTTTCTTTTCTTCTTATCTTACCTTTCTCTTACATCTTCTACAAACTGCTGATAATTATCAAGTCTCATCGATTCCTCGAGTGCATCGTATAATTTCTTATGTGTATTGTCCAGATGCTCTCCTGCTTCATACATTCTTTCTGAGAGGGCTGATCTCATGTCAGAGATCGGCAAGTCTTTGAATCGCTGAAGTAATGGAGCCTTTATTGCCCATTTAACTGCATCTTTAATGTCTGCTTCAATTGCCTTTGTAACAATCTCATCGAGGTTAAGATTCTCTAGCCTTTTGACACGACTATCAAGATTATTGACGGTGATTGGAAAGTGCTTCTCAATAGTTGCAATACGTGTCATAGCCTCTTCGAGCAATTGCTCAGTCGTTTTTACTGGAGAAGGTGAAGCAAGAGGTGGTGAGGTAGGTGGAGTGACGGTATCACTGACAGTGACAACTTGTACTGGATCAATATTGGGTTTGGGTGGTGGAAGTGCGGTTGCTTGAATAGGTGCTGACATTGGAGGAGTGGTTGATGTGTCTTGCTGAATATCAACAGTATACATGGACTCAGCTTCCTCTTTCTGATCATTTTTCTTAAACGGCTCGTTATCTGAGGGTTTGTCATTTAAGAACTGATCACCAAATGAGAGATCTGTATCTAGATTCTTCAATGAAGATAGAGAACCAGTAGACAGGTTTGGTTCTTCCAAGTGCATGTGTTCATCAGATCTTGACTCAAGGTTTTCTTGTGAGTCTTTTAGCAATTCGTCATCATCATTCTTATCTGATTGGGTATCACTTGATACAGGTGTATCTTCCTGTGCTTCGGATACCTCCTTTTCCAATCCAGATTGTTCTTGAGCTGAGGACGATTCAACACTTCTTTTCTTCAGTTCAAATTGAGTGGTAGTTCTTGATGGTGAAGAGGAGAATGTCAGAAGCATGTGAGCAGCTTGTTCGGCATCAACACCAACAATCCCTTTCCCTTTATCTTGTATGATTGGAGTTGTATGGCGTGGCTCTGGTTCAGGTTCTCTTAACACGACACCTCCACTTGGTGGTCTCATGTTCAGGCTTTCCAGGCTTTGTTGAATTCCTTGCTGCAAATTAGCCTCATCTTAGTCAACCAATTGACTGTCACCCTTTGGTGTCTCAGTTCCTCCAACATTTTCCTTTTCAACCTCCTTCTTCTTTCGTTTCTGCTTCAAGGTTGTGGTGTCAGTAGATTGTGATCTTTCACGTCTTTTCTTTGGAAGGGCAGCATATGAAGACTTTGAGCCAGAAGTAGACTTAGCAGTTTTGGGTTGTGGTGGAGTGGGAGAGACATCAACATTGGATCTGGAAGCCCTTTTCTTGTATAATTTGAAGTGATCAGTCTTCTTGATAGCGTCAGTGAAAAGAACATCAGGAATTGGCAGACCAAAGATCTCTTTATTGACACCTCTCGCAATGTATTTGAAATTACCCAGAACAAATTCATCCTTAGCATTATGGAGGGTTGATTCACTCCTGGGATTGAAGTTATGAGTCTATTGCAAGTACTGGATCACAAGCTTCGAGAATCTGATGCTAGGAATCACAAGTTTGTTTACTTTCTTTCTTCCCTGAGCTTGTTTCTGCATATTTGTTCTATCGGTGATGAATGTGTTCATTGACAACGAGAATTCTTCCCATCGTTCGAGACATCAATATTCACCCCATTGACGAGACCCCATAGAATTTGCAAGATGGGAATCCTCACTTTATCGAACCCTGATGTTTTGCCTGATAAGCATAAGTTGAGAACTATTGTCATTGCTCTCCAGGGTTGATACATGTGTCAGATGATGATGTCAGAAGCCCTTGATATGCCAACTTGATAACCCAAACCAATCAGAAAGACTATTAGCTCTTCCGCACTAGGTGGAGGTTCAGATCAAATGGTGGGGTTACAGGGTGCGATTCCTAGGGCCTTGCTGAGAATGTCAGAATTGATCACAAATTCCTTATCATCCAGCTTGCATGTATATTGAGCCGTGATTTTGTCCCATTCAATGGTGTTCCAAAATTGTTGTAGGTAAATGGTGGGAATTGTGCATTGCTTGGTTAGGGCACTGAAGAAATTTGTGTTTTTGAGGATATCAATTGACACTTTAAGTATTGGATTTTGTTGCAACTTTTCCATATCTACATAACAGTTACTTTTTCCTATCTCTACCCATTTATCTTCAGGAAAGATTTCGTTGTCTGTAAGAACTTTGGGTGGAGCAGAGGTAGTAAGGTTCTCAGATGAGGTTGTGTTTGCCATTGAATATCTAAAGATACACACATACAACAGCAATGATTGAGAGCATGTTAGTTAAGATGTGGTTAGATAAGCACTATAGAATGCAATCTCATGACAAAGACACAACATGTAGCAGATTTGACAGTGTTCCCATAAACAGATTGAAATGTTTAGAAAGTAGATCAAGTAGCATTAGTAAGATTTCAAGATAACAACTCCATTTGTGAAAGTTATCGAGAGACAAGTTGTTTTTTTTTTTTTTTTTTTTTAATCAAATTAGTTAAAAAAAAAGTTGCTATGAAATAATTTCATGAGACAACATGCAATTAAGGAAATGTTATAATAGGTTGTTAAAACAAGTTGTCATATCAAGTTGCTACAAGTGAAACCAGATACAACTTGCTTAAACAATAATGTTATAGCAAGTCGTTAAGGGCAAATTGTCAATACAAGTCGCTACAGGAAATCCTGAACCAAGTCGCTAGCATGAGATTATTATAGCAAATCGCCTTAAATAATTTAATAAAACAAGTCGCCACTTGAAAAAGTGAACCAGCAAGTCGCTAACTTGTAATAACAAGTCGCTATCAAAAATAACAAGGCCAAGTCGCTATGTGAAAAATTACTAAGTCGCTAACTTGTAAAGACAAGTCGCTATCAATAGTAACAATGCCAAGGCGCTACTCATCAATAAAGCAAGTCGCTAGTATGAACACAGACATAATTAACGAACCAACTCGCTATGAAGAACACAAGTAAGTCGCTACCAAGAACAAGTTCTTATCTGACGCAAAACTGCACAGTCCAATCAACATCCATCACCATTACACAAACTCACTCAAATCGCTACATAGAACAGATACAATCCACAACGAACACAAACAAATACACAGGACCCTCTCTCAACACATTCAATTACAAATACAATATCAAGCGCAAAGACAATCTATTAACACAACACATTAACCCTCAAATCATTCCTATAAAGCCTAAACATCCATCATAAACATGTCAAGTGATCCCATTTAAAGCGAATCCATTTACAAACCTAAGTGAGGGGATCAAGTGATGAGGATCAAATGCACGGTGGGAATCTGTAATGGGAACAGAGTTAGGATAGCATCTAAATCGTGAGAATGATAGATACTAAACATACCACAGTTAAGTCGCTAGGATGAATTGTATGCGAGAGAGAGAATAAAGAAAAATTCTTTTTGATATTTTGAAAATAATGAAAATGTGTCAAGTTGCTAGGGGTATAGGAACAGTTATTTTTCAAGAATACCAAGTTTCCACTTTAAGTCCCTGTACTTGTGTGAACGTCTAGCAACTCGCTAGCAAATATAATAACAGGTCGCTAAGACTTTACTTGCCAAGTCGCTAACTCTGTTAAAGGTAAGTTGCTATCTATCATTTCAAAAGCAAGTCGCTATCTATCATATTATGTATTATAGACACTTTCAGTCCATGAACTTATCAGATTGCAAACTGACACAGATAACATGATAAGATAACATAATAAGATAAGCAAACTAACACAGAGGACACCATGAAACATGACAAGACAAAGACATGCATCTGAGCACAATACATATCCAACAATGGTGCAGAGAAAAACGAGATAACTTGAAAAATTCTCCCCCTCAATCAATGTCACCAATGAACATTGATTGAATTTAACCCACCCGTTATAAAACAAGAGTATATCTTTTGTTCGAACTTCATCTATGATCCCGTGTCATTATTGAATGACATTTCTAGGACCGTAGATGTTATCGATAAAAAGAGATATATCTTTTATTAGATTGTGGGAAACGATTTAAATTATGAATTAAAAAATGATTTTTGATATTAGTAAGAAAGATTTGTAAAAAGAATGATTTTTGATTTTTTTTTTTTTTTTAAACTGATTTGTACACAGATTTATAAGAGCGAGTCCTGATTCAAGTCGAATAGGAATCAAAGTACGAGGTACATCAATTCTGGCAAGCTACAATTCCTGAGTGAGCAATATTCATTTCTGATGGAAACCAAGTCATGATGTTCCTGATTTAATTGAGCATTGTACGAAAAGATGAGGACACATTGCACTAGAAGCACATGTAGTATTGCAAATAGATGATTTAGTGACATGAGTAATCTCACTATTGTATGTTGCGATTTGATCTAGGCGTGTCATTAATAGAGATCCCTTTAGGTTCAATATTCTTGAAGAGTTTTCCTGTGGGCATCCACTTAAGGCAAGATCTAGGTATGTAAGTCCGTTTGGATCCTGAAAACTTAAATAATCTGCAGTGGAATCCATTTGAAACAGTTGCTAGTAGATTTGGATGTAGACACTTCCCTCTTTTGAATATTGGTCCTTTTGTAATTAGTTGGTTTCTTAGGAGATTGATCAGCCATTTGATGCTTCATATGAGAACTAGATGAACTCCTAGTATTCCTGATCTTAGAACTTTGAACATTTACCAGGGGTTTGTTATTCATCATATCGGAATGAAATAGTGAAGTGACTGGTTTTGTCAAAACAGTATTCGCATCAACTTGGGAGGCAAGCTTAGATTTCGATGGTTTAAATCTTTCTGTTTTAAAAGCATTGGGCGCCTAACTACAGAGATGTTTTGAGTTGTTCTGAACAATTGGCTTTCCCAAGGTTGATGGTTTTGCAAACTTAGTGTTCACCCTATTTCCAATAGATTTCCTAAGCTCATTTTTTAAGGCAACAATAGTGAAGCTCTTATCCTGAATTTGGGCTTTGAGGACATCAATGTCAGCCAAGAGGGAATTAGTTTGATCTATCAACTTGGAATTGTTCTCTAATAATTTCTTTCTTAAGGACTCATTTTCTCTCAATAGGTTGGACACACACCGAGCCAATTCATCATTCCTAGAATTAAGTGTATCACTTACTTCATGGTTACGATTGTTCATCCCTATATTACATTTCTTATGTAGATCTGAGAGTTCTAATTTCAGATTGCATATTGTTGAATCTTTGTCCTGAATCTGGGTTTTTAAGTGGTTAATTTCAAAAATTCTCGAAATTCTGGGAATTCTGGATTTATGCTGGTGTTTGTAGTAAGAAAACTTTCTTCTCTTTGTTGTATTGCAATTTCCAAGGAAATGCAATGTTTTTCAAGAATTGAGTATTTGTTTGAAAGTTCATCATAGACCCCTTTTCAACTATGTCATTTGTTTTGAAGATTTTAGATTCAGGCTTAACCAAGAAGCATTTATCAATATCGTGATCAGAGTCAGGGTAAAAATGATCAGGCACATTAGTGGATGCATTATGTTGATCGATTAAGGGTACCTCATCACATAACTCCGGATCATTTCTTTGGGATGGCATCTGTATTCTCCGATGCATAACGGAGGTACTGAAATGCAATCGATTCAAGCTTTTCGACTCGACTCTGAGCCTTTTTATTGATATCGGTTTCATCATCCTTTGTTGTATCGATATCTTGCATTCACATCATCCATTCTTTCAACGGTCCATTACCGATTTAGCACAACTTTCATTTGATTTTATCTGACACCCATTCAACACATTCAACTGAACATTCTCTTGAGCAACTTTCCTAATGTACATTTCCACATTATCCATAAGTTGAATAAATGTGTTGATGTACTCATGAATTTCCATTCCAGTATGTTTCTTGAATGAAATTCCAGTCACATGTTGATCAAAGTCTGCGGAATATTCCCCATTAATAAATGGCTAAAATTGGTTGTAGATTACTTGAAGTGCAGCATTCGAGTCTTCCATTAATATCTTCTTTTTAGTAATTTGAAGCTTCAGTTGTTCTAAGTTCAGCAACACAGTTCTTTTCAATGTGGATAAGTCCTGACGAAAGAGAGCATTGCATGTTCGATGCCTAGTTGTGGATAACAGATGTGTGAGGTGCTGATGAAGTAGTTGAAAAGACTCAATGTTGCATTCCATTTGCCTTGCATCATTTGTCAATACCAAGTGTGACTCATTAGATTTTGACTTAGATTGTGAAGTGTGTTGATCATAAATTGCTGAATCAATCAAGGTAGCACATTCAGAATAGCAACCAGTTTCATTTTTCTGTGAGGTATCATAAAGTTCAAGCACTTTGGAGATTAAAGGGTCAGTGATGTAAGACATTGTGTTGATGGATATTAGATATGAGTAACTTGCATCAATTTACCAATTTGCTATATAGACAAGTCGCTAACAAGACAACTCGCCAAGAACCATAACACCAAGTCGCTACGAATTAGAAGACAAGTCTTTAAGCACCAAGTCGCTAAGAATTATGACAACAAGTCGCTAAGAACCAAGTCGCTAGACACAGTTAAGTTGCTAAAGAACAACTCGCTAAGATCCAAGTCGCTAGTATCAAGTCGCTAACAATTTACACTACAACTCGCTAACAATTTCTGAAGCAAGTCGCTAGCCTCACCAAGTCGCTAGCCGTAGTGGAGAATCCACTAACTTGTACTATTTGTCGGCTTGTCTCAATAGACAAGTCGCTAGGCTCAAGTTGTCACACCCCCAAATTACATGTTTTGCAGCGGAATGGAATTCTTGGGGATTGACTGTCATAGCATCACAATCACAGTTATATTGAACGACTTAAAGTGTCGTTTGGAAAATACATCGTTGGATTTAATAAAATAATCAGAGTTTACAAAGTGTAGGTCCCAAATGAAATTCAACTTGTGCGGAAATAAATTTGTACAGTCAAACGATGTTTTTAAAGTGTATAAATCCCATGTGAGACGCGTCGTCACCGCGACTCTATGATATGTCCACATGCATGCCATGAAGCGTATGCCTTAGATACCTGAGATAAAACATGCTAAAAGTGTCAACACAAAGGTTGAGTGAGTTCATAGAGTTTGTGTTGAAATGTAAAGCCTTTCAAAATCGTTTATGCAGCAAAGGCATTGTAAATCCACTCAGTTCCAAGTTCCGCCCATACAAAACTTGCAACCTGTGTGTTCACAACCCATTGCCAAAATGTGTATAGTTTGTTCAGTACATTACTTAATCTAACAATATTCAATCGATATAACACATATGAGTGTTGTTTCAAATAATCCCAAGACCATTAGTTCATGATTATACCAAGACATTTAGGTCAATGATAATACCAAGACATTTAGTTCAATGATTATACCAAGACATTTAGCTCAATGATAATCCCAAGACATTTAGCTCAATGATAATCCCAAGACATTTAGCTCAATGATAATCCCAAGACATTTAGCTCAATGATAATAATATAGAATATGACTAAACATTCAGTTCAGATAAACATATAGTTGCAAATAATCATGAATGTCATAAAAATAGTTGATGAGCATGTATCTCCCCCAAAAATAGTATAAAAACAATTGAAAATGGGGCTATGGAACTCACCTGTTGCAATAATTATGATGACAAAAGTGGATACACCGAAATGTAGCATGAATCTCTAAACTTGACCTATTATGAATGATATGATATGTAATAAGTCATGATGTAATGTTATGCATGCAATTCGGATGATATCTATACCACTTGTGAATTTTTGAAAATAATATTTCTCGTCGAGAAATAATCTCTTAACGTCTTGACCATTTTTAAATTACTCCACATGTATTTACGTTGAAATGATATCCGACGATAATCATTTAGTGATTTGTTATGAAATTATAACTTTTCGTCGTAAAATAATGTTGTTGAAATTTGCATGAAAGTGACTAAACGGCCTCTAAAAGCTAGTCGTAAAATGGTGCACGTCGAGCGTTAGGAAATGAACTCAACGGTTTTGGGAAGCTTGTATCATTATCTCAAAGTTTTAGCATTTAAGTTTTCATCCTAGAGGTCTCGATCATAGAGAAAAGTATAGGTAAAGTATGGTACTTTTGTCCAAAATATAGTTTAAGGGTGGTTTTCGGCAAAGTTTAAGTGACCGTATTTTATTCATTACAACTCCGCTTGACAAATGGTTTGACATTTTGGAAAATATGCTTGGCGAACTTAATATTACTAGAAGACATCATTTTGTAAAAAGTACTACATCCATGTTAAAAACGACCCTCAACATAGTCCCTTGTTGACGTAAAGTTTGTCTAATAGAAATATACTAATTTTTCTTATATAATAAAGTTACGGAAACTTGTTTAAAATGTGAATAACTTAGTCGTTATAAGTCCGTTTTCTACGTTATTTATATCCACGGAATCGTGATAACATATACTAATATATTTTTGATAATTCGACACATTTAACAACGCTTAAGACTCATTTTTGTCTCGTAAAAAGTCGAGACAGCATGCTGAATTTTCTGAAACAAATAGTTTTCAAATTGTCAAACTTCAAAAATTCATAACTTCTTCGTTATAGCTCCGTTTTAACCCATTCAAGCTGCCACGTTTTCGTTTTAAAGTGTATTTTCCAAATATCTAGCCCAAAATATTTTGATTACTGTCGAAAATTCCAGAATTTCAAAATAAGGACAGACCCTTTAGAGAACTTGTCGAAATGAGTTTTTCTCACGCCAAACCTATTCCAACCAATTCAAAACAACTCCGAAGCTATTCTAATCCTACCATACACCTTCTTAGGGTGTCATGGGTTCCTAGACATCACCAAGAGTGATATATTACAAGGAGTAATTATAGGATAAAAAATATAAATTTATAGTACTTATAAACAATTTAAGTGGTATAGACATCATATAACTTACATGCTTTACTCAAACATGATAATATGAACATGATATGAATATGAGAGATGAAAAATTATCATAAGATGCTTACTAGTAACTTGATGAGGTGAAGTGAACAAAGGTTTTTTCCTAATCACCCAAGGTTTTTATTGCATAACCTTAATCAAGAGTGATACTAGAGTGTAAAAATCGTGTCTAGAAATTTTGGATGATCACTTCTTCTTGGTCCCTTGGTTGGCCGGTTATGTGAGGAAGAGAGGAAGGAATTTGGTCTTGATCTTTGTGAATAAATGAGTGTATGTTTTTGTGTTAGTATATAATACAATTATATGAGTAGATATTTATCAATCTAAATGACTCACCCATGTGAATGTCGACCAAGCCAAGAAAAAAAATAAAAGAGTTTGTATATTGAGTAGATAGGTACTTGTGTGTAGAAGCAAAAAAGTGTTACTTAATAATAATTAGTAACTTGTGTGTATAATTAAACATTTAAGGTAGCGTTAGCTAAAAATATATTTTAACGGAACAAAATAAAATATATTGAAGTCATAAAAATTATAAAAATACATTTCTTACTAAATTGAGTGAAATAATAATTATTGTGTAGTATTTACGAAAACCGTCGTAATTATATAAATATAACAATTTATATACAAAATAAATTTAAAACACCGGGTAAACTCATAATACTATTTTATAATCTTAATATGAGTATAAAAATATATTGGGATAATTTTTGGAAGTAACGGATCAATTGTTAAAAATAATTAATTACGCGATAGCGTTTATTTAATATGAAAATTATGCGTTTAACGTAAAATGCAAAATCATGCATGAACTAATATGATGACAATGATGCTAATGAAATGTAGACTAAACCTATTCTATATGAAATGCCCTTGATGATTGTTCATGAATTCACAGCTAAACCATTAAGGTTACGTGAATTTGATACTCGTAAACCTAGTTTACGATAAATGATAAATGGTAAATGATGAAGCATGAGTAATGTTTTGAAATATGACCTGAAAATACGAGTTGTCACACAAGTCGCTAACAACTAACACTGTAACTCGCTAACTTTTACTGAAGCAAGTCGCTACGATGAAAAACACTACGAGAGCCAAGTCGCTACCAAGAAAAATTTCAAAAACACAATTTTCAATCCAAACCAAGCCTAACCACAGTGATTCAAGCTTTCCAAATCCAAACCCAAGCACTTACAATGATTCTAAACACAAAAGTACACACAAAATTCAAACTTTAACACAAGAAATGATCCAAATGATGCAAAAACCACTAAACTTTCTCAAACTCAAAAACCATCTAAAACCACTAGAAATCCAAGGATATGTAAGAGAGATTATCAAACCATGGTTCTTGATACCAATTGTAACATATTGGATTTCACAATCACACAATCAATCACAAATAAGGCGTATGATTAGATGGTTTAGAGAGAGAAAGTGGGATATTCTAGAAAGAGAAACTCATGGAAGGTTAGATTCCAAAATGAACATTCAACCCTCTACCTTGGGAGGTAGAGGGTATTTATAGGTTACAAAATAAACGACCTCCTGACGGCCTGTGGATCAGGGATACAGTGGGTAAAGACCCGTCCTTCCTCCACGGTGTTACACTAAACTATTCTACGCTACAAACTAACTACTAAATAACGTAACAAACGATATGTCTACAAGCTAACTTATGCTAGATAATATTTGGGGTGACCGACTCTTCACATATGGAATTTCTGACTCCTAACATATATTTTACGATCTTCTAATATTTTGTCGATAACAAACGTAAAATCATTTTAACGAAACAAATAAAATACATAAATAGCTTGAGCCAATAGTTTTCTAACACACTTACGTTTTCACATAAAACACTAAAACAAGTATAAGTGATTCTATGATTTAGTAATAGATATGTACAACAACTAGTGTTTACATATTGGGCAAATATATACATAACTAGCATGTATTATAAATGGGTAAAAACTACAACCCATGGAACATATCCATAACCCATGGTATTGACCCATACCCATTTGACTAGATGCATTGCATCTATTAGATACATTGTATCTAATAAAAGACCCATGGCTCAACCCATGACCCATAACCAAAATACCCATGGGCAAAGAGGAGCGTCCCACGGATCCCTAACATTACACTAGAAGGATCCCATGAAGGTGGGATCCGTGGGATCCGTGGAAAAGTAGACATTTTCTCTCTATAAATAGTGAGTCATTTCTTCATTGTTTCTCACCCCTTTCTCACATATTTTCTCCTTGAGTTAAAAACTCTCTAACCCCATATCCAAGTGATCTATGTATGTAGTTTTGTCTTTGTGTGATTCTCTAGGTTCCTCTTAAAGGCGAGATCACCACCTTTGAAGTCAAGCAAGCTCAAGTCCACGAGTTGCCATGCTTCCTCATCATCAAGACTACTGAAGTTATCTTGTTGATGATTCTTTCTCTAAGAAGTGTAGTGTTGAAAACATTAGTGAAAGATGTCTCAAGTGTCAAGACGAAGACATTAGTGAAGGGTGTCGATCTATAACAACCCGTAAAATTTCGGATTATTATAGTAATATTTATCACGTCAGAAAATTCAAATCAATTATTTCTGACAAAATGCCAATATCTAAAATTTAAAAACGACAGGTCATCTCGCTTCTTTAGAAATAAGACACTGCACACACGATACTTGTCCACTAAGTATTTGTATAATAAAAGTGAAATTTATTATTGTCCAAGTTAAAATTAAAGTATACATAAGCTTAATCCATAATTTATTCCGCATACTACAGCGCAGTAGCATACAAGACTAAAAATAAATAATGAGATAAGCGAAATAGATACATTTTATCATTCAATGATAATTTACGAAAGAAAACGAGAAGTTATCTCGTTAATTCAGAAAGTCACGGCACCGCACGCATTCCGACACCAAATAAATAACGGCAAACAATTATAATCAAATTACAACGTAATAAGAATGTCATATTATTACGTTTACAAAATCGTTTCCAAAAATATAATTTCTATATTTTTCGGGTACCGGGAAGGTACGTTTACTTGAGAATTCAACAAAACACGGGGTACAATTTATACTGTATCTAATAATAAAACAAACTAAACATCTTATTTACTCCTACTCTACCTATCCGCCCCTTCCCTACATCTGCAATCCCTCTCCTTTTTCTTCTTTGTTTCCCACGCGTACAGAAACATCAAATAAGATGTTTTCTTCCCTCTATGAAGTCAACCTTCATAACCATCTTTATCACCCTCCTCTAAATACCCAAGCTACTCCCTAGTAGTCACAAGAGGTACCATGCGTGGCTGGGAAGAAGGAGACCAAAGCCAAGAATGGGTAGAATCAAGTTTTGAAGAACCTAGAGTATCACTGCCAACCTTCCACTCCCACATCTATAAAAAGGTTGGTTTTTCAGCCAAGTCTCCAACCATTCCCAAATAATTTCGAAAATTAGGGTTTTATGAATCAAAGGGCTTTTGAAAATTGATAGAGGGGTTTTGTTCATTGAAGCATAAGGAAGATTCTACATGTATTTAATGGTACCAATTCGTTTCTAGCCTCCCCCGATGGAGCTCTTGAGTTTCTGTGTTTAGGGCTACTCGACCCATTAATTCTAAGAATACACTTCTTGTCATCTTTTGAAGCTATTGTATCTGTAATACTTGTCTAATTCGAATATATGTATTCTTTTTTTTATATACTCGAATGATTAATTGTCAAAAGTTGTTGTTGTTGTAATTGTGTGGCAAAATAAAACATAAAACTTAAATTTTGTTGGATCATGAATTTGGAAATGTTATTTTTAGATAGCTTAGCTTTCTTGAGGTTTGGTCTCGGTAAATAAAGAAGGACCCACGAGGGTCACTTGTGTTTAGAACCGTGAGGAGAGGTCACTAGTCTCACCAACTCAGTTGCATCTTTTGCTCGAGTTTGGTCCTTGAGGCAGCAGCAGCACCAAGTGGTGTTTGTGGTTGCCTCACGTATAAAAGTGTAGGTCTTTGTTTTAGTTATGTCACTTTGGTTGTGAAGGACACCACTCGAATGATGGTTGTCCCGCGTGTTCACGTACAACTCGTACAGTCATCACAGTACCCCACGAAAGGAGTGATTAGTATCATGTATTACCCTCGAGTCGGGTCGTACCTGATTTACATGAGGCTCAGTCATGGTTTCTTTTTGGTGTCGCTCGAATAGTAGTATCATAGTCATGTTTTTTTGTGCTAAGAAATTATTTTCTTTAGCTAGTATTGTTATGATTTTTTTTGTGCAAAAGGGACCCCAAAGGGGTGCTGTTTCACTTCAGGTCAAGGGAAAAACACCCCGGAGGGTGCTTAATTCTCCCGTTATCACAAGACCACAAGGTGGTCAATTAAGTCTCGAGGTCCTCGTGTTCGATTTCAGTTTAGCACTTGCATTTCCTTCGTGTCAAAAGCTGCACTACAACACTAACCTTGTTTAACCCAGTTGTGTACAAAAAGGTATTTAGGCCTCAAACCCATATTTCAAAATGGTGTGATTGTTTTCGTCAGTTGAGTACGCAAAGCCCATTCGCCCCATAAGGGCCCGTTCAGTTTGTAATAACACCAGGCCCGGCCCAACATGGTGTGTGTAATGATGGGTTGAAGCCCATCTGTTTCGAGGGTCCGTTTGTTTATCCAATCAGCCCACTTGGGCATTAATGTACCTAAACTCTCAAATTTTCCTCGACTCAAATACTGTCTCGTTCGACTTTTCCTCTATCTTGACATTTTCTTATGCAATACGACACACGATCTAAGGATAAACCGGAACCGAGTCAAATAACTAACAATATCGAGTGTTGAGCATAAACTAATAAAAAGAGATTGTTTATATTAATTACAATTCTAATTGGACATAATGAATGTTGACATTAAGAAATAATAAACATTAAAACCCGTTATGTAAAATAAAACAAGTTACTACTTGAACTTGGATGTTATTTATATAACACAAATGGGTGCGATTTATACTTTCAATTGTTAATAATATAAACTTGTAAATATTAATTCGGGTATGTAAAACTTAACTCTTGACATAAATTCTCATGAAAAACTAGAGTTATACACTAGTCATGCCAAATTTTCTATAAACATACTTACTATTTTACGATTTGTAAATGAAATATACTTCTTGAAAACATATAGTGTAAATTTTCTAGTTATAAATGACGAGTTAAATATATATAAAACCTTTCAAAACGTATTTAATAATGAAATATATTTATCTACATTGTATGTTGCTAATACAAATGGTATACATATATATATATATATACATATATATATATATATACATATATATATATATACATATATATATATATATGGTATATATATTATATATGACTTATATATGTATATATATATATATATATATATATATATATATATATATATATATATATACACACACTTAATATATATATTTCTTTCGTTCGCATCAACGTCTCTTATTATACGTACTATTTTTCATACATAATCATTCGATTATCATCAAACCGAAGTCTTGTTCATCCTTGATATCTCTTCTGCGTATACCCTTCCAAGTATTATCATTGGACATCAGTAAACCAAAGTCGAAATTCCTTCTTCGAAATTTCTTCCATGTCATCCTCCCAAAGCCAAAATCCATTAAATTTCTTGTAAATTATTCTAAGATCGATGATGCCACATAAGCAACAACAACAACAACACAAACATTTTAAAATTTATAAAGTTAGTTAAACTTTATCGAGTCTTAAACATAAAGACTAAATTGCCGTATTAATTAGGTTGCGTGTCGGAACCGTGCACTATCACTCCTTGATTTAATTCCCTTTAGACTTCCTATTGCACATTGCCAAGGTGAGTTTCATAGCCCCTACTTTTACTTGTTTTATAACTGTTTTGGGGGAAGATACATGCTCATTTTTACTTAAATGATTTAATTACTAAAATTCTGCATTCTATGCATACTATGCCCTTTGATTGATATGTTTTAAGATACATCATACCTAGATGCTTTAAGGACCACACCAAAACCTTTGACCTAGAATATTACGCAGCTTAGCCTAAGACTTTAGATCCCAAATTGCCCTTTTCATGAACCGTCAATTCCTGCTGGGAAGCACGAATGTTATAAATAGATCTATTGAGGGTGACTCCCCATTCGGTTGACCCGCTTGGGTCAAAGGCGAAACATATAGCATGTCGGGACCGAGTGTATTGGGATAAACACTCGCCATGGGCTCCTTATTTGTATGACTTCCTTGTGCATACATAAACTGTCGTAGCTTCGGTTGCATGAGCTTAGTGCTAGCGTAATAGATTCAATATATGACATTATATTCGTTGTAATGTGCATACACCCTACTTATGGTCCACTAATGAAATCCCTTTTTTAAAATCCTTTTATGCATTGAAATCATAAACTTTATGACATTATGCAAGACGTAATGATCATCAAGAACCAAATTTGAAACGATTAAGTGTTGAAATCCATTTTTAAATAAACCTATGAACTCACCGGTAAGTGACCCCTTTAGCATGTATCTTCGGTTTTGAAGTGATAGCTTATCTTTGGAGGCGCAAGGCAAAGGCATGGCATGGTCATAGATGACTCTGATTTATGTATTGGGACCACTCGTGTATAATGGGCTATTTTCCGCGCTAATCAATAATGTAAACATTATTTTTAAGAATGAATAAAAGTTTATTTATGAAAAACCAATTGTTCTATGCTTATGTTGCGATACCAATATAGTAGAACCCCAATACTTGTATGCTTCCGCTGAGTCATTTTTGGGGGTGTTACATGATCGTCCGTATTGTAGGCATTAGTGAAGGGTTCCTAGAAGTCAAGTCACAAGACATTAGTGAAGGGTGTCTTGAACATCTAGTTAAAGGCATTAGTGAAAGGTGCCTAAGATTTACATTCGATATGGTGTGATTCGATGTACAAGATAGATTAGTATTAGGTTAAAGGATATTGTTATCCTTGTATATATTATAAGGAGTAGATCTCCTTTGGGGTTAGGTGATTGGTGTAGTGTTGGGTAGTAGTTCCTCCATTGTAATGGAACTCGGTATCTAGCCTAGTACCGGATAAAGGGTAGGCAACGTTGTGATAGGATTGGTTCTCTTTGGTGAAAAGGACCCGGTATCTAGCCTTGTACCGGATAAAGTGTAGGCGACGTTGTGAAGGTTTCTCCACCATAAGGAGTCGGTGTTGTGTAGTGATTACGAACTCTCGAGTAGGTGACTCAGGGAGTGGAGTAGGGCAATGAAGGTGTCCTTGTAGCCGAACTACTATAAATACTCGCGTTGTGGTTTTGTGCTTCTTACTCCTTATCTTTCAATTACATATTTATATTTCTATATGTTTATTTATCAACATCCAACACACATCTAAATAGATTGACATAAGTCGATCTAAATAGTTTAAAACAAGTTTTAATTGGTAAAACTATTTAACCCCCCCCCCCTTCTAGTTTTTCACAATTGGCATCTGAGCTTCGTTACCTAGTTTCTTAAAGTATATTGTACTTCAAAAACTTGATACGATATGTGGTTAATTGAAAACTATAAAGAAGGTCTTTTCATTAAAACAAACACCATGTCTTTTAAAAACTCTTTGTTTGGATGTTGATTAGATGACAACATTTTTCTATTTATTCTTCATTTAATTGCACTAATCCTCTTTGTCATGTTGCTTAGTTAAAGCTCATACCTACCAAGCCATAGGAATTGCTTGATAACAAAAATACCTTCCCTAAGAAGGTATCTTAAACACAAAGGAGCCGGAATTGTCTACTGACATTTGTTGTGTCATTTGTAAAGACATTCCTAAGTGCATTAGAGGTATGACTTTCTACTTATCTCTAAATGACATTAGATTGTTAAATAAGTATGCTTACATAGGTATTTATATGATTATCTTTTGTGCATATACATGTATTACATGTAGCTTCATTAGGAAGCCTTTCTCACATACGTGTTACTTTTTCGTCTAAAGTCGTGGTATATATAACTTGTATTTTTCACTTAATCCAAAAATCATATCTTTCTAATAATAAAACAAAACACAAATCTCAAAAATTTCTCCTTCCCCATAAATAAACCCTCCGTCGTCCACTCTATCAAATCCCCACTTTTTCAAATATTCCACTTTCAAAAATTACCTCTCATTCAAAACTTCATCTTCCTCTTCATCTCATCTTATCTCAAACCAAAACCAAGAAGCTTCGACATCAACATGGTTTACATCGATCTCGTGCTCATCGCCTTAACGCTCATCGCTCTTGTGTTCCCTATGATGAAGTTCTCATATGGAGACATATACTTTGTGTTGTTAATCTACATTGGGGTTATATACCCAATCCTTTGTATCATTCTTAGCATTGAAATGAAATATTACTAATAGTCTAGTTTATCTAGGTTAATATTATCATAATGTATTTGTCATTTCTTTTTATTTATATCTTTCGTATTCTCTCGTGATACATTAGAAACCATATATTCATGCTAAAAGAAAATGTATGTTAAAACACACATCTTGGTATAAAACTATAAAGATCTAAAAACCTATGTTTTTATCAAAAATCTGTTTCTGTTACTACAGATCCACGGATCCCTGTAGGTATACTAGCCGGATCCCTGATAGAAGGGAACCGTGCTTCTGGATAACAGATTTTCCATGCAAAATAAAAACTGCTTTCTTCCTAAAAGAAATGATTTACTAGAATGCCAAACATTAAGTAAGTTAAATGTCATTGTTAATAAACATCGTGTAAAAACGTTAGGTAATCATTGTTTTACCCGTAATACGTCACATCCTATTAACTTCTCGTTCCTATAGGTTTCGCTATGTCGCATGAATATGAGTTTGATTTTTCACTCACTAGCGTCTACACTCCTAACATCTCTCTCGAGCCCAACACACCTGGCAATCATGTCCGTGGGTTCAATAATCTCGAAAACCGTCACTTCCACGAAGGACGTATTGTCGACACCCCTCTACAATTCGAACAAGGTATCAATACCTCCTTCCGAGCCATAGGACTAGAATGTCTTCTCAAAATTAACGAGAGAATATGTCAAAGGTTTATATTGGAATTCTTCCGTCAAGTTGAACTCATTCGTAACGAGGATCTCTCTCTATCTCTTTGGTTTTGGATCAAAAACCAAAAGTTTGTTTTAACCCTTGGGCAATTTGCTCACATCCTCCGGATTCCAAATCATGGACAATGTGCCTTCACTGAAGATTGGTCTCTTGATTCTCTCTTCAACTTTCGTGAAGAAAATAGTCCATATTGTTCTCACATACCTTCCCCGGAAGACTTGAATCTCATAATATGCAAACCCCATCACTCCGATCCAAACATTATCCATACACGGGATATCCGAGAAGAGTACAAGCCTCTTGCACTCATCCTACGTGAAAATGTTTGGAGCCTTAGGGGAAATCGAGAAATCCTTTCCGCTTTTTGTGCTCACATAATGTATTGTTTGCTAACACAACAACCATATAATCTCGCCTACTTCTTCGCAAGGCGAATTGTAAATCTTCAAGGCTCCAAGAATAAACTCATCCCTTATGGAATGTTCTTGACCCTTTATCATAACATCATGTACCTTCATCCTCAATTTCAAAGTCCGTTGTACGTACTTGTGAACAAGATGATGGAACCTCTAACCGCATCTCTCATGAAGACTTTCTTCATTCCTGAATCGGCAAACACTCATCAACCATTTGATGACCCATCTAGCGAAAACGCTCAAGGAACTTAGCCTTCTTTCTAAATAGGGTCGATCCTTAGTATCCATACTTTATCAATGTAATCCAATTTCTTTCATGAAATAAAACATCTTACATTTGATATCTTAGTGTTAGAACCTCTAACTTCTTAATATGATTGATTGTCAAAATCATTGCATACCTTTTGTAAAGGTTCTGCTTAACAGATAGACGGATCCCAAATTTTGTGCTAGACGGATCCCTATTCTTAGGGAACCGTGGGATCTGGCGAACAGAAAATGCAATTGCAATCATTGTATTTCAAACATGTCTTTAGATCACTTCACACTAAGCTAGACATAGTGCCTTAAGGCAAATTGAGTCCCTTTCAAAGTTGAGTAAATTCGTACTCACATATAACCCTCTTGGATCACACTCAAAATACTTGTAGAACTATCGTCTCACCAAAACTCATTACTCTTCCGCTCTTATACTCACACATGATCACTCACATGTTAAAACATCTAGCTTTGGAAATCTTTCAAAATTGATTATAATCATTCTTACCTCAAAATTTGGTCGAAAATGATCAAATTCTAGTTTTTCCATCTTAAGCTTTTAGGATATCCTCCAAAACATTATCCTAAGTTACTATCTGATCTCTAGGATCATTTAGCTCCATTTGACACTCTCAAATCTTCGGTGTCATCTTTGGTCACTCATTGGTAGTCTTAAAAGTTCCAACTTCTTCCATAAAAGGCAATCATTAGCTACATCACTCATTACCCTTAAGTATTTAAGTACCTCTTCATTTAAGACACTTAGATGGACTGAAACACTCAAGAAAAAATAGGCATTAGACCTTACAAACATCATTGCTATCTTCTCTTAGCTGCTGAGAGACGGATCCCTAGGATTAGCCTAGGCGGATCCCTCACTGAAGGGAACCGTGGGATACGTATGACAGATTCATGTCAACTCTAGCTAAAACTATCATTTCAAGCTAATCTTGCTAACTTAAACACTCCATCTCATCTTAAATGAGTTCCTAGATCAGTACAACTCTAAAGTTGACTCTTTTGCATGTTAATCATCACATTTCAATGAATTTTAGTGGCTTAAGTCTTGAATGCACTTGCCAAATTCCTTGTTTTATAAACCACATTGTTAGGACTCCTAAAGTCATCATCTTCATCCTCATTTTCAGCACTTAGAAATCTTTACAAACCTCTTGAAATCATCTCATCATGAGGAAAGCTCCAAGTGGTAACTCATCCACCAAAGGACCACCCAAGAAAATTGCTCGTATTGTACACGAAATTTATTCAACCGAATCATCTCCGGTCAAATCCACAAATGCAAATATTTCTCCTCCACCAACTCAACCAATCAAACCAATCACTAAAAGGATAGTTGTGACAACTCGTAATTTCAGGTCATTTTACAAATTTTGGAAGTTTCACTATTTCATCATTTATCGTAAACTACGTTTACGAGTATCAAATTCGCGTAACCTTAATGGTTTAGCTGCGAATTCATGAACATATCATCAAGGACATTTCATATAGACTAGGTTTAGTCTACATGTCATCACATCATTATCATCATATTAGTTCATGCATGGATTTGCATTTTTCATTAAACGTTTATTTTCCTATTAAAATAAACGCTATCGCGTAATCATTTATTTTGAATATTTGATCCAACAATTCCAAAAATTATCCCGATATATTTTTATACTCATATTAAGACTATAAAAATTATATTATTAATTTACCCGATGTTTTCAATTTATTTCGTATATAAATTGTTATGTTTATATAATTACGACGGTCTTCGTAAATTCAACACGATAATTATTATTTCACTCAAATTTTGCAAGAAATGTATTTTTATAATTTTTATGATCTCAATATATTTTATCTTGACCCGTTAAAAGTTATTTTTAACTAACGCTACCCTAAATATTCAAATGTGTATACAATTTACCACATATCTTCAATTAACTTACACTTAACTACATTATACATTAAAAAAAAAAAAAAAAATTAGAGATGACTAACACCCCCTTGTCGACAAGGGGGGTGAGTCATTTACCTTTCCTAAATATCTTGCTAGTAAATGTATTATATCTTATACAAACTTATACGACTCATATTTCACAAAGTAAAAGAACCATTTCTCTTCCTCTCTTCTCTTGCAACCGGCCAACCTAAAGCACCAAGAAGGATCATCAAACATTTTTACAAGACAAGATTTATACACTCTAGTATCACTCTTTATTAAGGTTGTGCAATAAAAACCTTGGGTGATTAGGAAAAATCCTTTGAACTCATAAACCTCATCAAGTTACTAGTAAGCATCCATATTCATGATCATATTTCATATTCATTGTTATATTCATTTCATCATATTTGAGAAAAACATGCAAGTCATATGATGTTTATACCACTTTTTCATTGTTTTTAAGAGTTATATATTTATGTCATCCTATAATTACTCCTTGTTATAAATCACTCTTGGTGATGTCTAGGAACCCATGACACCCTAAGAAGGTGTATGGTAGGATTAGAATAGCTTCGGAGTTGTTTTGAATTGGTTGGAATAGGTTTGGCGCGAGAAAAACTCATTTCGACAACTTTATTTAGAGGTCTGATCTTATTTTCGAATTCTGGAATTCTCGACAGTAGATAAAAATTTTTGGACTAGATATTTGAAAAATATACTTTAAAACGAAAACGTGGTCGCTTGAACGGGTTAAAACGGAATTATAACGAAGAAGTTATGCTATTTTTAAGTTTAACGACGAAAACTATTTTTCCGGAAAATTCAGCATGTTGTCCAGATTTTTACGGGTCAAAAATGAGTCTCAAACGTTATCTAAATGAGTCGATTTATCAAAAATATATTAGTATATGTTAATATGAAACCGTGGATATAAAGAACGTAAAAAGCGGACTTAAAACGAAAAATTATGGCCAATTAAAGTTTAACGAAACTTATATTTTTAACAGCAACTTGTAAAAATATACATGCTGATATGATTTTAAATCGAGGTTTTGACCCCTTTCGGGTCCGAATTGGCTTAAGTGTAAAACACGAAAGTTGTCTGAAATGATGTTTTACTATTAACCGCGAGATTTGTAAGCTTAAAAGTGTAAAATGAGAGATTTAAGCATGGTCAAAGACGGACGATGTTTCAGAAAAAGTCAAAGTACCCGTTGCTGATGGGAAATAAAATTGGTGTTTTTAAGCGTTTTCGAGTCCGTTTGAGCTTTGAAAACTTTACCAAATGCTATTGTAACACCTATAAATTATTAGGGAACGTTAGAAACCTTATAAAAACGATATTTTATAAGCACAAGGGTTTATTAAAATATAATGGAGTGTTTGGATTGCTTACTTAAATTACTCATTTTAGAGTCCATAAAGGAGCGTTTGGATCGGTGTTGTTTTAGCACACGAGGCTAATCCTATGGATAGCTTGTTGTGGCTTAACGAACCGGATTAATATTTTTGAATGTGTAATTGTAATTGGGATAAATTATGGCTATCGTACTTATTTTCACAAGTATTAACACTTATATATTTTCTACTAGACCAAAGTGGTTATCGCAAGTGACCATGTTTGGAGCCATTTTTCATATCGATAGAATACTTTTGAGAAAATGATGTCTTCTAGTAAAAGTAAGTTCGCCTAGCCTATTTTCCAAAATGTCCAACCGTTCGTCAAGCGGAGTTGTAACGAATAAAATACGGTCACTTAAACTTTGCCGAAAACCACCCTTAAACGATATTTTGGACACAAGTACCATACTTTAGCTATATTTTTCTCTATGATCGGAACCTCTATGACGAAAATTTAAATCCTAAAACTTTGAGATAATGATACAAGCTTCCCAAAACCGTTGAGTTCGTTTCCTAACACTCGACGTGCACCATTTTACGACTAGCTTTTAGAGGCCGTTTAGTCACTTTCATGAAAATTTCAACAACATTATTTTACGACGAAAAGTTATAATTTCTTAATAAATCACTAAATGATTATCGTCGGATATCATTTCAACGTAAATACATGTGGAGTAATTTAAAAATGGTCAAGACGTTAAAAGAATATTTTTCGACGAAAAGTATTATTTTCAAAAATTCATAATTGGTATAGATATCATCTTAATTGCATGCGTAACATTACATCATGACTTATTACATATCATATCATTCATAATAGGTCAAGTTTAGAGATTTACCCTACATTTCGGTGTATCCACTTTTGTCATCATAATCATTGCAACATGTGAGTTTCATAGCCCCTACTTTTATACGTTTTGAATTATTTTGGGGGAGATACATGCTCTACTATTTTTATGACAATCATAATTATTTGCAAACTATATGTTTATCTGAACTGAATGTTTAGTCATATTCTATATCATTATCATTGAACTAAATGTCTTGGTATTATCATTGAACTAAATGTCTTGGTATTATCATTGAGCTAAATGTCTTGGTATAATCATTGAACTAAATGTCTTGGTATAATCATGAACTAATGGTCTTGGAATTATTTGAAACAACACTCATATGTGTTATATCGATTGAATATTGATAGATTAAGTAATGTACTGTTATGTGAATTCATTTGACATCATGCGTTTGAACATAAACTATACACATTTTGGCAGTGGGTTGTGAACATACAGGTTGCAAGTTTTGTATGGGCGGAACTTGGAACTGAGTGGATTCACAATGCCTTTGCTGCATAAACGATTCTGAAAGGTTTTTCATTTCAACGCAAACTCTATGAACTCACTCAACCTTTGTGTTGACACTTTTAGCAATGTATTTTCAGGTAACTAAGGCATTCACTTCATGGCATGCATGTGGACTTATCATAGAGTCGTGGTGACGACGCGTCTCTCATGGGATTTATACACTTTAAAACATCGTTTGAATTGTAACAAATTTATTTCCCCACAAGTTGATTTTCATTTGGGACCTATACTTGTAAACTCTGATTGTTTTATTAAATCAAGCGATGTATTTTCCAAACGGCACTTTAGGTCGTTCAATATAACTGTGATTGTGATGCTATGACAGTCAATCCCCAGGAATTCCATTCCGCTGCAAAACAGGTAATTTGGGGGTGTGACAATAGTTCCCACAAAACTACCTATGCCAAACACCACCATACCTCCTAAACTAAACAATCCCATTTCCACTAAACCATCACCATTGGTGCCTAGAGCTATTTCATTCACAACTCCACTCTCATCACCACACCTCTATAATCTAGAGGATTTGCCTCCTAGGCCGTCTCATCCTCCTCCACCAGCAACATTCTCCTCATTAGGAGGAATAATGGTACAAAATCAAGGTGTTGAGTCAACACTAGCTCCGGCTTCCTTTTCGCCGTCACCATCAAATAATCCCATTTGGATTATGAGAAATTATCAAAGTCAACCACTCGACCATATTGAAGTTGACACTTCTCTACCACCACCATCATTCTTGGTCGAGCCATCTTCAAATGCGCCTCCACCAATCCCTCCGTCGTTTAAGGCTCCCCAACCCGCTCTACTTGATCCTTCGCATCAAGCAATTTCTTTTCTTCTACCACCACTACCTAGACATGACAAAGATTGTTATCATTGTCAACATGTTGAAAGTTTGATACATGAAGTACGGGAAGATCAACGTTTCATGTTCTATCACCCCCTCAAACGTTTCGATGAGATTAAACCTAAACAAACTTGAGCTAGAGGATTTTAGTGGTGTCCTAGTATCAAGCGTTACTTAGATAAGTCTAGTAACTCCAAGTCATGTATCGTTCATTTTCTTAGTTTTTAGAGTCATGTATATCATACCTCTAATTTTATTAAATGAAATTACATGATACTTGCTATATTTCTGAGTATATGATTATGTTGTATAATACATATCTCACTTTGATGTTAACATTATTTGTTATATCACCATTGCTAAATTTAGTCATCAGCCAGACGGATCCCTGATATTTTCCTAGACGGATCCCCCAAAGGAGGGAACCGTGGGATCCGTGCAACAGCAAACTATTTCTCTACTAACTTGAGTCATATTTGCATGAAATTATGCATTATACTTGTTTTCTAACATTTGTTTTGTAGTTATTCAATTTACACATGATGACTTTGACACCCTAAAGCTAGGGGAGCTTTATGTCAAAGCAATACATTGCAAAATCACTTGCAATATTAGGATTACATTTAATGACGTCCCTTTGCAAAGTTGCAATCATCAAGGGGGAGCATATTCGTCACATAGACAAAATCTTTTGCAAACTTAGTTGCAAATGAACTAGCTTAGTATTATTATTTTGACGCCCTCACATAGGGATGGACTCGTCAAGGGGGAGTTAAGACGAGATCTTTTCCCGTTACTTGCTCTCTATATTAGTTTTCTTTTCTTTTTCTCACATGTTTTTCTTAAAACAATGTGTTAGTTTACTTTCGAAGCTCTTTTTGTTTCGACAAAAAGGGGGAGAAGAAAGTAAAAACTACAAATTCAAACTTTTACGAATTTTAGCTTTTCCTTAAAATAATTTTATGTTTTGTCATCAACAAAAAGGGGGAGATTGTTAATACAAATAAGTTGTAAAAACGTTTATTTATATTTTACGATCTTTTAATGTTTTGTCGATAACAAACGTAAAATCATTTTAACGAAACAAATAAAATACGTAAATAGCTTGAGCCAATAGTTTTCTAACACACTTACGTTTTTCACATAAAACACTAAAACAAGTATAAGTGATTTTATGATTTAGTAATAGATATGTACAACAACTAGTGTTTACATATTGGGCAAATATATACATAACTAACATGTATTATAAATGGGTAAAAACTACAACCAATGGAGCATATCCATAACCCATGGTATTGACCCATACCCATTTGACTAGATGCATTGCATCCATTAGATACATTGTATCTAATAAAATACCCATGGATCAACCCATAACCCATGACCCATGACCTATAACCAAAATACCCATGGGCAAAGAGGAGCGTCCCACGGATCCCTAGCATTAAACTAGACGGATCCCTTGAAGGTGTGATCTGTGGGATCCGTGGAACAGCAGACATTTTCTCTCTATAAATAGTGAGTCATTTCTTCATTGTTTCTCACCCCTTTCTCACATATTTTCTCTTTGAGTTAAAAACTCTCTAACCCCAGATCCAAGTGATCTATGTATGTAGTTTTGTTTTTGTGTGATTCTCTAGGTTCCTCTTAAAGGCGAGATCACCACCTTTGAAGTCAAGCAAGCTCAAGTCCATGAGTTGCCATGCTTCCTCATCATCAAGACTACTGAAGTTATCTTGTTGATGATTCTTTCTCTAAGAAGTGTAGTGTTGAAGAAATTAGTGAAAGATGTCTCAAGTGTCAAGACGAAGACATTAGTGAAGGGTGTCGATCGTCCGTATTGTAGGCATTAGTGAAGGGTGCCTAGAAGTCAAGTCTCAAGACATTAGTGAAGGGTGTCTTGAAGATCTAGTTAAAGTCATTAGTGAAAGGTGCCTAAGATGTACATTCGATATGGTGTGATTCGATGTACAAGATAGATTAGTATTTGGTCAAAGGATATTGTTATCCTTGTTGATATTATAAGGAGTAGATCTCCTTTGGGGTTAGTTGATTGGTGTAGTGTTGGGTAGTAGTTCCTCCATTGTAATGGAACTCGGTATATAGCCTAGTACCGGATAAAGGGTAGGCGACGTTGTGATAGGATTGGTTCTCCTTGGTGAAAAGGACCCGGTATCTAGCCTTGTACCGGATAAAGTGTAGGCGACGTTGTGAAGGTTTCTCCACCATAAGGAGTCGGTGTTGTGTAGTGATTACGAACTCTCGAGTAGGTGACTCGGGGAGTAGAGTAGGGCAAGGAAGGTGTCCTTGTAGCCGAACCACTATAAATACTCGCGTTGTGGTTTTGTGCTTCTTACTCCTTATCTTTTCATTACATATTTATATTTCTATATGTTTGTTTATCAACATCCAACACACATCTAAATAGATTGACATAAGTCGATCTAAATAGTTTAAAACAAGTTTTAATTGGTAAAACTATTCAACCCCCTTCTAGTTTTCCACAAACCTTTTCTCCATATCACAAATATGTGATAAGCAACACAAGGTTATTTTTATTGAGACTGAATGTTTTGTGCTGACTTCTGACTTTAAGATGGCTGATGAAAATCAGATACTTCTAAAGGCCCCTAGGCAACATAATATGTATAGTTTTGATATAAATTCACCTGCACCCGCAAAAGGTTTTTCCTGTTTGATTGCAAAATCCACCCTTGATGAATCTAAATTGTAGCACAGGAGGTTAGGTCATATAAATTTTAAGAACCTAAACAAACTTGTGAAGGGGAACCTTGTAAGAGGTCTGCCTTCCAAGGTTTTCAAAAATGACCATTCATGTGTTGCATGTCATTAGGGTAAACAACACAGGGCTTCATGCAAGGCTAAATTAGAAAGATCTATTACTAAGCCTTTACACACCTTGCATATGGATCTTTTTGGGCCTACTTATGTGAAAAGCATTAATCATGCAAGTTATTGCCTTGTTATTACTGATGATTGTACCAGATTTTGTTGGGTATTCTTCTTGTCTACCAAGGATGAAACTACTGGCATCCTTCAAACCTTTATTAGGCAGATAGAAAACCAGCTTAATCATAGGGTTAAAATTATTAGATCAGATAATGACACTTAATTTAAGAATAAAGATATGCTTGAATTTTGTGGGAACAAGGGAATAAAGCAAGATTATAGTAATGCCAGAACTCCACAGCAAAATGGAGTTGCAGAAAGAATGAACATGACCCTAATTGAAGCAGCTAGGACCATGCTAGCAGATTCACTCTTACCAACCACCTTTTGGGCTGAAGCAGTTAGTTCTGCTTGTTACATCTTCAATAGGGTAAGGGTGACTAAACCTTAGCACAAAACTCCTTATGAACTTTTATTTGGCTACAAACAAATTATTAGCTACATAAGAACTTTTGGGTGCCATGTTACCATCTTGGATACTCTTAGTGTGCTTGGCAAGTTTGATGGCAAATCTGATGAAGGTTTCTTGGTAGGATACTCACTAAATAGTAAAGCTTATAGGGTATACAATTTTGTGACAAAAAGGGTAGAAGTAAATCTCCATGTTAACTTTCTTGAAGAGAAACCCAATGTGAAAGGAGTAGGTTATAGATGGATGTTTGATATAGAATATCTCACTGACTCTATGAACTATATTCCTGTATCTTTGGAGAATCAAGCTAACCCACATGCAAGTTCAATAGAAGTAACTAATAGTGCAGGTACTCTACCTACTTCTAATACAAATGCTCCTGGGGAGGAAGCAGAGGAGCTTATTGTTGTGCCCACAGCAGTCAAGAATTATGCAGCTAAAGTTGGAACATAGAAACCTTCTACTACTTCAAAAAAGAAAGAGAATTTTACAGAGCTTCAATTACAAGAGAAAGAAGCTCTTCCTACTAGTGTTTCAGAAGCAGTTCAAGCTTTTAGAAGAGAATTGGATGCACTTGCACAAAAGCATTTAGGGGCAGTACCTGAAAACAAGGCTACCAGTACTTCCTCAGTTAATACTGGTAGTGAACCTCTTAATACTGGCAAGCTTGATCAATCTCAACATGCTGATCTTGATTATTTAGCTATGCCAGAACTTGACATCTATGATAGGCCAAATGAAGGGATCTTTAATGAAGCCTCTTATGATGAAGAAGGTGTGGTTACTGATTTCAACAACTTACCCACAAAAATAGATGTCAGTTCCATTCCTACTCTTAGGATTCACAACATTCACCCACAAAGTCAAATACTTGGTGATCATAAATCACCTGTCCAGACTAGAAGCAAAGTGCAAATACAATCTGGAGCTCATGCACTTCTAAGTTATATGGAGAAGCAGCAAAGGAACAATCACAAAGATCAACAACATTGTTTTTTTGCATGTTTCCTTTCTCAACAGGAACCCACAAAGATCTCTGAAGCTCTAATAGATGAGAGTTGGGTTGAAGCTATACAAGAAGAATTGTTGTAGTTTAAGTTGCAAAATGTGTGGATTATTGTAGATCTACCTCATGTTGTAAAGGTTATTGGCACAAAATGGGTCTACAGAAACAAGAGGGATGAAAGAGGAGTAGTTGTTAGAAATAAGGCTAGATTAGTGGCCCAAGGTTATAGATAGGAGGAAGGGATAGACTATGATGAGGTTTTTACTCCTGTGGCTAGAATAGAAGCTATCAGGTTATTTTTAGCCTTTGCCTCCTTTGTGGGGTTCATAGTGTACCAAATGGATGTCAAGAGTGCCTTTCTGTATGACACTATAGATGAAGAAGTGTATGTTTCTTAGCCTCCTGGTTTTGTTGATCGTGCTCATCTTAAGAAAGTTTATAAGGTGATTAAAGCTTTATATAGACTACATCAAGCTCCTAGAGCTTGGTATGCTACACTATCCACATTTCTTGAGAAGCATGGATACAACAGGGGTACCATTGACAAGACCTTGTTTATTAAGAAGGACAAGCAAGATATCATACTGGTGCAGGTGTATGTAGATGATATCATTTTTGGTTCCACAAGAAGGTCTTGGTGTGAAGAATTTGAGGCCTTGATGAAAGGCGGATTTCAAATGAGTTCAATGGGTGAGCTCACATTCTTTCTTGGATTGCAAGTCAAACAAATTCCAGATGGACTTTCTATTTCTTAAGACAAGTGTGTTGCTAAGATGCTGAAAAAGTTTGACCTTGTAAATGTGAACATTGCAATAACCCCAATGGAGTCCAAGGTGGCATTGACAAAAGATGAAGAAGCTGATGATGTGGATGTGCATTTATACAGATCCATGATAGGTTCTCTCATGTACTTAACAGCCTCTAGGCCTGATATTATGTTTGCAGTATGTGTTTGTTCTCGTTTTCAGGTTACTCCCAAGACTTCACACCTTCATGCTGTGAAGAGGATCTTTAGATACCTTAAGGGCAAACCCAAATTGGGCCTATGGTATCCTAAAGAATCATCGTTTAACCTGAAAGCTTACTCAGATATTGATTATGCTGGGGCAAGCCTTGACAGGAAATCCACAACTGGTGGTTGTCAATTTCTTGGCAGGAGATTAATTTCATGGCAATGCAAGAAGCAAAAAATAGTGGCTACCTCTACAACTGAAGCTGAGTATGTAGCTGTTGTAAATTGCTGTGCACATGTGTTGTGAATTCAAAATCAAATGCTGGATTATGGTTTAAACTTCATGAATACCAAAATCCACATTGATAATGAAAGTACTATCTGCATAGTGAAGAACCCAATGTACCACTCTAAGACTAAACACATAGAAATCAGACACCACTTTATCAGAGATTGCTTTGAAAAGAAACTCATTAGGGTGGAGAAGATTCACACTGACTTAAATGTAGCTGACCTATTGACCAAAGCCTTTGATGGACCAAGATTCAATTTATTAGTGGTTAATATTGGTATGATAAATCCATAGCTACATTTAAGGGGATGATTAAATATATAGTTTGTAATATAGTAAAACTAGTTAGTAGACTTACTTTGGTAGTTATAGGTTTATTAATGCTAGTTAGAGTTAAAACTGGTATTGCTAGTTAGAGTTAAAATTGGTAGTTTTAGAATTAATGCTGGTAGTTAGTTTATATAATTATGGTTTTAACAAAAAAATTGTCGTATTTGTTTTGGTTTTAGACTAATTTTTCTAGGAAAAGCATGGATTGAAGATGAATGGAAGTTGTGCTGATGTCATTGGTTTGTAAGTGTCATGTGTTAATTTTGCTGAGTCATCATTAATACTGGTTGACCACTTTTAAGTCTGGTAGTGAATGGAAAGTTACCCTTAGTGCTGGTCGTGGGAAAATTGATTTTTACTGTTTAAATAGTACCTTTATTGATTTTTCAGCGCTATGAAGTATATATATGGATAATATCCATCTCTCATTCATATTTATCCTTTATTTACTTCAATTAAAAGTCAAAGTAACAAATCTTCTTTTACGACTAGAATCGCTCACTTCTCTCTACCAGTACTTAAACCCTAATACGACGCTAATCTCTACCAGTACTTCACAAATTTTTTTAATAAAATGGCATAATTAAAGTACTGTGACAAGCATAATCAAGTGGGTTTCTTAAAGAAACCAGAAGAAATTTTTGAAGGGTTCCCATATAAGGTATGCCTTAACCCATAATCCTACTATCCATGACTCCCTAGTCAAACAGTTTGGCATCGCTACGCCACAACTCTTGCTGATGAGACTCTAGAATTAAGAGCAACCATTGATACTCTTGAGTATGCAATCACTGAGGCATCAGTTAGAAGTAACCTTCAATTGGCTGATGCTTCAAGGATCTATATGTTGCCAAATGATGAAATTTTTGATGGCATGGGTAATATGGGGTGAAAGGTGACCACTATGAGTGAAAGGTGAGAGATGAAAGATGAGTGAGAGAAAATGAAAGAAGAAAGAAAACTGAATAGACGCTGATGTGTAAAATGAATGATGTGATCACTACCTTTAAACTAGGCCAAAAAGTCAAGCATGGTCCCTTTTATGGTCACTTTCATGTCCCTTTTCCCATTTTGGTCTTGCTCGACTGCTCGACTCCATCCAAATTAGGACACATGTCAAGTGAAAGTACAAAAGTTAGGTAGAGTTTACCAATGATTGATATTTGTTTTATTATGCATGATAGTTAATTGTCTAAAATACCCTCATCTTCTTATTCTCTCTCTTTCTCTCTCATTTCACACCCATTTTTCATCTGCAGATTCCGGCACCACCTCCGGCCAACAACCACTGCTCAACCATCACTGCTAAACCATCACTGCTCAACCAGATTCCGGCCACCTTTATCTGCAGATTCCGGCCACCTTCATCTGCAGATTCCGACCACCTTCATCTGCAGATTCCGGCCAACCACTATTGCTCAACCACCACTTCTCAACCACCACTCCGACTACAATCATCTCCAAACTATATTTTTTTAATCATTAAAAAGACACAAAAATAGTTTCTTTTTTTAGATGGCAGCAATATCCAAGGCCAAAAAAAAAAAAAAAAGATGGCAAAGAATATCCAAGGCCAAAAAAAACCACTATCTCTAACCGAATCCACTCACATAAAGGTTTATATAATAAGTAACGGATTCATAATGACCTAAATTGGACAAATAAATAAGTATATTTACTAAGACAAGATAATGAAAAAGATGTTGGTACTTTTTACAAATAGCTAGATAAACCACAAGTGAAAATCGTTATTGTTGAGATGGAAACTCAAATGTCGGCCTGCCTATACGAAAGAGATGTTATTACTAAGAAAACAAGTAGCTCGCCCACCAAAAATCAAACCCATATCCATTCTCTCGATTCCACCATGGATACCAAATTCGAGCAATGATTTTTGAAGGCCATTTACAACAACTCATCACAGATCTTTAACATTCGTGATCTTTAGAGGTTTCGAGGTCAACTAACATCTTGCAGATCTGGTGGATTGAATGGTGTCGGATCTGCTCGCCGGATTGCATTTGGTGGGCGGATCTGGCCGGATCTTTAAAGATCTTTAATGATGGATGTTGGCCGGATTTTATGTGATGTGTATTTATGATGATGATGGCTACCTTTAGTGGCCGGATTTTATGGTTAGCACCGGATTTTATGATGTGTATTTATGTGATGGTTAGTACCGGATTTATGTGTTGGCCGGATTTATGTGTTGGTACATGAGAGAGAGAAAAAGAAATAAGAACTGCAGATGGTTAGTACAGTGGAATATGATTTGTATTTATATAAGTGTTTAAGGGTATAATTGTCATTTAAGTCAAAAGCATAAAAATATCTCTACCTACCACTCAGACTTGCAATGACACATGTCAAAAAAATAGTGGAGTTGAGCAGTCGAGCAGTCGAGCATGACCAAAATGGAAAAAGGGACATGAAAGTGACCATAAAAGGGACCATGCTTGACTTTTTGGCCTAGTTTGGGAATTTGCTCTTGTTTTTATTTGTATAAATGAGATGTGATTTGTATCAGTTTTGATTTGAACATATCAATATAGAACTGCATTAAGCTAAGATTGTGTTTGCAAATAAAAAAGATGCAAATCTTGGCTTAGTTTACACGAGATGGGCGACGGTCCGCCGCGTTGCGGCGGGGCGTTGTTTTATGCGGTAGATCATTGCACTATGACTCATACGGTTCTACCTGGTAAACAGCCTTTATGACGACTAAATAGCAATTTTCTATAAATAAGCAAGGGGATTACAATTCAGGTGTACATGCTTTACAAACTTGCCATTTTGAGAAACCCTTACTTACCAATAGATGCGTAGCTAAAAAAGGAATACAAAAGAGATTAGCCAAAGTGAAACACTTAAAAAAGAGTTTTAAACATCATTATTTATGTTGAATACCATTATCTGTGTCCAAAAATAGTAGTTATTGTCTTTATATAAACATACTCGGGTATTTGCCTTGTTCATTTCGTAATCTTGTTCCTCATTATTGTGTCAAAATCCTTAGCCATGTATGTGGGCTACTCGCCCTTTCCTAAGCTCCATGAGGGCACCTCAAGAAATATAGGTTTGATTTAAACGAATGTAGACTATTTAACTACAATTGTAGCAAAAATAAGGTGTTCGATTTCTCACAAAATATTTCTACACTATTTCAAGACAGAAATTGTAGATAAACATAATGCATTAGCAACCCCCCAAACACTCCCTTTATGCTACTGATGATCTACTTGCCTATTACAAAATTTTCGAGTTGCCTATTAATTCCAAAAATGCCGTGCAAATCACATCCGCACGCCACCTAAGAAGCCCCTTCAGATTCCATATTTTTTCTATTCAACTACTCATAGAAAATATGCAATTGCTCATAGAAAATATGCAAGTGGGGCAAAAAAATGGTTGTATGCAATTTTGAAACAAAATAATCGAAAAATCCGTTTACAGACGTAATCTTATATACCTACCCTAAGATATGATATATGTATCAGGATAAGCAAACAATGTAGTGCATAGTTTTGTGGTCAGTGGTGAATAAAACATCTACATATCAGATACATTATTAAAATTTTGATGAATTTACGGCCTGAAAGCTTACCTTTTTCTTTTAACGGTCCACAATGCTCATGGCCCGACCTTGGTCTTTACATATATTTTAAGGCAATTCCTTTAATTTTTGGGCTGCAAACTGAGCATCTTTCTGTCGTGAAGTGGTGAACGTGTTTAAAGGATGAAAAACAATATAATCCAGATCGGTAAAATAAGAACTAAATTAGTGAAAAAAGGTATCTTTCACACATATGCATATTTCAGGAATAGACAACCTGCCCCAGTCACTTGCAATACACTTGAAGAATGCCCACAAAGTTCTATAAACTCGACCATAGAATGATAACTGTCACCATTTTGTCATTGATCAGAGTGTCATTAGAATGTTAACAACTCTATGATTTGAAATTCCATTAGTTTGGCACTAACAAATAAAAGGCGTAATACCTTAGCTTCTTCGCCTCATAAGTTAACCCCTTATTTATGTTGTTGGACATGACATCTTCATGTGGTCCTTGTGAAAATACTTCAAACCAACTCATGCTAAACATATAAACTTAGTCAGCATACTAAACCAAAAAGGAATCAATCAACAAAACAAATATAGTCAACAAAACCATGATTTTAGGGGTGTTTGGAAATGCTTATTGTCACTGCTTATTAGCTTGCATCGCTTATCAGCTTTAGAATAAACAAATACACAGCAAGTCAAAATAGTCCATCTCTTGTTATAAGAATCCTGTAACGGCAATAAAATACACATTTTGCGTCTATGAAATCAAAAGGTAGAAGCCATACATACAATATTGCGGATTTCCTGCAATTCAATCAAGCACTCTGTCTGCAGGTCGTGACCTCTGCCTGTAGGCAAATCTGGATTCATGATAACAGAAAATGAATAAGCAGAATAATAATAATGAATAACGAAGTTTTAATTGCTGACGCTAACATAAAAAGGCGATTGTCTGATATTAACTTGTTAAGTTTTTGCAATCAAAAGGACAAAACCAGGTTAATGTAGTCCGCTTACCCATTTTACCTCAAAAAAATATAAACTAATGATGAGCCAATAAATCAGACATAATTGTCTATGAGACTCTTTCAGGTTAAGAATTGAAAAGGCGGATACATTCGCCATGGTTGCAAATCCAATAGTTTGCCCTACCAAGATGAAAGCAATCATGACCTTAATCGACCCGTTTAGATTCATCACAGCCTCTTCGTAAGAAACAATATCTTATTTAGCACTGCTAATGCTTCAAAGTTTGAAAAAGGTCTTATTTAGTATTATGTATACACGAACCGTCTTTTTCGCCAACTTAACCACTGTTATTATAAGCAACCAACACTGAAGTATCAACCTCTGTTTAACCAAAAGACTCTCTACTGTTTTTTTAAATACATATCTAGACACCAAAACAACATTCCTCATTTCACACTGAAGTATCCTACATGTCCACTGTTAACAGCATGGGTAGAGTGAAAAAACCTGTTCTGCAAATGGCCGTTAGCATGCACAATTTCTGATACAACACAACATCCAAGTTAAATGATCCCAAGGTGCCATCAGTATTGTGATTTTTGACAGCCCGTGTGTTGGAAGCAGCATGCATCTGTTCATCTGCAGTAAATTTCTTTTTCAAACTTTCTAACATTCTGTGCTAAATTAGAAGAAGATACGCCTATATCCAATTGCTTTTGAAAACAAAGAGAACGGGTAAGCATAATAGTGAGGTATGCAGCCATATTCTAAAATCAGGAAGCTAATGGCTTAAAAAAATGTTTACCTTGAACTTGAAAAACGTTCAACTTGACAAAACACAAAAATTAGATACCAGATACTTGTCGAACTTCTGCACACTTCCTACATATGTTGGTCATTCCTATGAATAATAATTAAGTTACTTTAACCACTGTCTAGTAGATGAAAAATAAAATAGAGTAATATAAACGATCTCATCAAAGATGTCGATCTTTGGAGATGGCATTCGTAATCACAAACAAAAGACAACACGCATAATACCAGAAACATTTTGAACTTTTTCAGGTTGATTCAGCCCCCTTCGAGTTGTAATGCAATTTCTACCGAAAACTCAAGAATAAGCAATATGTTAAGGTCTGGTAATCAACGGCTCTATTA
The DNA here is from genome assembly GCA_910596185.1 of Chrysanthemum makinoi. NCBI lineage: Eukaryota > Viridiplantae > Streptophyta > Magnoliopsida > Asterales > Asteraceae > Chrysanthemum > Chrysanthemum makinoi. Next base: position 174,997,529 of record OU343220.1, read on the forward strand.
GCTTGACTAATTTCACTACTTGAAAAAAATATGAAAACGGAATACCTTCTATCAAAGGTATAGTGGAATGGGTAATTTTAGCATGGGTCAAGCTCAATTACCCACAATTTAGTAAATATGAATAAGCAATATGTTAAGCTCTGGTAATCAACGGCTCTATTAACTTGACTAATTTCACTACTTGAAAAAATATGAAAACGGAATACCTTCTATCAAAGGTATTGTTCTACCTATAAAATTTAGTAAATAAACTCTTGCCATTCGAGTTAACCCGCAAACACTTTTTCATCCATCTTCATGCATAACGCCATAATCCAAATTAACCTGTCGAATGTATGATATATGTTCAAATATCTATTCTATCCTTATGCGTACAAAACGTATTCGAATGAAAAAGTGAGTTTAATATTTTGTTCTATAAAAATTAAAGCAAGATTCGTCAGCTCTAACCACAACAAAAATACACTATTCTACTGTTAATATTTTATATTCCACCAATATGCAAACAGTAATGATGAAAAGAAAACTTACGACATTCCGAATTCTCTCAAGACTTTCATCGAACACTTGGCGAGCAAAAACTGTAATATAAACAAACCCATTCGCAATTCATCTTCAACTTCAAACATTTAGCGCATCTTCACGAACCATATTTATCGCCATTTGTATTTTTACCCAAACATAATCATTTTTCTCCTATCGATTCTCCCTTTTCAACCTACGGTGAAAAAAAAGTTGCTATTAACCCATAACCCATATTGAAGATTTGGAACCTACCACAGAAACTTAGGCTCAATATCAAAAGCGTAAAAACAAAATAATAATCATTTTCTTCATTCTCCTTGAAGACAGAACACCCCGAACCCCTCTATCGCCTGAAAATATATGATAAATTATCTAACAAAAAAACTTCTTTCAAAATTACTAAACCCACATGAATATCTAAACCCTATATTTATAATCAAGATAGAACTTATATCAAACATACCGGTCACAGCTTCTTTATTAGTTCTAATCAGAGCAACCCCCTCATAAATTGTACCGAAAGCCTCATCCAAATTCCTACAGCCACAAACAAAAGGAAATCATCCCCAATAACTTCCAATATTTCAGATTGAGCACAAAGACCAAATAACAAACAAATTAACTATAATCAACGGTAAAAATGAAACACTAACCTCGTTTTCAGCTGTTGCGCAAGTCGCTGTAAAATAAGATGAACAATGGTCAAAGGCGGTTGGGAAAATTCTGGAAGAATGATGTGATATAGCAGGACAGCAAATGTATAGCAGCTTGTATTGGGCTAACTGAAATGGGCCAAGTGAAGTGATTGCTTAGTAATACTTATAATTGGCGGGAAAAAGCTACAGGATAGCTACAGTATAAAACGGCCTCGTTTTAATTTAGGTTTAATATATACTTATAATGTTTAATCAAAACCCAAATTTGGGCCAAAAGCGCCCAATAACAATATCCCCGAGTCTAACCCAACCCACAGGCCATAAAATATTTCACAATTTCAAAACATTTCAAAAACTTGAGAACCGCATAAATCCAGCTGCAAAGCACTAGACCAAAAATTAAAAATTCAAAATTCAAAAGCAACAATTGGAGCCACTTTATTTTCACATCCGTTTATTCTCTTTCATCTATCTATCTATAAATTACCAATAAACCCTAATTCCTATTTCACTCTTTTACCCAACTCTCTTTACACATCTTCTTTCACTTTAACCTAAAAAAAGCTTTATAAAAAAAATTTCAAAGAAAAATGAGAGAATGTATTTCTATTCACATCGGTCAAGCCGGAATCCAAGTCGGTAACTCTTGTTGGGAACTCTATTGTCTCGAACACGGTCTTCAGGTATATAAACCATTTCTTACTTTTATGTATTTCTGTTTATAGTTTATGAAATAATGTTTTGTTTCTATTATAGATCTGATGAAATTAGTTTATATTTATACAGTTTGTTGTTTTAGTTATAGATCTGAGGAAATTAGTTAATAGTTTTGAATGAATTGGTTTTAAGATGTTTTTATTTGGGTTAGGGTTAAAATTGTTTTTAAAATTATGTGTATCATGTTTAACTGAAATGAGGAAATTAGTTATTTGTTTTAAATGTTGAATTTTGAGGTTCAAGGTTTAAAAACTGTTTCGTATATTTTTAGCGTTATGGGTTTTGTTTTGTTGTTAATTGTTTTGTGGTAATTGTGTTTGCAGCCTGATGGGCAGATGCCGAGCGACAAAACTGTTGGAGGTGGAGACGATGCCTTCAACACGTTTTTCAGCGAAACTGGTGCTGGTAAACATGTTCCTCGTGCCGTGTTTGTTGATCTTGAACCTACTGTCATTGATGAGGTGAGAACTGGTACTTACCGCCAGTTGTTCCACCCTGAACAGCTCATCAGTGGTAAAGAAGATGCTGCAAATAACTTTGCTAGAGGCCACTACACAAGTATGTGATTTTTAGTCCCTGTGCTTTTTTATTAAACTGTTTGTGAGCATGTTGTAAATTGCTGTATTGACATGTTTTTATGTGTGCTTTGTTTGACAGTTGGGAAAGAGATTGTGGACTTGTGTCTCGACAGGATCAGGAAGCTTGCTGATAACTGTACTGGGTTACAAGGGTTTTTGGTTTTTCACGCTGTGGGTGGTGGAACTGGATCTGGGCTTGGATCGTTGCTACTTGAGAGGCTATCAGTCGATTATGGAAAGAAATCGAAGCTTGGGTTCACTGTTTACCCTTCACCACAGGTTTCAACATCTGTTGTTGAGCCTTACAACTCTGTGCTGTCAACTCATTCGCTCCTTGAGCATACTGATGTTTCGGTTCTTCTTGATAATGAAGCTATTTATGACATCTGTCGTAAGTCCCTTGACATTGAAAGGCCGACTTACACCAATCTCAACAGGCTTGTCTCTCAGGTAATGAAGTGAAATGACTATGAGATAATAATATTGTTGTTCTGTGCTTGGTTTACTAATTATTGTTTCTGGTCTTCACAGGGCTTTGAACGTTGATGTGACTGAGTTCCAGACCAATTTGGTGCCATACCCAAGGATCCATTTCATGCTTTCATCATATGCTCCAGTCATTTCAGCTGAAAAGGCGTACCATGAGCAGCTCTCAGTTGCTGAGATTACTAACAGTGCTTTTGAACCAGCTTCTATGATGGCGAAATGTGACCCAAGGCATGGGAAGTATATGGCTTGCTGTTTGATGTACCGAGGTGACGTGGTTCCAAAAGATGTGAATGCTGCAGTTGGTATCATCAAGACCAAGAGGACTATCCAGTTTGTCGATTGGTGTCCAACTGGATTCAAATGTGGTATCAATTACCAGCCGCCTACTGTTGTTCCTGGTGGTGATTTGGCTAAGGTTCAACGTGCTGTGTGTATGATCTCGAACTCGACTAGTGTTGCTGAAGTGTTCTCAAGGATTGATCACAAGTTTGATTTGATGTATGCCAAGAGGGCGTTTGTGCATTGGTATGTTGGTGAGGGTATGGAGGAAGGTGAGTTTTCTGAAGCTCGTGAGGACTTGGCTGCTCTTGAGAAAGATTATGAGGAGGTTGGGCTTGAGTCTGCTGATGGGGAAGATGATGATGGTGAGGAGTATTAGTTTGATCTTGTTTTAGTTTCTAGTTGCTTTATGATCCCTAACTGTTAAAAACCAAATGTGCTCTTTGGTTTTGATTACAAGACTTGATGCTATGACTTTATTATGTGATTTGTTATGTCGTGAACTAGGATGCAATTGAGACTATGCTTCATTCTAATGTGTTTAAAGGGTTCTTTTGTGATTTATTATTCTGATTGGAAGTTTAGTTTCTATTAAGTTCTGAACTGCTAACCATACTTAATTTGTTGATGTGGTGTTTGCTTATACCCATTAAGCGATTAAGGTGCCTGGTCTTGTGACTTGCATATTAAAACTTGAAACTCATTTGTCTGTGTGGTTATTATTGAGCAATAAAGGCGATTCATGGAACAATATGGGTGATTTGAAAATTTGGAAATATGACATCTTTACAAGCTCAATAATATCAACTCTTCACAACATTGGAGTTATGCCATTTTTAAGTTACTTTTTTACATGGAATGTTCACAACCCATCCAAACAAATGTAACTCTCACAAACCCAGCAAGAAATACACCTGTAAGAGCACTCCCAACCATAACATTATAACACCAATAACACCGTCCACGTCAGCGCCACATCAGCTTTAACATTTAACATTAACATCCTCAAAAAACACCCACAACCATAACATCAATAACATTTTATATTTTCAATTTCAACCCCTAAACTAAAACAAACACTTCATTTATTAAAACACATATCACATTTAACATTAAAACACCATGTACATTAAACGTTAACACACGATTACATTAAAATTAAAGCTACAACTCATACTGATGAAAATACAACTACTAAAACTTAAAAACGAATCCTCGAGTCCCAACCATCGAACTGGTTGGCGGATAATAAAACTCCTCATTCATGTATCGACGCCCATTATGTCAAGAAGTTGTCTTGGAGGTACTGAGCTTCCCGTGCTTCTTGCTCACGGCGAGCAGCCTCTTCACGTGCTTGCACTTGCATAATCTCCCTAACGTTTTCTTCATCTTGTTCCAGTTGCCGGAAGGAAGCCTCACTTAACCCGCTGGGGTGGTTTTGAAAATCCACATGTGGACTGTTCACATGTGAACTTGAACAATTGGGAGGTACGGGATGTTTTCAAAACCCACCGGAAAGACATTTTCTGGTGGTGTAGAGTAAACATCAGGTTCTGGTAGAGTTGGAAAGCTGTTTTCGGCAACTTTTCTAAGCTGGGGAATTGCTGAGAAAAATCTTTGCGAGACATTTTTTGTGTATGAGTTGTGTGTGTAACTTGTGTGTGTTGTGTGTTCTAAACAACTCTGGTAGAGTTGTATATATAAGAAGAGTTGATTTTGAAATTGAATAAATCACGCTCATATTTGATTTTTAAATTTCAAATTTGAATTTGAATTTATCCCGCCCAGAATTGACCAGTATAATTTAAATTTGAATTTGAATAGGTTGAGGGGGTGTAAGTGAAAATTTATTTGAAATGGTGAAATGATTTTTATTTTTATTTTTTATTATTTTTTTTTAATCACTAACGCGCGTTAGTCCCTTAACGCCCAGGGACTAACGGCGTGAATCTGCTGCACTTCCAATAGGTTTAACGCAATAACGCGCGTTGATTGGCTTGGTTTGGGGGTTTAACGCCGTTGGGGCGTGAACAATGGGAGTGCTCTAAGGCTACACACAGTAACGAGGGTCAATCCTCTGCATTTTCTCTGCCACGTCAGCTTTTTCAAACTGAGTCATCTCAACTTCCTTCCAAGCCTCATGCTCCCTCAAATGGACGATTTATAAAAAATGTTTGGGATGAGATTTGACGGGATTGACTTTGTTGTTGTTGTTGGTTATTATGATATGGTGGAACAAATGGACGATTTATAAAAAATGGATTGTGAGTTTGTTGTTGTGGAGGTACTTGCGAATGATAATCGAAAATAGCGGGTCGAAATTCACGTTTGGTGATACACCGGTTAACCTGAAATTCGGATATGGTGTTAATTGCAGAACGTTTTGTGGCAATCGGGATTTTCGGGCTTCGGTTGTGGTGTTTTCTTAGAAATTTTGGAATAAGTAAGTAGATCTGCCCCTGCCAGCCTATAACAATTAGCTTACTAGTGTGTGGGCAACTGTAAGGACCAAATCCTTTTATCTATCCTAATTTAGCGACTTTAGTTTGAAATGGCAGAACTCCAATGTTGTGAAGAGTTTCAGTCCTTGGTCTATGAAAAGCTCATGATGTGGCTGAATGCCACTGTCACACCCCCAATTTACCTGTTTTGCAGCGGAATGGAATTCCTGGGGATTGACTGTCATAGCATCACAATCACAGTTATATTGAACGACCTAAAGTGTCGTTTGGAAAATACATCGTTTGATTTAATAAAACAATCATAGTTTACAAAGATAGGTCCCAATTGAAAATCATCTTGTGCGGAAATAAGTTGTTACAATTCAAACGATGTTTTAAAGTATGTAAAACCCAAGTGAGACGCGTCGTCACCACGACTCCATGAGGTGTCCAAATGCATGCCATGAAGTGTATGCCTTAGATACCTGAGATAAAACATGCTAAAAGTGTCAACACAAAGGTTGAGTGAGTTCATAGAGTTTGAGTTGAAATGTAAAGCCTTTCAAAATCGTTTATGCAGCAAAGGCATTGTAAATCGTTGAAATGTAAAGACTTTCAAAATCGTTTATGTAGCAAAGGCATTGTAAATACACTCAGTTCCAAGTTCCGCCCATACAAAACTTGCAACCTGTGTTTTCACAACCCACTGCCAGAATATGTAGAGTTAATGTTCAAGTGCATGATGTCAAATGAATTCACATAATAGTGCATGGCTCAACGTATCGAAATCGTTTATGCAGCAAAGGCATTGTAAATCCACTCAGTTCCAAGTCCCGCCCATACAAAACTTGCAACCTGTGTGTTCACAACCCACTGCCAGAATATGTAGAGTTAATGTTCAAATCGTTCCAAGACCGTTAGTCCATAATCGTATACCAAGTCCGTTAGATCAATATTATACCAAGTCCGTTAGACCAATGAATATACCAAGACCGTTAGCTCAATGAATATACCAAGACCGTTAGACCAATGAATATACCAAGACCGTTAGACCAATGAATATACCAAGACCGTTAGACCAATGAATATACCAAGACCATTAGCTCAATGAATATATGAAATAGAAATTCTAAGTATGGCAATAATGTTACTTCGTATGACTAGCATTCAGTTCGGATAAACATATAATTTGCAAATAGTCATGAATGTCATGAAAATAGTTGAGCATGTATCTCCCCCAAAACAGTTATGAAAGCAAGTAAAAGTAGGGGCCATGAAAACTCACAGTAATCCTTATAAAAGTTAAAGTACTTGTGAAAGTAAATGAAAACAGATTGAGCATGTATCTCCCCCAAAACAGTTATGAAAGCAAGTAAAAGTAGGGGCTATGAAAACTCACAGTAATCCTTATAAAAGTTAAAGTACTTGTGAAAGTAAATGAAAACAGTTTGAGCATGTATCTCCCCCAAAACAGTTATGAAAGCAAGTAAAAGTAGGGGCTATGAAAACTCACAGTAATCCTTATAAAAGTTAAAGTACTTGTGAAAGTAAATGAAAACAGTTTGAGCATGTATCTCCCCCAAAACAGTTATGAAAGCAAGTAAAAGTAGGGGCTATGAAAACTCACTTGGTGGAATGATGCGAAGACAAAAGTGAGTACACCGAGATTGTACTTCGTTCAGTTACGTATTGCTACATGATGAATGATATGACATGTAATGAGTAATTTGCAATGTAATGTATACTTTGTCATTCATTGTATTATTTATACCATTTGAGCAAGGTTTTGAAAATATTACTTATCGATGAAAAATACTCTTGACGTCGACCATTCCATAACTACAAATTTTTACGTCAAAATATCTACAATGATTTAATAATGATTTTTGGTGAAATTTCCACTTTTAAATTCATAAAACAATGTCGTCGAATATCCTGAAATTAACAAAAATGGCTTTGAAAACTAGTCATTAAAGCGGTGTAATTGATCGTTAGAGAACGAACTTCACTTGTTTTGGAAAGCGTATGTCGATATCTAAAAGTTTGATTCCGAGGAGTTTTAGGTCAAAAGGTCTCTAACATAAAGATATTAAGGGTTAAAGATAGTTATTTTGGCTAATTGTTGTTCAAAAGTGAGTTTATTAAGTTTAGACAACCATAAATAATTTACTACTTCAACTCCGCTATACAAACGGCTTGTCGCTTTGAAAAAAATATGGCCGGTGATCTGATTTTCTAGAAAATTTTCGTTCTAAAAGTTTCACAACCTTGTTAAAAACCCTCAACATGGGCGTTACATTTCTGTAACACTTGTATCGTAAATTAATATAGTTTTGAAAAATAATAGTTCACGGCAAGTTTATGAAACGCGCATATCTTTGTCGTTTCAAATCCGTTTTCTACGTATAATACGTCCTTAGCTTCGTATCGAAGTAAACTAATATATGTTTGACAAGTCGAAATAATTTGTGAAGCTTAAGGCTCGTTTTTGACCCAAACAATGTAAAAAGCGGTTGCTGAAAATTCTGAAAATAATATATTTATTCGTCAAACTTGTAAAATCCATAACTTCTTCGTTATAAGTCCGTTTCATCCGTTCAAGCTGACCGGATTCGTTTTAAAGTATATTTTCTAAATATCAAGGCCAAAGTTTCGTACCAACTGTCGGATTTTCCAGAAAAATGAAACAAGGACAGAACATAATTTATAACTATCGAAAATAGTTTTTCTCGGACAAAACCTATTCTAATCCCTTTAAATCAACTCCAAAGCTAATCTAATCCTACCATACACCTTCTTAGGGTGTCATGGGTTCCTAGACATCATCAAGACCAAAGAATACCATGGGAATATTTATAGGATGACCATAGTATATATATATACTCAAAAATCATGAAAAATGGTATAAATCACATATGTCTTGCATGTTGCTCCAAAAATGAAAAGATACATATGAAATGAAAAAGGAAACATGAAAATGAAAGAAACAAGCTTACTAGTATGATGATGAGGTGCAAGTAACAAAGTTAGACCTAAACACTCTTGGTTTTTATTTCAAAACCTAATAAAGAGTGATATCTAGATTGTGTAGAACTTGATTAGAAAAATTTTGATGATCACTCCTTCTTGATCACATAGGTGGCCGGATTTTTTTTTTGGTGAAGAAGAAGAGAGGAGAATTTGATCTTTCACACTTGAATTATTGGTTGTATGTGTAGAAAAAGTCTTGCACTTTCATTAATATAAGATATGTGTAGATATTTTGTACAAGTTTTTGGGTGACTAACCCATGTGGGTAGACATGTATGAAAGAAAGAAAAGAAAATATAGCATTTGCTAAATATAATATAATGTATAAGTAGTTTAGTAATGTATAGTTATTAATAACTTGTAAGATTGTATATACATTAGTGTATTTAAGGTAGTTTTGGATAAAAGAAATTTTTAATAGATCAAAGTAAAGTATAATGAAATCATAAAAATTGTAAAAATACATTTCTTGTAAAATTTGAGTGAAATAATAATAATCGTGTAGTTTTTAAGAAAAACGTCGTAATAGTATAACTTTAACGATTTATATACAAAATAAATTTAAAACACTAGGTAAACTCAAAATTTAGTTTATATAACTAAATGTAAGTAATAAAATATGTCGGGATCATTTTTGAAAGTAACGGATTAAATATTTAAAATAATAACTCACGCGAGAACGTTTATTTAATATAAAAATTACGCGTTAAATGTGAAATGAAATGTCATGAATGAACTAATGAGATGCAAATGATGTCAATGGAATGTAGGCTAATCTTAGTCCATATGAAATGTGCGTGATGTTATGATCATGAATTCGCCGCTAAACCATAAAGGTTACGCGAATTTGAAACAAGTAAACCAAGTTTACTATAAATGTTGAAATAATGAGGCATAAATTGTGTCAATGACCGCGAAGTACGGGTTGTCACAGCCACCAACCTACAACAATTAGAGGGGAAGGTGTGGGCTCGTCGTGCCTCGCCGCCGTCCCACGTGGCGTCTTGCCGTGGCTCGCCGCCACACCAGCGGGAGCTCGTTATAGCTCGCCGTCCATGGCCTCTTCGTGGTGACAACGAGCTTGAAGCTCTGACACAGAAACAAATATAATTTAATTTCGAAAATTATATCCGTTGCTAAACGGATATTTTCCTTTTAAAAAAAAAAAAAAAAACTTACCACCCCTATAAATAACATATCATAACCACCATTATTATCATCTTCATCAACTTTCTATCCCTTTATTCAAAAAAAAAAATAAAAAAATCTCACAATGTCTCAAAACCCAAATGATGGAGGGTATTTCACAAACCTACTAAATTCAAACCCACCACAATATGGGGGTTCTTCAAACCCGTCTACCCCTTCCTCGCAAAATTCCAACCCGTCTCCACAAGAAAATTTTCTTAACCAACAATATGCGTTTCAACAAGGATTCGCAAGTTACCCCGCCCGGTGTCCATCACCACAGTTTTTTAACCCGTCACAACCTTAAACGTTTCCCCAAATGGAATCACAACCGTCCGGTTCACAATTCAAAGTACCAAAATCACGTGAACCGGCCAAAGGTAGAGGGAAAAAGACGAAGGCAAAAAAAAAAAAAAAAACAAGCTGTGGAAGTCATAGGCCAGGCAGACAGGAGGAAGTGGAGCAAGTCTGAAGAAAGGTCGCTTGTGCAATGTTGGATAGAAATTTCCCAAGATCGAGATATGGGAAATGACCGTTCCGAAGATTTCTTTTGGAACGACATTATGGACATGTACCAAAAATATGATCACTGGTAAATGGTCGATGATTAACGGTGATTGCCAAAAATTCAGCGCTATTTACAAACATCTGCAGCGTCAAAGTGGTGAAAATGATCACGATCATGTCGAGAATGTGAAACTGAGCTTTGTGCAACGTTATGCTGGGAAAGAGTTCGGGTATGAAAAATGTCGGGATATTTTGAAACATTACCCGAAGTGGGATGCCGAAGATCCGATTGACATTACATGTCTCGAGGATATATTCGGCCCGGACAAATGACCTCGTCCTGAAAGAGATGACGGCAAAAAGAATCGAGCCGCAATGAAACAAAAGTCGACTTCAACGTCGAGAGCTGCGAGCTCCGGTGGGAGTCAATCGAATACTTTTTCGGGACATATATCCGAAAAATATGCTCAAAAAGCCGACCTAAAAAAAAGCAACAAATGTCTTGTTGTTTACTGAGGCGGTAGGGAGAAGGAAATTGCTATCCAAGAGATGAAGGAGATGAAGTTTCTCATGCTAAATCCCAGTTTGGCCGATGACCCGGCAAAAACAGAGATCATCCGAAAGAGGCAGGAAAAGATAATAAGGAAATTTGCCGAACGAGATGCTTAGGTTTCGTAGTATTAGTATGTTTTGTATTTTTTTGGCCGTTTTTTTTTACGTGTCGTGTTTCTTTTTCTTATTATTTTGTTGTTTAATGTATTTTTAATTTTTAATGAAATGAATTTAGTTTATTTGGAAATTTGAATAAAAAAAATAAAGTTGTAGTGGTGGACCCTAAATGAAGAGGTTGAAGTTTGTTAGAGCATGGGGTATGGTGGTGAACCCATGCCTCTTCATTTGGGCCCCCACTTGTGCCACATCACCTCCACATCACTCCAACACACACACACTTAAAAATACCCCCAATCACAACTAACTCACTTCTCTTCATTTAGGCCCCACCCACCCTCATTTTTTTCTTTTCCATATTTTCCAAACACAATTAAATTCATTTCATTCATTTAAAATAAAAAATACAATAGCAAAAAAAAAAAAAAAAAAATCTGAGAAATTTAAAATATTCTTGAAATAAAACATACTAAATTTAAACTTTGTTGTTGCGATGTAGTTGCCAAAACGTGCTCAATGATATTTCGTTGAAGTTTCGTGCGTTGCTTTATCACGCAGCCAGTTCTTGGGCATTCTTCCGTTGTATATCGCATGCTTCAACCCATGTCCATTGTATATTTGCTCGTGACAAACATAAATATCGCGTTCATTTCGATATCGCAAACTTTTGATCTTTCAAAATCATGTTATCAATATGATGCCGGTTGCACTCTTCTTAGCTTGTTGATAGTCCAAGCACGCGTCGGTTGGCTTATAATATGCCAACGTCCTTGGAGGACCCCGAAAGCTCTTTCAACGCTTTGTGAGCTTTCTTGTTTTTTGTTTAAACAAGGCATTTTTCTCGAATATCGTCAGAATGATTTGACAAAGATGGCCGGGTAAATCCCGTGTTAGGTAATACCCCGTTCAAATGTTGTACACCGTTACGAAACGGAACCTTGAGAAGCGATGTCATCAAGGTCGATCAAATAACGGTGAATTATTCAAAACAGGTTAAATCATTATTCATACCCGCTACCCAAAAAATCATCCAAATCCATAAATCGTATGATGGCAATGGCTGGCATAATAGTTGGATATTTTTTATCACCTCTATGAAATTGCCTTTGCCACTCAATGAGACAGTTTTTCCATTCCCGGTGCATACAATCAATGCTCCCAAGCATTCCGGAAACCCATGGGCCAGGTTATGTAAGTTATATAAATTTTGAATGTCATTCAAAATAGGCTTTCTTAAAAACTCGGGCAAACAATTCAATTCACACATAGAAAAATCTAGACATCGCGTGCAGTGTGTGACGTTTGCAAATATTCATCAAATGCATCAGGTCGTCGTAGGTATAATTGGCGTATGGTGGATGGCATTTCATAATAACACTCATACTCATTACACCATAGCAGAATTGACTCTAAAGAAATCAAAATGCGGTGGAAGAGGATCAACAGTTTGAATATGATTTTCAATACCTTGTACTATTTCTAAGAATAGTTTACGACTCATGTGAAATCGACGCTTAAATAGTACTTTCGGATATTTTGGACAATCCAAAAATAGTTCGGATATAAGACGTTCTTCAAAGAACTTCACGGTCACTGTAGATGTATTACGGTGCGTCGAACTTCCAGCTCTGTTCACGCAACGATTGCCGCAACGCAACTTTCGGAATCATCTCGATATCTTGTAAATCATCAATATCGGAATCCGAATTTGAACCACTCATGTTTTTTTTCTTAAGATGTAAAGATTTGAAAGAGTAGTGTGTGAATGATTTGAAAGAAAAGAGTGTGAATGATTTTATAAAAATGGAGTATTTATTTATAAGAGGTGGGTAAAGTTTTAATTTTAAAAATAAAAGTTTTTAAATCGAACCGTTTTTTTTTTTTTTTTATCAACGGTTATATTCTGAAAATGATTTGTCTTCTTCCTCGTCGTTCCAGTGGCGAAAACCCCAACGACGAAGAAGCTTGGTGTGGTGGCGAGGAGCAAAACGGAGTGGCGAGCATGCCACGTTGGAGTGGCGAGCATGCCACGTTGGAGTGGCGAGCTGCTTCCGTTACCATACCCCATGCTCTTATGAGTGAAGGGGTTAGTTGTGGAGGTTTATTATGATGATGTGGCGCTGACGTGACGATGATGAAGAGGTAAACCCTCTTCACCACACCTTCCCCTCTTAGCTTAGAGCATCGGGTACAAGGGCTGTTGGCTTGAGCCATCACCCTTGGCGCCACCCTATGGCACGAGACACCACACCGAGACTGGGCTGGTGGGTCTTGGCGCCGTGGCCACCAGCTCACGCCGAAGCATTTTTTTTTCCTTTCGTTTGTGTTTGTGACGTGTTTGTGTTGTGATGTGTATGTGTTTGTGATGTGTTTCAGTGATACTTTTTTCTTTTTTTCTTCGTGTTTTGCAGTTGGCTAAGGAAAGGAAGAAGATGAACCAATATTAAATTAAATGTGTATTTGGTTGTGTGAGTCAAAGAGTGAAGAAGAAAAAGCATATTATCCTTGTGTCAGCCATTTTGTGGTGAATATTCATTTAACTTTTTTTTTTTTTTTTTTTTTTTTTTTTTTTTTTTTTTTTTTTTTGGTTCTTTCTGTTATTTTAGTTATGGGATATCCGAATTTGATATAATGTTTGGTTGTTGGGAGTTATATGTATATTGTTTTATTTAAAAAGAAAGACAAAAAATTTTTAACGGCTTCACAAAAACTGGTGTTATGCTTGGGAGGGGGGTTTTGATGCCATAGCCAAAAGTGATGTTATAGGAAAAAAGTGCTGATGTGACATCATTTTTTCTCACGGCACCACCCACGACACCAAACGACACCTAGCGCTCTTACTAGTGTTTGGGTAACTGTAGGGACCAAATCCTTTTATCTGTCTAAATTCAGCGACTTTAGTTTGAAATGGCAGAACTCCAGTGTTGTGAAAAAACGCCACGAGGCGACGACAATTAGTTTACGGGTTTGCGCAACTGTAGGGACCAAATCCATTTTATCTGTCATAATTCAGTGACTTTAGTTTGAACAATTTACACTGTTTATCTTTATTTGTTAGAAATAAATAAGGTGAAATAATAACTTTTGATTTTTCATATGATTATTTAGATTTTGGGCGACATTGGTCCTCCTAGAAATCATCTTTAATGTTAGCACTTACACGACCTTTTGACATGAATAATTTTTTGCTGATAGCGAACGTAATTACATTTACACTGCTGATATATAACTCAATCTTTACAATGCTAAAGGCTGACAAGTGAAAGTCGAAAAACAATCTTAAATAAATAAATACAACACCAAATGTAGGTTGCAGCAGAGAGCTTTTCTTGTGTGCCACCTTAACATGTACTATACCGTTCGATACTTAAGACTCTTCCGCCATCATACCTTGAAAGATCTTTGATCCCAGCATGAATCATGATCATGCTGAAATACTGTGTCCCGCTTACAATTATCAAGATAACCTCTAGAGCACGCTGCAGAGAACATCCGTGGGTAAAAAATTAAAACCGAGAGCCAACTAATGGTTCAAATTAGTGGAATTTGAAAACTGGTGCAAATAAGGAATTGTATTTAATAATTACCCAGGTTGAACAGCTCCAACCAATATCTATTCCTTTACAGGCAAATCTGGAGACACAATAAGAGAATTAAAGACGCGTAAGTTTGAGTCCATTGGTACCATTAAAAAAGTAAATTCTGACATAGTTAGTTAGGATCTGATCTACCATAATCAATATCATAACTTGGATACTGATTACCAATACAAATATTAAACCATTTATATATAATAATTTGCACACTACAAAATAAGAGTTAATTCTAGGGTACGAATGTGCCTAAAACTCTTCCAAATCCACCACCGAATAACTGTTGAAATTCAGTGAAGTGGGTGTTTGGATTTGCATTTTGGAACTAATCATCTCGCAAGAATGAGTTTTTAGTAGTTTTGGCTAAAACTCTGATTATCAAAGGGTAAGCATAAATCACATATTCACCCCTTATTTTAAGCTAATTTCACGGACTCTGACATCTAATTCACATATTGTCTGTGTGGTCATTTTATCTATTAATTACTTGAAAGAAAACAAGATTATTTTGAAGCACTCAAACATCTGCTTGTCTGATAACTACTCAATCAGCAGAAGCACATACAAACACTATCTTCAACAAGTCACTTAATCACAAAATCAATGTTAAATACACATCCAAACACCCCCTTAATCTTCAAATACTTCTGTTCTAAAGGCATATATTATATAAATTAATTAAATGTAGCATGAAGCTAGAAATACATCGGCGCAACATTACACGAGCAACCAAACTAATTCCATGCTTTCAAAATCGACCCTAAAAACTACAATTACAAGTCTAAACAGAGACATCAAAAAATGAAAATCATACAAAACAAAGATAAAGTCATAAAACTCCGACCTCCAAACCCACTAAGGACATTCACTTGGTAAAAAGCATGAAAACGAGTTAAAAACGACCATGACCCTTGCCACCAAAAACGTAACCCCTCAAAATCTCAAACCAAACAGTTCCGACCACACGATCCAACCAGGTGGTGATACCGCAGAGATGGGGACGGTTGACCGAATAATACCTCGGATGTAGTATGGATGCCACGAACCAAAAAACAACCACTGCTTAGACCATTGGCCACGACCCTTACTCCTTGACCTTTAGCCATCAACACGACCTGAAACAACAAAACTCATATCTGAACTACGACTCAAGACCCTATGACCCAAAAGATGACACTTAACCTCTGCCTAACTCGAACCACAACCAAAACCTGACCCAAAACACTTGCCTGAAAACCACGACCTTCAGATACTATCGCCATAGAGCCACAATCTGAACTAGTCCAAGTAAAGTCCAAATGAAAAAAAGCAAATTTTCTTTGGCACTCGATAAGATAATAACTCTTTAGTACTATCACATAACACTCTATTTACCTCACCATGCCAAATTGCATCTTTACACTTGAAATTTCTAGTATGAAGTTACTTGGTGAATTAGTAGTACCTAGAGTTTTCTTTCATTTTTTCTAAACGCAGAAATTTATTAAAACAAAAGAGAAACAGAAAAAACAATACAAGACTATGCCAAGCATGACAAACAGACTCAACACACAACAACCAAAACTCCACCTCCCAAAACTGACCAAAAGCCGTACAGGAGAGGAGGCCCCATACACATACTAAACAAAAGATAAACAGTTTACCAAACAAGCAAACACCCCTCACCCCATAAAATAAGCTGCATCAACACATCAGAAGCCCATTCAAACACCCAATGAACATATAAGCCACCTAGAAAGATCACTACAACCAATCACACCCAACCCAACAGCAAAACATACACATAAACTACGATAATTCACCAATCGAACATCTGTTAGGTCCCTCAATCCATTTTTCCACTGAATCAGTCTTTTTTTTTTTTCTTTTTTTTTTGGTCTATGACACATCCATTGGAACTTTCTTAACTGAAATTCTTTAAACACTCGCACCATAAAATCATCTTTTAACTTAAATACCTGATCATTTCTTCCTATTATTGCTTGGGTCACTTGTTGCTCCCAACCTATGTGATAAATTCACTTTGGGATTCAGGGTGTGGCTATCTCTATGTTTGTGTATACAAGTCTATAGACACACGAATAAACTAAGAAATTATGTGATGGATAAATATAAAAATAAAATAATATTACGAAAAAATATTTCAAGTTTTATTGATCTTCAAATGTTACTTGGTGCAACAATATTCGTTCACCCTTTCGCTCTTGCATTACTTAATCCTTAGTACCTAAGGTTATGAAACTTCTCTTTAACTTTAAGACCTCGGTAGAAAATCAAATATATCATCATCAATTATAGATTTAATATCAAAAGCGTGAGGTAATCTTGACCAAATTCCAACAACTTAAGTAACACATGGGCGCTTTTATAAATGATCTGGGACCATAAGTTGGTCTTTTTGGTTGACACATATATCTTTGGACAATTAGTCATATTATTTTATTTTATTCAATTACTAAGAACACAAAACAATGCTCTAACAAAAACTAGAAGACAAATGAATCACACTAAAAAACAGACGCACAATAATCACACCTAAGATATCACTTTCTATCACCAAAGATACCAAGGTAAACACTAACACACAACAAATCCAACAAATTTGATCACCAACCTACCACAAATCTACTTTATCATAACAAAGAGTAAAAGAACCGAAAATTAAACCAGGAGAAATTACCTAAAAACTCATATGAATTCAATCCCGAAAAATGACTTGATAAGCCATTTTCATCAATGGCTCCAAGCAATCAGGCGAAAACTTCCTAGCAAACATATAGGAATTAGTAAAATTAGACCGCCTAAGCTCATGAATCAGCCCAGGCGACACTTCATTAGGATAATATGTACGCGGGTGGCCATTAACACTATCAGTCCAATTCACACGAGTCAATGTATAGCTAGTACACCCGTCAGGATCCTCCATGGACAATAACGTTGGAAAATAATGTTCTTCAGGGTAACAAGACTGCGGGCGCAAACAATGCATCCTAAATTTCTTCCATAACTTCCTATCAGCAACAACAACCAACGCGTGTCTTCGTGTCATAGTCCAAAACTGTGACCCCATTCTAAACTTTTCAAACGTAACCTCAGGAAGCATCGCATTTTCACCTCTAGCATTATACCTATCCAGTATATAAGGATCTTTCGACACAATCTCAATAAAACTCTTATACTTCAAAAACCTCATTTCCGCAACTTGATGCTTATCGACTTCAAAAAGCGCATTATAAAAATACCCAAAAGAATGCAAAGGTATACATTGCTGCGAAATCAATGTAAAAAACTCATTCAAAGGATCATCCAACAACGCCGCGGCCAAAAGCCTTCTGGCCGCGGCGATAAGCGTGGCAGTACCACGAAAAGTCTTTTTGGCAGCAATAAACCTATCTTTAGTAAAAACCCCACCTGGGATATTAACCTTAGGTACAACAGTAGGGTCAGCATGAACATAAACATTAAAAAGACTCCTAGAACTAGACCCATTAAAGAAAATCTCCCATAAAGGCGCAAAATGAAGATCTGAATTAGTTAAAAACAAAAAAGCAATCTTGGGCTTAGAATTAGTGGACCCCAGCCGAGATTTTCGGGGATCAGGAGCAGCGGCCCTTCTAAAAAGAGTAAGATCTTGTAATTCTTCAGGGAAAGTTATTGGTGGTGATGGTGGTGGTGGGAGGATATGTGGGGCCAAGTAGAATAAACCAGGAAGGATTAGTAGTAGTAAGATTGTTATTGGAATTAATGGTGTTGTAGTTGTTAATGATGAAGTCATGGGTTTATTATTATGGTTTTTGGTTTTGGTTTTGATGATGATGGATGGATGGATTGTGTGTGAATGGTGTGAAGGGGTTATTGTAGTTGAGGGAGAAGATGAAGATTATATTATTGGAATATATATGTACCATAAATATCATATCATATCATATACTGGTATCACATAACACATTATTCACATATGGTAATTAAATGCTATATATAGATGTACTAATTTTTAGCCAAGTAAATATAAACTATCCTTTTTATTGTATATTAAAATAATTTGTAGTTTAAATACCAAATCGACATCATAAAAAATACATTAGTATTTTGAATCTAACCATATTTTTCATATCAAAAATGGTAGTAAACATATAAAGCATCTTATGATGTTTTTGTGAATTTTTTATTGTATGTTTCGAGGGTAAATTACAAAATTGGTTCTTGGATTACTTGTTTATTTGTATTTTAGTTTATTGACTTTTTTGGTATGGTTGGTCCATAAATAATAGGTTTTCAATATTTTAGTCTTTAGAAATACTATAATAATGTTAATTGAAAGGTAGTTGAGTGCTGAGCACTATTATTTTCCTTTCGGTAAGAATATGAGTATTATAGGTCTTAGTTCTCTTTGAATTTTTCTTGACTTTCTTGTATATGTTTTTTGAGATATAGCATACCCGCATAATGATGCGGTGAAAAAAAAAAAAAAAAAGAGAGTCAGTGGTGGTTGTTAGTAGTGGTAAGGCTTGTCACAGTGGACCGGTAAATATCGATCGGTCGTGGTACTCGACCGACTTTAATGTCGGTCGTTGCGAGTGTGGGGATGAGGTCAAACATTGGTCGAGGCAACAAAAAAACCAAAGTCCGTTGTTTTTTCAACCGGTTTCAAACGCACACATTTTCAAAATTTTGTTACCGTTTCATTTTCAAAAAGAAAAAAAAAAAATAAAAAACTTTACCAATTTAAATCTTATAAATACCACCTCAAACACACTTCTAAACACACAATTTCAAACACAATTCAACCTCAAACTACTTCTCATCCATATTCACTTCCAACCTCAAACTACTTCTCAACACAAAATTATTATGGCATCGTCTCCCCATACCGTCGAACAAATGCAAATGCGTTAAAAACAATGCGAAAAAGACGATGCGGCTCGACAAAAACGCTATTATCGACGTTATCAAGCGGTTTGATCTCGCAAAGCGAGAAGCAACGTTGAGAGAACAATACGCGATTTGCAATGACATTTCGCTGGAAGAAAAGCCATGGTGATTGACAATTTTTGATGGATGAAGCTTGCAAATGGCGATAGCACGACACATTGCGATGGGGGGTGTGTTCAATGAAATCTGAAACAACATCGGCCGCCCAAAATCAATTGGAGCTATCGGGAGAACAAAACCGATGGTGTGGGTGCATCAAGTTCGTCTATTAAACATAAATTTGTTGAGCAACCTCTGCTAGAAGATGAAGCCAGGAAGGCGGAAGAAGAACGTTTTGCTTACATCGAGGAATTTGCTGGTTATCGATCTCTTTCGTATGATTCTGCATGCGGGGATCATTCAGATTAGGATTTATGATTTATGTATTTCGTATTAGTGCGTATTGATTTATGTAATATTTGTATTATTAATTAAAATTTCTTTGTTGTTTAAAATACTTGAAAAAAAACTTGGTCGTCGCGTGAAAAGCAACTTGGTCGTGTTTAGTCAGAAAGAGAAAGAGTGTGGCGTAGGTGACCCATGTCACGACTGTGGGCAGCCTAATTGTTAATAAGGGAGATTCATGAGTCGTTTATTTATGACATAAAAGTGATTGAATATACTTAATATATTATGCAACTCGTCATGAAAATAAACTTATGCAATTTCGTAATAAAAGAAATATGAGATGTAATTCGATACGAAATATATATCAAAATCAGCAATCATGATAATTGTGTCTAATAAAAATTACGTTAAACTTATTAATACATCATGTTTACTGTTTATACTATAGACATGAGTATGGACGATCATTCGTAAAAGCGTCCACGAGATAATTAGTTGCAAATTTTATAATCATTTTGTTTAAGATTATTGTACTGATAATTATATAAATATTTAGTTACAAACTTGAATTTTAAAGAATGAATGATCATTATACATATGTGTATGGCTGAGCATATCAGATCAAAAACCGAACCGAACCAAACCAGAAAACCGAGCCGAACCAGACCAAACCGAACCGAACTGAACCGATCATATTAGGTTCGGTTTCGGTTCTATATCCTAACGGTTTTCGGTATCGGTTGGACCCAAAACCGACAAAAAACACACATAAACCATACAAGAACCGAACCGAACCGACCATATTCGGTTCGATTTTGGTTCATATTTTTCGCAAAATCGATTCTGAGTTCTGTTCAGTTTTTGACGGGTCGGTTCGGTTTTGGACCTTTGCTCATCCTTGCATATGTGTAGTTAATAACTCGATGACCATTACTATAATCTTATGTAGTTACAAATTTACATTTATATTGTTTTAACTTAAGTTTTAATGTGTTAATTAATGACTATTACTATAGACTTGTGTAGTTAAGAACTCGATGACCATTGTAAATAACTAATAGTTATAATAAATAACTAGTCGGGTACCCGCGCAATGTGGCGGCAGATACCTTTTGACTAAATTTTGCAGCAACATTTTTGTAGTAGTTTTTGTTTGTGCATGAAAAAATTCTTCTAAAAAGTACATCATTTTCTAGAGTATCAGTAACAATACAAATTAAACTTTATACTTGTAAACATTCACCAACTATACAAAACTTTTGTGTAAAAGTGAAATCAAAGATCAAAACACCATCTACAGTTAGCTTTCAAGTGATAGTTAACGATTTAATAATATTTGACCCAATGTTAGAAGCCCAAATAATAGTCCAAACCATTCAACAAAAACCATTATTCATACATATAGTGTAAACCTAAAACATTCTCTTTACACACAAAAGGAAAACGCAACCACAACAACTCAAACACACTCTCTTAAACAAACTCAGCCCCCATCATTGGTTTTTCTATCAACCGAATAATAAAAATATCAACATAAATCGTTCCTTGATTTATTCTTTGATCATAACCGAATCAAAAAAACGTTACTGATTTGAATCTATCTAGAAACCACATACCACGAGGTTGGCTTCAAGATCCGTTAAGGGTATCGGGTAGGTGGTTTTTGTTGTTCTTCGTGTTTTGTTTCATTTAAGATCAATGATGGGTGTTATAATATATTTATAGATCCCTTCTTGAAATAAAGTACTTGAGATCTTGTTGTTGTAGAATGGAGAGTGAAAGTGAGGCTAAAGTTGGTTACATGTTGTTGGTGGCAGTAGGTGGCATATTGTTGGTGGTGCCGATTGATGATGGTTTCCAAAATGAGGGTTCAGAGAAAAGAGTTATGGGTTTTAAATTCTTTTGTGTGTGGGGGGATGTAATGAGAGAAAAAGGAGTTTATATATGATGTCTCTTAATTATTGTTTTAAATGTGCTAGAGGCTGTTACTAAATGTTTTGAATTGATTTGTGCTGTTACAATGTCAAATGATGTTATGGTTTTGTTTTGAATGTGTTGAATGTGTAGTTAATTGCCCATTTTAATGAAAACCCATTTTGACCAGCAAGCCCCAACACGTCTGACCTGCCACTTTGCCACATCTAGTTATTCAGTCAACTGCTACCATTCAAGGAAAAATAAAGTTTCATTTAAGGTATAGAGTTTGCAATCTTGAAAGCTGCAATTTTTGGTTGATTCATAAGTTGTGATATTATCTGTCTTCAGCTTTCTAAAAGGCCATTGGCATTTGTTTGAAATGGAAAGCATCACTAAACACCATACTTTTTCCATATGGAAATATATACTGCAATCACTGCCAAATGGTACATCAGGGTGGAGCACAAGCAAGCTCACCCTTTTCCTTGCTAAAGACTATTAATTTCAAGTTTTAAATTGCATCTAATAGCCAAAAAATTTTGTTTTGAGTTGTTATACATGTGCTTTATGACAAATTTGGTTAATGCAAGACACGTTCTTATTTTGGTTTTTTGCAGGCGAAGAGCTGAGGATATTTTACAATGGGTTTTTTGCAGGCGAAGGTCCGTCATTCGAAAATCCAGGTCGGGCAAACGGGGATTCAACTCTAAAGGAATGTCATATGCGAGAATCATGTCTCTAAGATCATCGTACTCTAACTCAGAGGTAATAGTATCCATATCTCTCTTATTAGCCATGAGAGGAAAGATGATGTATGATGTGTACCTCAAGAAGTTACGATGGTCGGACAACGTGGGTAAAGTAACCTCCGATCGAGTAACACCTTCTTCGTTTGAAACCCCCTCCGGACGACACCCTCTTCCAAAAGAAATCTTCGGTCGAAATCCTGTGACAATTTTGCACAAATATTCAGGTAAACAAGTCAAAGACCAAGCTTTCTTACAATAAACTAACATTAACAGTTGTTTTGTTAGATTGCCATATGTCGTGGCATTCATTCCTCTCTTCCTTTTCGATTCATTAATGTCTATCTAATAAGTATAAATACATTATACATTTAAAAGATTGACAAAAAATGTATATTTTGTTAAAGGCAAATGACTTGTCTGATCAAGTCTCTTGATTTCCATAGTTCTTGTTTTAATAGTTGAGCCAGTGAAATATTTTAGCTTGGCTTTACAAGTAGCTAATACTGAATATTGCGCTTTAGTAATTGGTTGAAAATTGAACTTGAGCTAGCGAATATTGCACTACGCAATAATAGATCAACTGAATATTTTGCTAACTAATACTACGTAATAATGGACCACACACCTTTCACTTGCACATGCACTAAAATTTATTTAAAAGACACGTGTGTGGAAAACTAGAAGGGGAGTTGAATAGTTTTGCCGATTAAAACTTCGTTTTAAAGTATTTAGATCGACTTATGTCAATCTATTTAGTATGTGTGTTGGATAATGATAGATGAGTATATAAGTAAGTAATGCAAAAGATAAAGAGTAAAGAAATACAAAACCACGACACGAGTATTTATAGTGGTTCGGCTACAAGAACACCTTCCTTGCCCTGCTCCACTCTCCGAGTACCCCACTCGAGAGTTTGTAAGCACTACACAACACAAGCTCCTTAATGTGGCAGAGAAGCCTTCACAACGTCAGCTACTCTTTATCCGGTACAAGGCTAGACACCAAGTTATTCCACGAGGTAGAACCAAACCTATCACAACATCGCCTACACTTTATCCGGTATAAGGCTAGATACCGAGTTCCATTATAAAGGAGGAACTACTACCCAACACTACACCACTACAAAACTACCCAAAGGAGACACACTCCTTGTTACAACACTATAGAGGATATCAACAACCTCTAACCAAAACAACACAACTTGTACATCGATGCACCATATCGATTGTACACCTTCGAAACCTTTCACTAATGCCTTCAACACAAACCTTTGGCACCTTTCACTAATGCCTTCAACACGACACTTTGGCACCTTTCACTAATGCCTTCAACACGACACTTCTATGGAGGGAGGAAAGAACTATCAACAAGATACACTTCAGTGGTCTTGATGATGATGAAGCTTAGCAACTCATGACTTGATCTTACATGTCTTCAAGAGGTAGTGATCTCGCCTTTAAGAGGAACCTAGAGAATCACCCACATAAAACTACATAGAAGGATCCTTTGGATCAGTGGTTAGAGATGTTAGAATACTGGGAGAAAGTATATCTAAGAGTGGTGGTGAGCAAGAGAGAAATGACTCACTATTTATAGAAGAAACATGTCTACTGTCCCACGGTTCCCATGGATCCCTCACCAGAGGGATCCGGTTAGTGCAAAACACGGATCCGGCTACTGGGTCATTTTAGTCTGAATTTCGGGTTGCAAACCGGGTTATGGGTTATGAACCATGGGTTATGGGTAATGGATTATGTATACCCAACAAGATACAATGTACCTAGTCATTGGGTTATGGATCATGGGTCATGAGTCATGGACTTTGGGTCATGGATCATGGATAATATCCAACATGACTTCATGCATGATGTCATGCAATGGGTCATGGGTTATGGACCATGCTCCATGGGTATGGGTTATGGACTTTGGTTTTTACCCAACAACATTCATTGTACCTATTCAATGGATCATGGGTCATAGGTCATGGACTTTGGTTTTTACCTATTACTTACCCATATACAAAGTAGATAGACATTTCTATACAATGTAAACACTAGTTGTTATACATATGCATTTCTATAAAATGTAAATAATATTACTTGTTAGTGTTTTATAAAAATGTCTTTGGTTTTATGTAACTTATTTACTAAGCATGTTTTGATATAGTTTTAATATGTTTAGTAAAAGTGTGTTAGTAAACTATTGGCTCAAACCATTTACGTATTTTATTTGTTTCGTTAAAATGATTTTACGTTTGATATCGACAAAACATTAAAAGATCGTAAAATTTAAATAAACGTTTTTATGGCTTATTTGTATTAACAATCTCCCTCTTTTTGTTAATGACAAAACATAAGATTATTTTAAGAAGAAATTGAAATTCGTAAAAATTTGAATTGGAGTTTTTACTCTCTTCTCCCATTTTTTGTCGAAACAAAAAGAGCGTCGAAGAGAAACTAACACATTGTTTTGTGAAAAGTAACAAAATGAGAGATAAAGAGTAACATGAGAGAAAGATTCTCGTCTTAGCTCCCACTTGACGGATGCTCCCCTTTGTTGAGGGCGTCAAGTGATTAGGAAGGCTAAACGAGTGTGTTGCAAGTATTTTTGCAATGGTTTCGTCTTTGACGAAATGCTCTCCCTTGACGAGTGCTCCCTTTTGAGGAGGGCGTCAAGCAACATAGAAAACCTAAGTGAATGTATTGCAAGCGTTTTTGCAATGCTTTTCTTTGACGAAAATCTCCCCTTGTTGAGGGTGTCAAAGTCTTCATGTGTAATTTGAAAATCTACAAAACAAGGTTAGAAAACAAGTATATGGTGCATTGTTTCCTGCAAATGAGATTCACATTAGTTTAAAATGTGCTTCTATTGGACGGTTCTGACGGATCCTTCCTTTGAGGGATCCGTCTAGGCTAAAATATGGGAACCGTGTACCTGCATTCTATTGGCAACAATGTAGATGTAAAAAGTGACGTAAATGTCCAAATGAGTTATGTATTGTAGCACCAAACATATTCTCATAACTATATAGCATACAACATGTAGTTTCATTCAATAAAATAAGAGAAATGATGCATATATCTCTAAAACCAAGAAAATAATACAAACATGTAGTATATTTCCTAACAATTCTAAGTTGCGCCTAAGACTAGAGGAGAGCATCACTTGTGCTAATATTCCTATGTTCTAGGGATGATTAGACTTGTTGACCTCATCAAAATGTTCGAGAAGGTGATAGAACATGAAACATAATTCGTCACGTACTTCATGGACTAGTCCTTCGACATGTTGACAATGAAATCAATCATTGTCATGGCTAGGGAATGGTGGTGTTAGGAATGGAGCGGTTTGAGGTGGAAGATTTAATGAGGAAGGTGGAGGTTCCATAAAGGATGGAGGGATTTGTGGAGGCAAGTTTGATGAAGTTGGAGGTGGTTCAACTAAGGGTGAAGATGGTGGAATATGTGTTGATGGTGGAGGTAAAGAAGTATCTACTTCCATATGGTCCAGTTGTTAATTCCTTATAATCCAAAACGGACCATTTGAGGGTGAAGGGGAAAATGATACGGGTGCTAGCGTGGTTTCAACACCAAAGTTTTGGTGAGAAGGTTGTTATGGCAACATTTTCTCAATTGAGGAAAATGTTGGTAATTGTGGTGGATGAGATGGCCTAGGTAGCAAGTCCTCTAAGTTGTAAAGATGTGGGGATGGGAGTGAAGTGGTTAAAGAGATAGCTCTAGGTACTAGAGGTGATCGTTTAGTGGAGGTAGGGGTGTTTGGCCTAGGAGGTATGGTAATGTTTGGCAAGGGTTGTTTTGTGGGAAAAATCCTTTTGAGAGTTGGTTTGATTGGTAGAGTTGGTTGTGAGGGAGTTCTAGCGTTTGAAGCTTTGATGGGTGAGGATTCGGTTGAGGAGATTTCATGAACAACCCGAGCAATCTTCTTGGGAGATCCTTTGGTTGATGAGTTAGCACTAGGAGCTTTCCTCATGGTAAAATGGTAGAAAGGGTAGGTGTAAAAAGAAAACTTTAGCTACTGAGAATGAGTGTGGGAATGGTAAATTGGAAGTTCTAACATAAGTGGTTTATAAAGAAGGAGATTTGGCAAGTGAATTAAAGCTTAAACCACTCAAATCTTTCAAATTGCACTGATTTGCATGCACAAGAGTCAACTACAGAGTTGTACTGATCTAGGGAGTCATTTAAGATAATGTGGAGTGTTTAGATTAACAAAGAGGGTTTGAAATGATTGTATCAAATAGGATTGATGAGACTGTGCAGACGGTTCCCACGGATCCCTTACTTAAGGGATCCGTCTGAGCTAAACCCAGGGATCCGGCTCTCAAAAGCTAAGGAAAAGAGTGATGAGGTTCTAGTAAGGTCTAGTACCTACATATCTTGAGTGTTTTAGTTTCCTCAGGTGTCTTAAATGATATGAGACTTAAATGATCAAGCATAATGAGTAAAGGTAGCTAATGATGTCTTTTATAGAAAGAAATGGAGTTTTCATGAACACCAATGGGTGATCAAGGATGTCACTAAGAATTTTGAGGGTGTCAAATGATCCTAGAGACCAGATGGATATCTAAGGAAAATTTAGAAAATTCCTTAAAAAATCAAAAGAAATGAAAAACTAGTTTTTAGACCATTTTAAGATCAAGATGACTAAAATTAATTTTACTAAAATTGAGAGAAATATCAAACTAAGTGTTTTGAGATGAGAGGAATACTGTGTGAACATTGGAGCGGAAAGATGGTGAGTTTTGAAGTAGTGATAAATCAAAAACACCTTTAAATGTGATCTTAAGTCATCCATGAGTGAATGTGTGATCAACTGAGCCTAAAGGAGACTTAAGTGATCCAAATTTATCATGTTTAACTAGTCTAATAAGGTCTAGAAGGTTGGATTGATGTGAAGATGCTAAATTTCCATTTCTGTCCACCTGGATCCCACGGATCCTTCATGTGAGGGATCCGGCTAGTTATAGCCCAGGAATCCGGCTTCTGGGACTATTTTCCTTCACAGAACGCGTGCAAAAATTTGCACTTGGTATCAAATTATGAAACTAATGATTTCCACAGTAACTATACATGTATACAATTAACGTCATAGCAAGCATAACATATAGGAACAACCTATGAGTGAGTAAACGATATAATGACCATATATCAAAAAGAGAACAAACAAGTAAGTCTTGCATAAAGAAATGAACATACATTGTTTTGACAATTATAATACATCCAAAATAACCATAAAAGAAAGTCACGGGGTACAATGTTTCCTTTTGTCAAACTCTTCACTTTTTCTTCTTTCGCGAGTTCATGAGGAAATGAGTTAGACACTTGAACATCCTTTTTGTTTGCTTGAATTCGTCGGATTCGTTTGGAAGAGTGGGAAGTTGTTCAAAGTAAGTCATGGGGTCGATTTGATAATTAGAAACGGGGTCGACTTCAACATCTACTTCTTTATCTTCATCTGAAGAATCCAAGAGAGCACGAGGCCTTTTCCCATTGATCATGAATCGTTTAGAGGGTTGTTTGGTAAGAGGTACCATAACATGGTTAGCAAGAAAATGATCATCGGTAATAGGAGTAGGTTGCATTGTACTAACATACTCACGGAGTCGTGTTAGGAGCATACCATAAGGAAGAACCATTTTGTCGGTTTTGAACACACCTACCATTCTTTTGACAATGTAATAGGCGAGATTGAAAGTTTTTTGGTGGATGAGATAATATATCATTTGGACAAGACACGCATTGGGATGGTCTTTGTTTCCAACCAAGCAAATGACATTTTCTCTAAGGATTTCTTCCCACTTTTTGTAAATGGGAAACATCTCAAAGAATTCCATTTGATAGGGATCACGATGGATGAGTTCTTTATTGTGGTTATAACGAGATTGGTCGACTCTTTTTTTGAAGATGGTGTCTCGAACAACCATGGGGTCGTCAAGTGGAGTGTGATAAGTAGGTTTAGAGTCTAGTGCGAAGGATTGAGTAGCAATTGACCAATCTTTGGAAAACATACAAATTCCTTCACATGGTATGCGAAGGATTTGTGCGAATGTATTGAGGGTAAGGTGATGCTTTGTTTGTTTATAATGAAAGCGATTGAAATACTTTCATCATTGTTTCAGATAATCCTAACACTCTTGTAAAATTCGAAGATGAAGATTGGAAAAATTTGTTCATCAATTTTTAGGAGACAATCAAAGTTGATTGCGGAGAAGACTTGGGGAATGTCGGTGTTTTCAAGGAAACATTCCTTAACTACATGACCTTCGTGGATAAGTACTTTTTGGAGCATTTTGAAGGTTTTGCAATCACTTTTTGATAGCCCTTCTTTGCGATAGTATCTAGGAATGTAGTGAACGGTGTCATGATGGTCTTGTTGGGTAGCTTTAGGCATGTTTGATCCTAGAGAAAAAATATTCCAATTAGGTAAAATTTGTCAAGATGGGTTTATGAGTTTATTTTGTATTAGCAATGCCGTTTTGAAAATCCTTGATTATGTAGAACCTTTTTGTATGGAAAACAATTTTGCAATAACCAAGTTCCCAAATTGGTGATGAAAAATTGAGGCCAATTGAAAGTTTTAAAAACATAAATCTTAGGATGGAGATGATGATGAATAGAAAATATGAGTTTAATTACTTAAAATAATGTTTAGGATTGAGATGCTTGAGAGTATGGAGCCCTAGGATGATTGGAACTGAGATTTGATCATTCTATGTTTTTAGGAAGGGAAAATGGATTGTTTTGGGTTTTAAAAATGAGTCTTCTGTTGTCTGTTTACACGGTTCCCCCGGATCCCTTGTTTGAGGGATCCGACTAGTACAACTCATGGGATCCGGCGCTGCAGACAAATATTGGAGTGTTTTGGATTATTCTTTTACCTGTAACAAGTTATACGATAACTTATTTTTGAGAAGAATTTGTAGAATGATATTTTGGTTATATTCCTATTTGAATAGACGTTTGGCTAAGATGTTTTGAAAGAAAGAAAAATTGTTTATCGAGTGACGGCGAATCAAAACTTTAACTATCAAGAATTTAATTTTGTGATGACGGCATAGGTTTGACGAACTTACAAGTTTTTAAGAGAATCAACGAGGAATACTATTCCCGATGATGTGTTAGGATGGAAAGTAGTGAAGAGAGATTTTTTTGAAACTTGTGACTTTGATGTTTAAGTGCCTAATTTGTGTACACATAGTATTATATATAAATGCATGGTTTTCATAAAGCTCTATTAAGAGAGAAAAGCATATATAATCATTTCATCCACATATGATTACTACATGTATAGATCAACTAGTTGTAAGTAAGAGAACATACCTTTACTCTATTCTCTTTTTATGGTTTTTAGAAACCATAGATCCGAAATACTTCATTAGCTTTTAAAGTAATTAATTGTACTTTGTGAAAGTACGTTGTGATTACTCTTGGGTTCTTCCTTGGATGTTGAATTTATTTTTCGTTAGATAGAATGAAGTCATTGAAAGAATCCTAGCATGAAGTTTTCTCAAAAAGAAAAATGTTAGAATGATCTATCACTATCCAAAATTTTATTAAACTATAAATGTTTTTAAAACATGAATTTTGTTTTAGGAAATTTTCTTCTTTGTAGCTTTCAAACATACAGGGATTGTATCAAATTTTTGAAGTACAATATACTCTAAGAAACTTGGTAACGAAGCTCTGATGCCAATTGTGGAAAACTAGAAGGGGGTAGGGTTGAATAGTTTTGCCGATTAAAACTTCGTTTTAAAGTATTTAGATCGACCTATGTCAATCTATTTAGTATGTGTGTTGGATAATGATAGATGAACATATAAGTAAGTAATGCAAAAGATAAAGAGTAAAGAAACACAAAACCACGACACGAGTATTTATAGTGGTTCGGCTACAAGGACACCTTCCTTGCCCTACTCCACTCCCCGAGTACCCCACTCGAGAGTTTGTAAGCACTACACAACACAAGCTCCTTAATGTGGCGGAGAAGCCTTCAGAACGTCGCCTACTCTTTATCCGGTACAAGGCTAGACACCGAGTTCTTCCACGAGGTAAAACCAAACCTATCACAACATCGCCTACACTTTATCCGGTACAAGGTTAGATACCGAGTTCCATTATAAAGGAGGAACTACTACCCAACACTATACCACTACACAACTACCCAAAGGAGACACACTCCTTGTTACAACACTAGAGTGGACATCAACAACCTCTAACCCAAACAACACAACTTGTACATCGATGCACCATATCGATTGTACACCTTCGGCACCTTTCACTATTGCCTTCAACACGACCCTTTGGCACCTTTCACTAATACCTTCAACACGATACTTCTATGGAGGGAGGAAAGAATTATCAACAAGATACACTTCAGTGGTCTTGATGATGACGAAGCTTAGCAACTCATGACTTGAGCTTACATGTCTTCAAGAGGTGGTGATCTCGCCTTTAAGAGGAACATAGAGAATCACACAAATATAAAACAACATAGAATGATCCTTTGGATCAGTGGTTAGAGATGTTAGAATACTAGGAGAAAGTATATCTAAGAGTGGTGGTGAGCAAGAGAGAAATGGCTCACTATTTATAGACGAAACATGTCTACTATCCTACGGTTCCCACGGATCCCTCACCAGAGGGATCCGGCTAGTGCAAAACCTAAGATCCGGCTACTGGGTCAGTTTAGTCCAGATTTCGGGTTGCAAATCGGGTTATGGGTTATGAACCATGGGTTATGGGTAATGGTTTATGTATACCCAACAAGATGCAATGTACCTAGTCATTGGGTTATGGATCATGGGTCATGGGTCATGGACTTTGGGTCATGGATCATGGATAATATCCAACATGACTTCATGCATGATGTCATGGATTATGGATCATGCTCCATGGGTATGGGTTATGGACTTTGGTTTTTACCCAACAACATTCATTGTACCTAGTCAATGGATCATGAGTCATGGGTCATGGGTCATGGAATTTGGTTTTTATCCATTACTTACATATATACAAAGTACATATACATTTCTATACAATGTAAACACTAGTTGTTATACATATGCATTTCTATAAGATTTAAATAATATTACTTGTTAGTGTTTTATAAAAATGTCTTTGGTTTTATATAACTTATTTACTAAACAGGTTTTGATATAGTTTTAATATGTTTAGTAAAAGCGTGTTAGTAAACTATTGGCTCAAACCATTTACGTATTTTATTTGTTTCGTTAAAATGACTTTACGTTTGTTATCAATAAAACGTTAGAAGATCGTAAAATATAAATAAACGTTTTTATGGCTTATTTGTATTAACAACGTGTCTGGAAGAAGACATCATCACGATGCATAAGCAAATATAATTAAAGTTCTTTTATAAAGTGAGATAGTCATTGTGACAATTATCTGACTCAACCGATTGCTACATAGGTACTTTATTATTCTTAGAATTTTAATAAGTATTTCAACTATCTACCAATATGCTCCTGTCTCCTCCAATCGAGATAGTCAGGAAGCTACCTCATACCAATCTTGGTATTGACGATGGAAGTTATAATAAATCTTGTTCAAGGTAACAATCTAAAAACAAAAATGAGACCTAAAGAATTGGTAATTACCTCTGATGAAGACCACCTCCGAACGAGCCACAAACCTCCGGACGAGTCACACCACAAACCTCCTGACGAGTAACACGATTACCTCCGGACGAACCCCACCTCCGGTCGACCACACCCAAACACCGAACCAAGTATACCCAAACTCCGATCGAGCACTAAACACCTCAGATTGAGGTTAAATATTTTCCTCCGATCGAAACACAAAGCCAAACACCTAAAATACCTCCGATCGAGACACCTCCGGATGAGACACCTCTGAGCGAAATAAAACCCAAGGATGAGCAACCTTTGCTCAAGACAACTCCTCTTAACCTCCTATCAAGACTTGGCTAACCCAACCTCCAATCGAGACGAGTATATTCTGAGATAACCTAGTTTGAAACCTCTGGACGAGACACACCTTCACCTCCGTTCAAAACAAACTCCGCTCGAAACAATTCCTAGAACTCCGATCGGTTCTTAGCTTTGAACGAAACAACAACACCAAACCCACCCCCTCCCCCCGAGTGAGCCTAGTCACGAGATCCTCCAATCGAGTTCTCCGATCAAGACCTTGATGGTCCTCCGATCGAGACTTGAACACAGTGATAAACTCACCTCGAGCCAACAAAAAATGTAAATGCAACAGTTTTAGTGGCTGACCTTTTTACTTTTTGATCTCTATAATAGGTGAAACATATAAAAAAAAGTGAACAAACAGCAATTGGGCTATGGGCTCCGAAAGAGATACATCACTTGGTCTCCGAACGAAACTCTAAAAGGAGTATAATTTTTTTTAGGGTAAAAAGTGGAATGGTAAAAAGAAGTAAATGTAGTATTTATACTACTCCGATCCGAGGCCTAAATGACGCGGGCCTGACAAGCCCATGGCACTTGTCATTTAACCTGAGTACAATATTAGTTACACAAGGCTGAGAAAGTGACGCATCCTATCGGATTTATGAATGAGAGTAATCATTATACTTCGGTCAACATTTTCATGTTTAACCTTAGTATGGCATTAATAAGTAGATTTTAGAAGGTTGAGTATTTTGTTCTCAAAAAGTTTGAGATATGTATATACTCCCACTTACTTTTGTAAGTAGAAACAATTCTATAAATACAAAGTATTTAAGCAACAATAAATTGTTCTTTATGGAGAACCACAAAATACGTTTTAAGTTCTCATCTCAAGATTTGTTAATAAAATGCTTCATAAGATTTTAACAAATTCAGAACTTAAATCAAGACATAATGGAATTCCTTCCAACAACTCAAATTAGGGTTTATAGAAAAACTCTAATTTAGTATCACTCTTTAACCAAAAGTTCTAGCAATAGTTTTGTGTTTCGTCAAGCTAGGAAGAACACCAAAGCTACAATCTTCAAGCTAGGAAGTGTATAAAAATCAAAAATCCAAAAAGGTTTATGATTCAATTGGTTTGAGTGGTAAAACCTCAAATCCCTAATGAATTAGGGTTTTCAGTTATAGATTGTCTTGAATACCTTCTAGGTTTGAACTATATTGAGTGTATCCATGACACAAGCAATTTCTAACCTTGATATGTTTTTGGAGGTAGAGCAATTAAAGCTATCAGGAACCAAACAATATGAATAAGGTTTGATCGAACACATTAGACATAACACAATGAAGTGGTATCCTATGAGTTATTAGAATTGTGAAAGTATATCAGAATTCTATAGATAACTTAATTCTCTTTGGACTAAATACTTGTCAATTGGGTCAAGCCAAATTGCATATAAAGTATTTACGAACCAAATGCATGCTATAATTTATATTCATTGAATAATACAAGAACCTTATGTTCACGTGTTCACAAGAAGACAGAATTGTTCAAGTATTATATGTTTATGTGTTTACAAGAAAACATAACATGTCCATAATACATTATAAGTCTTTGAATAATTCAAAGGCCTTATGTTTATATGTTAACTAGAAGACATAACACTTTTACTATATATACTTTATGTTATAAGTCATTGATTAATTCAAGGACTTTATAATTATGTCTTAACATGTAAGCATAATTATACTAACATAAGTAATCATGAACGCAAACTATTGAGTTCTATAGTAATTTCAAGTTAATTTTATACTTCAAAATTATGATCATTATCATATAACCATAATTATGTTGACTAAAACATGTAGTCTAATGTTGAAGTATCTATACAAAATATCATGACTTTTGAATGTAGTAGGGCAACAAACATCCAGCGTGTTCACGTCCTAGTAGAATCATTATTAGAATGTAATAGGGCAATAAACATCTCACGTGTTTAAGTCCTAGTAGAATTCTTGTTTACATGTAGTAGGGCATTAAACATCTAACGTGTTTAAGTCCTAGTAGAATTATTAGTTTCCTTTACCTTGCGGTCAAGAGATACCAATAATATTGTTGTTTCTTGCACACACTTTGAGATTTCTCCCACTTGTGAAAGGTACAACATCATATTATGGAAACAAACAACACGTGATTGATTGTTCAAACGATATGATAATGTCATAGATATCATAAGTAGTTTTAGAACCATAACCGCTAATAAGAAATTATCGATTATTATTCTATAGATAACGCTTCAGGAAGCGACAGCAGGAAGGCAACGAGTTATCAATAAAATAAAATGCAATTTTAATGATATGGGTGACTAACAGGAAATAAATCCCGTAGCTCCCACTGAAATTGGCAACATTACATGAATGATATTTGAGTAATAAAATGCAACTGCTCCCACTGGATTTGTCAACATTACAAGTGTTACATTTCCAGTTAAAAGCATATAGCGCTTTTATATACTTTTCTATTCTCTTCAAATGCCTACGAGTAGCATGTACTTAGGTATTGAACAGAGTATATGAAGTTCTACTTATGTAGACAATGGACTAGCCATTCTTTTATTCAATTAACTTGAATCTTTAGCATGCAATTCCTCCTTTATCGTCTACATAGCCCCAAAGGTAATTAGCACTTTAGGAATAATAAGAGTCCAAGAAGATTACCTAGCAAATATGCTAGTAATTCCTTTACTCTTTGCGGTTTAAACTCATACATCGTGAAAAGTACAGGATGTTATTTATTTTGGTAGCTCTAAACACAATGTTTCCAGTTACACAATATATTCTATCTTTCAATTAACTCTAGACCACAAAAGGGTAATGAAAGATCATAAATGAGTTCATTGATTTGTTAATCCTATTTTAGTTTGTCAACTAAGGAGAAAAGATAGGTATAAGTCTCACTCTTCTTACTAGGAAAAGAGACTAAGTTTGTCTTTCAAAGAAAAACAACTTTGTTTACGAATTATGTTGCAATAACACAATTAATCAAAACATAAAAAGATCAATTCTAGTATTTTCGATAATTACATTCTTAAAAGAATTAACTACCCAATTAATTACTAATAAGACTAAGATCCATCTTGCAACCCCACTTAATTACCATAGGTCTGACTAGTGCATAAAAAAATAGGACAAGAGGTAAGCGACGAGCGTTAATTGCATAATGCAACTCTTAGATTTATGAGACTGATCAAGACATTAGTAGACAAGTAATAATGTCATGAGCATGTTTAGTTCTCATCTTATGCCTCAGGTCTAGGTCTGACCAAGCTAACTCAAGATAAGTCGACCAAGTATGAACGTGTAAAAATAACCATAGGTCTGACCAGTGAGAAATAATTACCATGGGTTGGAAAGGCCCTTAGGTCTGACCAGAGAAGTCAATCCAAATGCACGTGTTCATAGTTGGATGGCTAGGCTTAAAATTAACTAATAGGTATGCACATATAAATGTGGTAAAAGTCGTGTACAAAGAAGCATGCAAAACAACTTTGTAACACTAATTTTAAAAACTTTTGGTAATGACATTGTAGTGATCATCATGGTTCACGGTAGCTCCAATCGAATGCACAGGGAGGCAGAGGATCAAGTAAGCGCTGAAGCATAACCTAGACATCCTTTCGGTGCGGTATGGCACCTCTTTGAACCCCCTTTTGAGTTTATTCTAGTGGGTGAGCCGTACATCCCAAGTGTCCATAGCGTCTAGTTTTTAAATTCTTGAAAACGTGTTTCATATATTAGGTCACTTTATTTAACAAAACGATTTTCCACGAATCAAATAGCAGGTCACAATGAGCATGATATTTAGGCGTGTAAATAAAGACCAATATTAATGTTATGGTTACGATATGTATTATTCCATATTGCATGCAATTAGATGTAAAAGCAAGTAACAATAATGCACATATAGGAATCACAAACATATAAGTATAAACATCAATATTAAAACCACATATTGTTCTGAGTTCTCTTGCGAGTCTTCCCCAAACGGAGAACCATAAGACCGTCACTATGATACAATACCTAGATCTCCCCATACATTGCAGAAGCAATTGAGTGGGTCTTTTGGCCGGAAAACACATAAAACATGGCAATCTCTATTAACAAGTAATAACGCAATTTTATGTATTTAATAACCAATATGTAATTCTAATTATCATAATAATTCTAATTAACAATTAATTAATTCTAATTAACATTTAATTCTAATTAGCAAGTAATTCTAATTAGCATGTAATTCTAATTAACAATTTAATTCTAATTAACAAATTAATTATTATTAACAAGTTAATTCCAATTAGCAAAGTAATTCTAATTAACATGAAATTTAAATTAACAAATTAATTCTAATTATCAATATAATTTAATTTATGTGTGACTAGTTATTTTTTATTAAAAATTGACAAGTATTGCATATAGTTGTCAAAACAAAATAAAACGAATAACTAAATTAGGTTTCATGCAGCCTTTTAAACATGTTTATTAATAAGAAACGTGTAACCCATAATCGCAAAAACGTGATGGCTCTGATACCACTGTTGGGATTTTAGAACAAGTTAACCAATTAACCTCAACGAGTACGCAGCGGATATGGATCTAGTAATCACAATTAGGTTAACACGTATTAATAAACAATTAATTAATATAACAATCTATTTTATCTAATAAAATAAGCTTTTGTACAAGTCCTTCTAAGCAAAAACATTAAAAACTCGTTTAATGCTCATACGTGTCATACCATATTTAGAGTCATTGTACAACTCTTCTGTTGCACCAATTTTGTAGAACCCTTCCTCTACAGGCTCCATCTTCAGTTATCATTGTTTATCATTAAATACTATTGAAATTGATACAAATCATACGCTCCTTTCTGTGACTTATTTTTGTAAAGGTATTCAATACCATTAACCATTAAATGAAAACGCTCCCATTCAAACAATACAAATTGATTATATACCCTCCCATTCAAATTGATACAAATCACACATATAAATCGTCTGATACATGATTGGTAAGTGTTCACATCTACCCATATTTTTATAGGGTTTTGATTTAAATCCCGTAGTATAAAGAAAAAAAACCGTTTAATTGTTTGCATCCGATTGGTAAGTGTTGCAATTATTTAGTTTCAATTAAATTATAAGATATTTTCTGTTGATTATATTCAGATTTAATTCCGTTTTACCAGAACCCTAAAAATTTTTTGAGGAAATCACTCATGTGCATGATTTATCTAATCAATATCTACTTTTTTCATGTATTTTGTTTGGTTTTTAATTTCGTATTCATTTGAAGCTTTAATCATTCATCTACTTTGTTTGCATTTTAGGTTGTAATTGTTCATTTGGAATGATGATTGGGTTTGATGGATGAGATAAAGGTAAAGTCTTGATTTTTTTTGTATCATTGATTCGTATGAGATAAATTTTACGATTACTTGACAATATGAAACCAAGTGTTGAATGAATACACAATACTATCTTATATGCATTTAGAGATGTAAATTTTGTGTCTTCATGTTTTAGGTTGTTCATCCCATCCATGACCAAAAGCTTTATTTTGATGAAAGGCAGAAGAGAATGCTCAAGGAGTTTGGTAATATACTCATCTTATGTGCATTTAGATGTTTGACTTCTGTAAGCTTTATGGTTGTATTTTTGTTAAGCAATTAAAACTAAAGCTTCTTTAATACTCCAACATATGCAAGCTTCAATCTCAATTCAAACAAATTTGTTACAAGTAATCAATTAATCATTCAAGTGATCATCTCCAAAAATAAGTTTCGATTTCTTAATTGAAATCCTATGGTTCACTTCCTCTTTTTGTGTTTGGATGCAGGAAGTTTATGGCAAACCACTCATCAAAAATATGGAATTGATTGTTATGGATAAACATGTAAGTAGTAATCTTTTGTTATGATTTTGTTAAATAATAATGTTAGTTTTTTTTTTCATTCTGTCACTGTTAAACTTTAGTGTTAGTTTTATGTTAACTTTAATATTAGTTTTTATACATTTAGATATCAAATACTTGATCGAATCTACACACTGTTTTCTCACCAGTAACAGTTACTCCCCTTATAGATACTTTACCATCATCTTCAACTTCACAACTGAATTCTCCTGCATATGAAAAATAGATGTTTCAAGTTTATTAAAAATAAATAATAAGAGAGTCGCTACAAGTAAAATTACCAAATTCTGAAGTTCACATGTAATTACCATTTTAGTGGCAGAAAAACAGGTTGGATAATGGGTCAAAAGGGTTATGGTAAAAAAATAACTTGTGGTGAGGATTGAAATGGTTGGCTCTGTTTGACTTAAAAACATCTTTTGCAGTTGTAATTTTAACAGGTTCTTGAATGAAAACAATGTATGAAGTTGTATGCACTAACAACACACTTTAAATGATTTCCGACCCATTTTGACATGCTTCTTTCCTAACCCAATACTTTAATTTATCCCGTTTGAGATAAAAACAAAACCCATATCAATCCATTTATGCGTAAACGGGTTTAAGCTGCCACCTATAATTCCTTAAATACTAAAGTATAACAAAGTTAATTTTAATCGTTGTCGGCAAGATGAAAGCTTTTAATAGTAAACATAGGCAAGATGGGCCGGTCGTAACGAATCAAAAGAGTCTCCGGGTAGAAAGTCTTTTGGGCACGAGTCTGTAAGGGCCAGGCCAGGTTGATGGTTGAATAAAATACGCATCTATGGCCATATGTAAACTTTTATAGATAATTCATGTGCTATTTATGATTGCAAAAACTATACTATAACAACCCGTTTGACCTATTCCCCTTTTTAACTATACCAAAACCCAACTCGACCAATTCATAAGCAAATTGGTCAAAATTGCCTATTTTCTAAATAGTTTCAGACTAAAGAACTTACTTTCATCCCTTTTAACCCCAAGAAGTGAAACAAGAAATATGTAGGAATCTTCACTTTCCCCAATATCAATATTTCCAATACTATTGTAGCAATTCCAGTCAGTGCACATCCACTTTTCGTGGCCTTTAAAACATTAATCCACTCTTCCTTAGCCGGATGAGACGGAAGAAATATCATATATGATCCAAGGTCAGCCAAATCACTGGTTTTCATTCCATTCGGCACACAATCATCGGGACCACATAAAACCAACACACCATTATTTATCACACACTCACTACGTATCGGCAGGGTATCACAATAAGGTACACCATTTGTTGCATCGTTTGTATCTTCTTCCCGCCCACTAGAAGAGCTTGGTCGCAATTCTTTATGATATTCGATTTCCTGCACGTTGATATTATACAAAACTTTTCCATGAACAGTTGTATGATGCATGGCGAGGATACGAGTTTCAATTACCGAAAAGACAGGGTTCATCATGGCCAGAATGGTACTATAATTCTCTAATGGTTTCATTAGTCTCCCATTCCTTGCAATATGTTTTTAATCAACACAGGTGAGGCTGCTGTTTATTGAGTAGATATTAACACCGTTGGGATTGCTAACTTTGTGTGGGGGCCAATAGTGGTTAAGGTTAATTATATCTTCCAATTTTTTCCACAACTCTTTACAATCTTAACAGATAGTATTCTTCATGTTTTTACCTGTACATAATGTTGTCAATCAAAAGAAGTTTTCTGGTTTTGTTAAAGCTTAATGGTAACAGAGGTTTCAACCTCATTTTTTTTTTAAATTTATAGTTGTTTCAAGATGGAATAATTGCTTAAATAGCTTTTGCATTGTAGCCTTTTGTTCATAAGAATATCATCAAGGTGAGTTTGTTGATCTCTTTGTTTTTGTAAAGAGTTAGTATAGATTAAACTGCAACCCGCCTCATAATTTGCAGAATGACCAATCCCTTTCATTTATTAAATTACTTCTGTTAGTGGTTGTGAAGTTAGGATAATTGAGAGTCTCACACTCGAGGGGTACTTCAAATGGCCCTGTAACAAGAAAGAAAAAATGAATCAGAATATGATAACCGTAACAAGTGCGGGGATGGTTGTTAACTTCTGAGTGGAATAAATGTTTTTAACTTTTCGTATAATGTACAAGAAACAAAGTGGTGTATGCGAGGACTAACAAGTGATTTGTTTATATGCTTTGTGTATGTAGGGACTAACCAACATGCTGCAATTGATGTTCCTAATTTGGTAAATTGAATTTTTGGAGGTAATCATTATTTTAAATAATTGGATTGGTCAAATCAACTCTCTCCTACAACCGACCATATGTTTTTGTTTTGATATAAGGTAATTATACATACTATAACTTCAAACAAATTAGCCTCTACAATGGCATGTTGTATACTGATTAATGATCACTGATCTTTGATGACTAGATAAGAGGTGTAGACCATGATATTTTATGTTAAAAAGATTTTAAGAATATGTAAATGGTCTTACTTTGTTTGCGTTGCTTTATCACATTCAATTGGACTGGCTATCTTTGTGATTAATGTAAAAAGTGTTATTTTTTTTAAGATACATGGATATCAGCAAACACTTGTTTAACACTTACTTTTAAATAGGATCCCGATGCAACAAATTCTGCAGTACCTCAAATAACTCCGTTGGTAAGTGCATCATGTCTTTTGGGAAATTCATGTTATAATACTCAGTAACTCATAATATGTTTTGATTATGTTTTGATATCCAGGATCTGGAATCTCAAACTGACGAAAAGTACTTGAAGGTCTTTGAACAAGGTTCATGTTGTATCATGTATGTATCATTGGTGTAATCACGTTATATTATACTATGGTTCATTATTTTTAATGTTACAAGGTTTGTTAGCAACTCAATTGATCATTAAAATCA
The DNA here is from genome assembly GCA_910596185.1 of Chrysanthemum makinoi. Lineage (NCBI taxonomy): Eukaryota > Viridiplantae > Streptophyta > Magnoliopsida > Asterales > Asteraceae > Chrysanthemum > Chrysanthemum makinoi. The sequence goes on from OU343220.1 coordinate 175,038,983, forward strand.
CACATCATTTTATGTTCGAGTCAATCTATTTTAGATTGGCAACGCGATGGTTGTAAATCGATTGTGACTCACACATACTTTAAATTTAACAAATTTACGTTATTACTTTTATTATCATCTCATTTATCTATTTCTTTAAAAAATAACCCGGTGTCAACGGGTCTCTAAGCTAGTTAATTAATAAAAGGGATAAAAAAAACCTAACCTTGCTTGGCAATTGGACTTTAATAACGAACAAGTAACCAATACAAAACCCGAGTATCTAACGTAGATACCTCTACGAGTATCACACACAAACACTTAAACCAAGTACGTTCGATAAACGCTAGTCGAGAACGTTTAACCTAATCAACACCTTGAACTACTTGAATACTACGAACAAGAAAGACCCAAAGAACATGTCTCCTTTTCTTCCTCTGTCCGAGAACCAAATCTGCCAAAATAGCATATTATACTTTACCCGATATCGGACATAGAGTGTCTGATATCTTCTCCTTTTTCTGTCCGAGGAAAAACCCACAAACAAACAGGTTCTAATTTTTACTGCTGTGATTCAGGAAATGGAACAAGCAGGAAAACAAAAACTCTAAATATTTCTTGGATCAAAGATGCAAGCTTTAGAATTTAAAACAAAACCTCAAAACTTAATCGGATGTTGATTAAAATTCCAATCAGTTATATACCAATGAGATGGAAACATATTGGCAGGAATATTGGAGAACATATAATCGTGAGTTAGGGATAGTCCCTTTGTCGTCACTTTATTAGATGCATGTGTTTTGTTTTTATAGTTTATAAAACAATTGTCAACTTGGGCTCAAAACTTACTCCTCAAGTTACAAAACCAAACGCCTCAAGCATAAGTCTCTAGGCCCAAGGCGAAGACAAATCCGACCCAAGTCAAATCCATGGGTCGTATATAAGATTGAGTATACATGCATGCAAGTCGGGTCTAATATATACGAACGGGTCGTATGTACTTTAAGTAGTAAAACATTCATCACGTACTCTCGTGTTTAACGTGTGTGCCCCCATAGGCTCACACACTTCTAGTCGTTTACGTGTGTTTATAACTCCCATAAACCAACAGCGACCATGCATAAATGAGTGTGTGTCTAAGCAATATGAATTGTCGGTTTAAAAATCCAATAATCCTTTTGACTGAATAATGGGAATATGCATAAAGAAGGGATTAAGTCGTACAATAACAATATACTTTTTAAAGTGTCTCGTTTTGGTACATGTACTATTTTTAATTTGTAGAATAGCAATGTACTTTTCAAAGTGTCTCGTTTTGGTACGTGTAATTTTTTTAAGTTGTAGAATAGTAATGTACTTTCTATAAGTGTTTCAATTTGGTACGTCATCAACGTACCAAATTGTAATACTTATGAAAAGTACATTGCTATTCTTCAACTTAAAAAAAAATACACGTACCAAATTGGAACACTTATGAAAGTACATTGCTATTCTACGACTTAATCCGCTAAAAAAAAATAACAATCTCTAACAGTATTATTAAACTTCGTATGTGGGTGATGACGTACTTTCATAAGTGTTTTGGTAGCTGACAAAAAGGTTTAAGCTCAAGTCTGATGACACATACCAATATACTTTTTTTTTTAATCACCTACCAAAACATTTGATGTAGAAACGAAAAGGGACGGTACCTTTTTGATGGGTATCTTCGATACCGTGATTAATAGCCCATGAAGCAATTATTGTGATGATCAAATAAAGCACGAGGTTAACCAATAATAAGAAGAATGTTGCGGAATTCCCAGCTCCAGAAGCCATGGCCTTTGTCCGATTTGAAAGTTGTAATCATCTTGTTGTAGGTGCCGAAAATATATATAAGGGTGATTGATAATAGCTGTTAAAATGGTAGATATTTTAAAATTGTCTGAAACATGTGGTTGCTTAAATCCAAAGAAATGTCTTAAGCTCTTTCCTCTTGCAGTCTGCTGAGGAAAAGCATTCCTTCGCCTTGCAACTTGCAGAGCTATTTGCACTTTATATCTTATTATGGTTTCTGATCAAGTTTTAAAAATTAATCGTGTAGTTTTAAGATTCTGGAAATTGCATAAAACCTTATTTACTTGGTTATTTCTTCTCGAGTTTGGACCACCATTAGCTTCTCTGGAAGGCAAGTAAACCAACCAACATATGTAGAACGAAGTCTCTATTGTGTATATTCTATTAAAATAAGGGTTGGATGAAAAAAAAGGCAGAAAATAAACCAGAAACAAACAAAATTTGACAATATTAAAAAATGTCATGTAAATGTTCGACGAAATTAAAGAGCTGACAAAAAGGTTTAAGCTCAAGTCTGATGATTCAATCTGTTTAACCTTCTTAAAAAAGTATATTGGTTTTGACCACCCCATTTTCAAGAGGGCTCTTTGGTTTGTCAATGGGTGCCCAACTGGACTTAAATGTGAGATCAGTAACTAGCTGCGTACTGTTGTACCTAGTGGTGATTTGGATTAGGTTCAGTTCCCGATGCGTTTGACCTTGAATTCGACTTGTTTTTCCAAATTTTTTCGAAGAGGGCATTTGTGCATTGGTATCTTAAGGCTGGAATGGAGAAAGGTGAGTTTTCACTTTTCAGTAGTTCGAGATACTTGGCTGCATTTGAGAATGATTATGAGGAGGTTGGCTCGAGTCTTCAGATGGGGAGGATGATGAAAATGTGTAGTATTAGTTTGATCTGTTATTAGTTGCTGTATGATCCCTAACTGTTACAAATCAGTTTGGCTTATTGGGTTTGATTGCAAAACTTAATGCTATGAATCTTATTTTGTGATTTTGTAATGTTGTAAATTTGAACGTGATTAGACCTAGCTTCCATCTATGTGTTTATGATTCCTTTCGTGACTTTCTATGAACTTTTGTTGTATTTAAAAATCTTCAATTGCTTATATATGTTAGTTTGATGAGGTTTAGATACCTTAATTACTACTGGAAAGCCATTCTTAGCCTAGTCATCTCAATCCAAGGATAAAGGATACTGAATCAAAGATTGGTAACATGTGTCAACTTGGCCGTTGTGTTATAGACTTAGGTTGGCCGATCTGGGATTCGGTAAAGATACCAAAACTCATGCGTTGATGAGGTTGTTAAAGCATTGACGTGTGCAACTTATATTTTAGGGCAAATGTTTTAAAAAAGTAACATACTCGACGCCATTTGTTTTCTGGGTAGAGAACAAAAAATTTGGCTTATACGGGTACATTTTTTTCAAATTCGGCCTTTTATAGGTATTTTGCGAAATTTTGTGATAATTTTGCCCCTCGCAGCCAACAAGAAATTTTTTTATCGAAGGGCAAAAATGTCACAAAGTACCTTAAAAAGGACGAATTTGAAAGATAAGTACCCCTATAAGCCAAAAATTTTGTTTGCTACCCAGATAAACAAATTATGTGAAGTACTTTTTAAAAATATTTTACCTATATTTTGACCGCCCATAAGAATACTCCTTTTTAGTGTTTGAACTTTGAGGACACTTGTGAGTTGTGACAGATTCTTCTTTTCAAAATGTATGTAGCTAAACAACTAAACATGCACTGTTTTATTACTTTTAGTTTCTCTCGAATCAAGTTATGAATATTTAGTTATAAACGAAATAGCGAAAAAGTCAAAGGTAAGTTAACAACATCTTACACAGTTCAAGCAAAACCAATACCTACAAAGTATGTTCCAAATTGTTTAAGTGTCCAATTGTGAACGAATTGGATACTGTAAAAACTCAATCCAATTGTGAAATAATGTGATTGTACAACTGTAACATAACTAGTCAACTAGAGGTAGTTAGCATACTTTGACTTTTCGTGAGTCAAACAAGAGTTATGTCTTTACATAGTATGTATATATACGTGGTGATTGTCATTGCTCATTTGTCCAATAATCAAATACAGGTCAAAATTTCAAATTCTGAAGTTCTAAGCCATTTCATTCACTGGACGTAACTTGAAATTGTATAAAGATCCGAATGAATTCATGACCAAAATTGCAAGTTTTATAGGGTAAGTAGATGAAGTAGGCTGAAGCTGCTAAGCCCGAAATGGCGCACACTCAGAAATATTAAACAAGTTCTACACGAGTTTTTTTTTTTTTTTTTTTTTTTGTTAATTGGGTGCTTATTTGTTTCTCTAAATTTCATTGTGCTTCGTCTAGCATAAACAATTAAACATAATCAATGTCGCCGTCATATGATATTACTTTTATGCCGGGACTAAGCAAAGATTGTTAAGTTAACTGGGGCATTCACAAATACAGTATATGAAATATGGTTAAGTTGGTGTTATGCAATTTCATGAGTCCATTAGAAAGTCGACCCATATGACCATTAAGTGACCCATCCAACCCATTCTTTGATTCACATAAGTCTGAAAGTTGACCTATCCGACCTCTTCTCTGCCAATGGGGTGACCCGATTTAACCCATAAGTTGTTATTTTTGACCTATTTTTGTTGGAATGGGTTGTGATTGCCACCTCTAACATAAAACACGTAGCATTGGCTAGTAAATTCATGGCTAATATATATGAAATCAAAGAGATAACTGAAAGCTCTTAATTATATACTTTTTCCTCTGAGTAGTTGTAAGTTGTAGCTAACTGTACATGAGAAACCAGCTCTCTTCTAATTGTACCTAGCTCTTTACACATACTTTATTTTCCTAACGAAATTCTCTACTAACTCTAACTCCCTACCTCAACGTGTCTCTCCGCTCTTCATCTGAACTTTACCTGAAATTGTCAAAAAAAAAAAAACAAAACAAAAAAAAAAACAAAAGAACACTATGTCAACTAACAGCGATACGGCATCGAAAGATGAATCCAATAAGCATGCTAATAATTTAAGTTTGTTGACATTAATTTCAACTTTTAACTAATTAGTAAAAGTTTTTGGACCCACTTGAATGTGTAAGGGGGTGTTTGGGTAAAAATCACGTTTGCATAAATGATGTTTGCAAAACCCCGTTTTCAAAAGGTAAGTCTTTACCTCCAATTTCAAAACCACGTTTTGAAGGCAAATTCAATGATAATCACGTTTGCAACCAAACACCAAAACTTGATTATTCACGTTTTGAAAACGTGATAATCAAATATTCACGTTTTCAAAGGGTTGCCAAACACCCCCTAACTAAAGTTGTACTATTAGGGGGGTGTTTGGGATTGTTTAGTTTGTTTCTGCTCAAATTCTTGCTTATGATTATCTTTAAAAATAAGTATGCATCTTCAAATGTTAATTTGATTTACTTATTTTGTATGATGCAAGAATACTCAAAATAAATTATTTGTTAGAAAATTGCAAGCAAATTCATTTATATAAAAATTTAAGTTTAACTATACTTCTTAAGAAGTCATTTTTATTTAATCAAAAAGATAGATAGTTAAAAAAACATGAATATTTGTGTTAAATTACAAGATAATTAGATAAGCAAATTCAGCATGTCCTTATTTTACATGAAAATAAGTGGATAAGCAAAAGATGACACAACAATAAGCAGTCACATACACCACTTAATTAACAAAACATCGCATATCGCCAGGCAAAACAGGGAATGGACAAAATGTAGAGTCACACCCCGGCTCAAGAGTAAAGTGACTGCTTTCAAGAAAAGCTGTAAACATAAAAACGTGTATATCTCCGCATGCAAAATAAAAAATACAAGCTTAGATTTACAAAATCGCGAGATAAATTAAAGAAGAGAACGAACATGTTACGTACGTATTTCATTTCTTGTTGCCGAGAGGCGATGCTGGCCTGGAAAGTCTACCAGCGGACACAAACTTATTTTTATAACCTTGAGCAACAAAATCTTCTCCAATCAGTGAATCTTCACATCTAATTCTCTCAACTGGATTATAAACACGTTCACCGCGTGACCATTTTTTTACGACAACGGATTTCGGAGAATAATATTCTGTATCTTCAGATGACGACGCGTTACTCTCTTGATCTGTTTCTATCTCTTTTAATATCTTCAACGACATCATTGTTTTTAAGGATACTGCTTCGTTTGGTGTATATTTCACGGCAGTCATCGCAACGTAAAGAAGATGTATATATAGTTAAACTGATTTAATAAAGGTGATCGACGTATGTATCATGTATGAATGTGTTTACGTGTACGTGTTTGTTGTGTTATATATAGAAAAGACTCGCAGGAGGTGATAAGCAATGTTTTGAAACCCGGGTTTGTGATCGACCCGGCTAAGACACCGGGTCACCGGGTCAACCGGTTCAACCGCCGGGTCAACCCGGTTAGACCCGGTTTTATGCATATGTCCAAACATCTATTTCTAATTGTCCAAACATAATGTTCAAACACTAGTTTTGCAGTGAAAAAAAAGCAAAGAACCATTTTTCATGCTCTAAACAACAAATCAAAGGTGGACAAGGATATAAACTTGCATAATTTTCTAAACAACCATAAATGCTACGGGATTACATGTGTAAAAACAAGTTCAATTTGCCACATTATAAAGGCCAATTGGCCACGGTTAAAAATGTGTAAAATTATAAATGCCACACTTACTCATGTGTGGTAATATTGGGTGTGACAAATTTTCCTACACATATAAGTGTGGAGATATTATCTAAATGTCTATGGTTAAAAGTGTGGAAACATTCTATGAATGTCCACACCTTGAAGTGTGGCAAAATTGCAAAAGATGCCTACAATTAAAAGTGTGGAAACATTGTTAAATATTCACACCTAAAAGTGTGGACAAAGTGTCAATGCTACACTCATAAGTGTGGCATATTTTCTGGTACAAAAAGAAAAAAAAAATCAATATTTCAAAAATCTAATGCTATTTATTTTCTACACATATCAAACATTTAGTAATGTAAAACCACTAATGCTATTTATACATGTAGCTTCATTTTTGCCAACAGTAAACACAAGTATAGATTTTTCTAGTAATGTAAAAACAATAAATTTCTTTGAAATTGCAGGTAAGAACCAACAGTAAACACAAGTTCGATTTTCTTGGCTTTTGCTACCGGTCTTGTCTTCTTCATTACAGTGGCAAATCGACATATACTAGATTGCCACAAATTTTGCCACATTTTTGCCAAAGGCACCTGTTGTCTTTTGTGATGTTGTTGCTGCTCCTGCTTGCATTGTGTTGTCTTTGGTGTTGGTGTTTACATACTCAAATGCTCTCACCTGCAATGAGCTTAAATGACCAATAGTTACGCTAATATCAGTACCAAATGCTCTCAACTTCTTGAGGTGTGACCTTTTTGGTTCAACAACATATTATATCAGTGCCAAATATTTACGCTAATATGATCTAATTCATAAAAAAGCTATACATAATCAGCTTAAATAACATATCAAATACTAAATGAACCAGGCTAAAACTTATACTCTATTATAAAGAAATTATAAAGAAATCAGATGCAGTTATAAGTATAAGGTTCATACATATCAAACTAATTTGCAGATATTATCATCCGAACTTAAATCTATATATAAACATACATATCAAACCATACTTAATCTGTTGCTAAATGAACTTATCTACACCAGATTAAAACTATAAAATCATACTTTATAACAAGTATCTTCACAGTTCATCCGTTAAAACCCAACAGATCAAAACAAACTATATCAGCAGCTTATTACAGCTAAAACACATCAAACTTGAGATCAAATTTCGTCATGGTTTAGAGCCTAACTTATCTAAACCTATGCCTGATCATAACTATAATCAAATAAACTAACTATACAATTATCTTCACATCTAGCCTAGTTTCAAAATCACATCAATTCAAATCACATTCAAATGGACAAGGAGGGATTTCTGTATATTACCCAGTCAAATTCAGATTCTAAATTTGCTTAGAGTAATGATATTGGCTTATTTATCTAAGACATTTGACTGTACTATCTTAATTCATGAATGAGCACAAACAAACTGTTGACCCATATGGATGATATACATTACACCAAGTAAAAACACACTTATTTTCAAGAGTTGCATGTTTCGACCCGTTCCTATATGGATAAGCTGTTGGCGAGGTATGATGCAGAACAAGTGGATCAACTGCTCTGCCACTTCACCAACATGTGTTTTAATGGTCTCGCGGCCAGTGGAAGGGTCAAAAATGGCGAGGCTTAAGTAAGAGTTAGAGTAAGCAGAGTGGAAGAGACAACTGAGGCTACTGCATCTGGTGCACCCCATAGCTTGAGGATACGGTAGGTGTCAACAAGGTGGTCTAGGAAGCTGCAATGCTTGTGCCAGCACTCTCCAGCCCCAACAGATTTCAAAACGGCGATTAGGGAGGTAGATTGACGTCGATGTTCTCAAGTTCCCCTATGAGGAATGGCTTAGCTGATTCCAACAAGGTTTGTAAATAAGTGCTTTGTGGCTCAGAGGTTGTTGGAAAGGTCGCTTGGTTTGTTAGAGGATCACAGTGACATACTAGAGTATGCGCACCAGTTTGGATATTGGTATTGAGATTGTTTATTGAGCGAGACCAAGGAGAGTGGCGCAGAGGCAGGGGGAGGGGGAGGGAGAGAGTGACTATGTGGGCGGGACATGAGAAAGAAGGCAGCTGCTGGTGCAATTGACAGTGGCCAGCAGTAGTGAGCGGAAGGCGAAATGAGTTGTCTGCAAGTCTTATTCCACAGTCCAACCACATCATATTCTTGAGGGTTGGATTTCGAGATTCAGGTTATTAAGCGTGGATGGGACAGAGGAGTGGCACATGTAACAGGTTGCTGGTGCTATATATAGAGAGGAGAAAACTCATGTGCTGCTAAGGTCTTTAAAAAACAATACAACACCGACTTTGAATTTGTGCTCTACTAAGATCAACAAATATTCTATACAATGTATGAATGGTACAAGGTAACATTTTACACAATGATCAAATGAGCCCGAATTTTTATTTGTAAAACAAAGACAATTGCTACATGCTTTTAGATTCAGCAAGAGCATGAAGTCAAAGAACACTTACGTACTACAGTTAACCACCCATATAAAAAAAGATATCGTGAAGACTAAAAGATGGGGTTCAATGTCACTGGAAATGTTTTAGGAGCAACTTAAGACCATACTGGTTTTCATATTTGCTTCTAGAAATTGCATAACTGATTCATCCTTCTTATCTAATTGACTAGTTATGTGAAAAGTCTATGCGACTTATAAATTAAACGTAAACAAATCCCACACGTTCTTCTATTATATGAATAAACATATAACATTTATATGAATTTGCTAAAAAATAATAAAATTTGCTAAGCCACACTGACACAAACATCAGTAGCAGAGGTTTAAATCTATGCACTTAATTCTAACTGGAAAAGCCCGTACTTCAGTAAAATGAAACTAAAAGAACATAGCTGATGGAATTTACCTTGTTTGTCTCAGCTAGTGTGAGGACAGTGAGTTGCTTTAGCTTGAGGACCTGATAGGGTGCCAATGGTGGAAGATTACTAGCATTGCCTACATATCATAAACATAAGAAGACTATCTCATCAGATGATATTTCATATCCAATTGATTCTGGTTGATACAATAGATGCAAAGAATCACCCTCAATTTAAAATATAAGCTATGATATTGTTAGAGTGTAACATTGGCATTTGTTTTATCTTTTGAAGAATGTGTTTATGCTGGCATTGTCAAGTAATTAGATATCTTATCTGCTCATGGTTGTCTTGGTACAACTAATATGCTTTTCTGTGCATTTTCAGTAAGGATGACTGTATGTAGTTCACAGTTGACATATACCTTCTTGTTTGGATGGACAAAAAGGGAAAGCGGCGATTTTTGTTGGTTAAGTGGAGTGTCTGAGAATGGCTTAAGTGGAGTGTCTGAAAAAGGGAAAGCAGCGATTAGGCATGTTCACTAGCATTAAGAAAGACGCAGTTGTAATTGCTGTGGATTTTAGTCTGTTTCGATGCATCTCATACTTAGTTACTGGAATGAAGTTCGATTTGAATGTTACCGTTAGATTTAATGCACTCTGTTTATTTTTACTTTCCGTTTGCTAAATTATCTAAGTAGCGCAGTTTTAACAAACTTATACACTAGTTTTTTCGATTCAAACTAGTGTAACTATGAAGTTCGATGAGAAACACATACATTTTGGAACATTCCAAGCATCCCGGGGATACTGGCCGCCTGCACTGGTCTAGGCTTCACAACCTGCACACATCACCAATTACTGTTAAAGATTTTAAGCGTCAATGTACAAGTAACGATCAAGATGTCAACTTATAGCAATACAAGATTAATCTATAAAACAACAGAATGAGAACCTTTCCAGTTTTAATCGGCACAAGGTCATCCAAAGTCAAAGTTTCCCCGGTCACCGGACGGACATTTTCCAAAGTCCCAGTCAAAATCAAATAAATAACATCAATACACTTTAATAAACAAAAATAACAACACCAATGTTATTCAATGATTTGATAGATTATAGCAACATCAACATTCAATATTTATAGTCATATTTCTGTTTAAGCAATGCATCTAATATATTGCACCCTAATTACTCACAAACTCCTTTGTTTATTTAATACAAGAGACTAACAACATAGATTTAAATAATATTCAATAAAAAACCTGGCCAAAAAAAAAGCTTGCAACTATGTGTCTTTCAATCAGTCGCTTCTTAAAAAACGATGACTACTAATCCGTATCACAATACAGAAGCCAATAATTACACTTTGATAGTGATACTGTTACATACTGTTACAGTTTCTTTAGACTTTATTATCCTAGATTCCTAATCAAAGTTCGACAAATCTCACTCAATCAATATTCATACTTCAATTCAAACAATAAACTTGGTATCCAAGCCCAAACTATCTCAAACTCTAAGCAACATATAACAAAATAGCTTACACTAAACAATTGCTTCTCAAAAACTAAACTGCACAGCTTAAAATAATATTCCAACTATTACATACTATTCATGCCTAGCAACAACAACAACATACCCAATCCCGCCAAAGAGGGGTATCACCAAACTAATTCACACAAATGCGTCATTCATACAATCGCTCCTCAAAAATCAACATCAACACTCAAATTTACGAATCAAGCCCCATTTGTATACAAATTAGATTAAATTGTCACAAACATAATGTGTCGTTCAGTTAACGGCTTCTCGAAAGTAAACCGAACAACTCAATATAACATTAACCACTAAAGCATACTATCCAAGCCCTAACAAATTCAAAATTTTAAAACGAGATATATCATAAACTTATTCGAACAGCTTAAAGTCCTAATTATATTCAAATCTAAACAACTTATCACAAAATAACTCACAAACTAATCGAGAAACAATCGCTTCACACAAACTAATCGAGACGACTTAACAATAACATCAACCACTAAAACTTACTATCCAAGCCCTAACTATATACAAATTAGAATAAATTATCACAAAATGACACACATAATGTGTCGTCCAGTCAACGGCTTCTCAAAAACTAATTTGAAACATCTTAAATCAACGTCAAACCCTAATTACATTCAAATTTATACAACATATCACAAATTAATTCACTCTAATGTATCGTTCAATCAATGGCTCCTCGTAAACTAATCAAAACAGTATATTTAACATCCAAGCCCTAATTCATATACAAATTTAAACAACATATCGCAAAATAGCTCATAATTATGTATCGTTAAGTCAATCGCTCCTTGTAAACTAATCGAAACAGCTTAAATCAACGTCGGACAGTAAAACTAACAGCCAAGCCCTAATTTATATACAAATTTTGAATAAATTAACTCACAATGATGTGTCTTTCGATTAACCGATTCTCGAAAAGTAAACCGGAAGATAAAATTAACTCACAATCGCTCCTCCGGCACCTCGCCGGAAACTATACAAACAAACAAAACAAACAGATAAGTTACAACAATTAAATATATATATAACAAGCATAATGATGATGATGATGAGTGAATGAAAGCTTACTTGAACAATTCATGGTGTGTGTATGTGTGTTTTTGTGTGTGTGAGTTTTAGGGTTTTGGAGGAGGATCAGTAGACCGGTTATTTTGATTTTGTAGCTTTTTTTATATAGCTTAATACTACACTTTTTTTTTCTTTTCATTTCTGTAGCTTTTGTTTCCACAATTATAAATGTGGCTTTTTTATGCAGTTATTTTTACATTCATAAGTGTAGCAATTTTTTAAGTGTTTTTTTTACATTTATAAGTGTGGTTTTTTAAAAATTTATTTTACTTCAATTATAAGTGTAGCGTTATTATAATTGTCTTCACTTATATACGTTGAGTATTTTTTAAAATATTTGCCACACTTATAAATGTAGCAAAACTATGATTCATATAAAAAAAAAATTCCACGGTTGAGTATACCGTGGCGAAATAAATGTGGAGAATTCAACTTTTTTTTGTAGTGTATTAAACTTCGTATGTGGGTGATGACGTACTTTCATAAGTGTTTTGGTAGCTGACAAAAAGGTTTAAGCTCAAGTCTGATGACACATACCAATATACTTTTTTTTTTAATCACCTACCAAAACATTTGATGTAGAAACGAAAAGGGACGGTACCTTTTTGATGGGTATCTTCGATACCGTGATTAATAGCCCATGAAGCAATTATTGTGATGATCAAATAAAGCACGAGGTTAACCAATAATAAGAAGAATGTTGCGGAATTCCCAGCTCCAGAAGCCATGGCCTTTGTCCGATTTGAAAGTTGTAATCATCTTGTTGTAGGTGCCGAAAATATATATAAGGGTGATTGATAATAGCTGTTAAAATGGTAGATATTTTAAAATTGTCTGAAACATGTGGTTGCTTAAATCCAAAGAAATGTCTTAAGCTCTTTCCTCTTGCAGTCTGCTGAGGAAAAGCATTCCTTCGCCTTGCAACTTGCAGAGCTATTTGCACTTTATATCTTATTATGGTTTCTGATCAAGTTTTAAAAATTAATCGTGTAGTTTTAAGATTCTGGAAATTGCATAAAACCTTATTTACTTGGTTATTTCTTCTCGAGTTTGGACCACCATTAGCTTCTCTGGAAGGCAAGTAAACCAACCAACATATGTAGAACGAAGTCTCTATTGTGTATATTCTATTAAAATAAGGGTTGGATGAAAAAAAAGGCAGAAAATAAACCAGAAACAAACAAAATTTGACAATATTAAAAAATGTCATGTAAATGTTCGACGAAATTAAAGAGCTGACAAAAAGGTTTAAGCTCAAGTCTGATGATTCAATCTGTTTAACCTTCTTAAAAAAGTATATTGGTTTTGACCACCCCATTTTCAAGAGGGCTCTTTGGTTTGTCAATGGGTGCCCAACTGGACTTAAATGTGAGATCAGTTACTAGCTGCGTACTGTTGTACCTAGTGGTGATTTGGATTAGGTTCAGTTCCCGATGCGTTTGACCTTGAATTCGACTTGTTTTTCTAAATTTTTTCGAAGAGGGCATTTGTGCATTGGTATCTTAAGGCTGGAATGGAGAAAGGTGAGTTTTCACTTTTCAGTAGTTCGAGATACTTGGCTGCATTTGAGAATGATTATGAGGAGGTTGGCTCGAGTCTTCAGATGGGGAGGATGATGAAAATGTGTAGTATTAGTTTGATCTGTTATTAGTTGCTGTATGATCCCTAACTGTTACAAATCAGTTTGGCTTATTGGGTTTGATTGCAAAACTTAATGCTATGAATCTTATTTTGTGATTTTGTAATGTTGTAAATTTGAACGTGATTAGACCTAGCTTCCATCTATGTGTTTATGATTCCTTTCGTGACTTTCTATGAACTTTTGTTGTATTTAAAAATCTTCAATTGCTTATATATGTTAGTTTGATGAGGTTTAGATACCTTAATTACTACTGGAAAGCCATTCTTAGCCTAGTCATCTCAATCCAAGGATAAAGGATACTGAATCAAAGATTGGTAACATGTGTCAACTTGGCCGTTGTGTTATAGACTTAGGTTGGCCGATCTGGGATTCGGTAAAGATACCAAAACTCATGCGTTGATGAGGTTGTTAAAGCATTGACGTGTGCAACTTATATTTTAGGGCAAATGTTTTAAAAAAGTAACATACTCGACGCCATTTGTTTTCTGGGTAGAGAACAAAAAATTTGGCTTATACGGGTACATTTTTTTCAAATTCGGCCTTTTATAGGTATTTTGCGAAATTTTGTGATAATTTTGCCCCTCGCAGCCAACAAGAAATTTTTTTATCGAAGGGCAAAAATGTCACAAAGTACCTTAAAAAGGACGAATTTGAAAGATAAGTACCCCTATAAGCCAAAAATTTTGTTTGCTACCCAGATAAACAAATTATGTGAAGTACTTTTTAAAAATATTTTACCTATATTTTGACCGCCCATAAGAATACTCCTTTTTAGTGTTTGAACTTTGAGGACACTTGTGAGTTGTGACAGATTCTTCTTTTCAAAATGTATGTAGCTAAACAACTAAACATGCACTGTTTTATTACTTTTAGTTTCTCTCGAATCAAGTTATGAATATTTAGTTATAAACGAAATAGCGAAAAAGTCAAAGGTAAGTTAACAACATCTTACACAGTTCAAGCAAAACCAATACCTACAAAGTATGTTCCAAATTGTTTAAGTGTCCAATTGTGAACGAATTGGATACTGTAAAAACTCAATCCAATTGTGAAATAATGTGATTGTACAACTGTAACATAACTAGTCAACTAGAGGTAGTTAGCATACTTTGACTTTTCGTGAGTCAAACAAGAGTTATGTCTTTACATAGTATGTATATATACGTGGTGATTGTCATTGCTCATTTGTCCAATAATCAAATACAGGTCAAAATTTCAAATTCTGAAGTTCTAAGCCATTTCATTCACTGGACGTAACTTGAAATTGTATAAAGATCCGAATGAATTCATGACCAAAATTGCAAGTTTTATAGGGTAAGTAGATGAAGTAGGCTGAAGCTGCTAAGCCCGAAATGGCGCACACTCAGAAATATTAAACAAGTTCTACACGAGTTTTTTTTTTTTTTTTTTTTTGTTAATTGGGTGCTTATTTGTTTCTCTAAATTTCATTGTGCTTCGTCTAGCATAAACAATTAAACATAATCAATGTCGCCGTCATATGATATTACTTTTATGCCGGGACTAAGCAAAGATTGTTAAGTTAACTGGGGCATTCACAAATACAGTATATGAAATATGGTTAAGTTGGTGTTATGCAATTTCATGAGTCCATTAGAAAGTCGACCCATATGACCATTAAGTGACCCATCCAACCCATTCTTTGATTCACATAAGTCTGAAAGTTGACCTATCCGACCTCTTCTCTGCCAATGGGGTGACCCGATTTAACCCATAAGTTGTTATTTTTGACCTATTTTTGTTGGAATGGGTTGTGATTGCCACCTCTAACATAAAACACGTAGCATTGGCTAGTAAATTCATGGCTAATATATATGAAATCAAAGAGATAACTGAAAGCTCTTAATTATATACTTTTTCCTCTGAGTAGTTGTAAGTTGTAGCTAACTGTACATGAGAAACCAGCTCTCTTCTAATTGTACCTAGCTCTTTACACATACTTTATTTTCCTAACGAAATTCTCTACTAACTCTAACTCCCTACCTCAACGTGTCTCTCCGCTCTTCATCTGAACTTTACCTGAAATTGTCAAAAAAAAAAAAACAAAACAAAAAAAAAAACAAAAGAACACTATGTCAACTAACAGCGATACGGCATCGAAAGATGAATCCAATAAGCATGCTAATAATTTAAGTTTGTTGACATTAATTTCAACTTTTAACTAATTAGTAAAAGTTTTTGGACCCACTTGAATGTGTAAGGGGGTGTTTGGGTAAAAATCACGTTTGCATAAATGATGTTTGCAAAACCCCGTTTTCAAAAGGTAAGTCTTTACCTCCAATTTCAAAACCACGTTTTGAAGGCAAATTCAATGATAATCACGTTTGCAACCAAACACCAAAACTTGATTATTCAAGTTTTGAAAACGTGATAATCAAATATTCACGTTTTCAAAGGGTTGCCAAACACCCCCTAACTAAAGTTGTACTATTAGGGGGGTGTTTGGGATTGTTTAGTTTGTTTCTGCTCAAATTCTTGCTTATGATTATCTTTAAAAATAAGTATGCATCTTCAAATGTTAATTTGATTTACTTATTTTGTATGATGCAAGAATACTCAAAATAAATTATTTGTTAGAAAATTGCAAGCAAATTCATTTATATAAAAATTTAAGTTTAACTATACTTCTTAAGAAGTCATTTTTATTTAATCAAAAAGATAGATAGTTAAAAAAACATGAATATTTGTGTTAAATTACAAGATAATTAGATAAGCAAATTCAGCATGTCCTTATTTTACATGAAAATAAGTGGATAAGCAAAAGATGACACAACAATAAGCAGTCACATACACCACTTAATTAACAAAACATCGCATATCGCCAGGCAAAACAGGGAATGGACAAAATGTAGAGTCACACCCCGGCTCAAGAGTAAAGTGACTGCTTTCAAGAAAAGCTGTAAACATAAAAACGTGTATATCTCCGCATGCAAAATAAAAAATACAAGCTTAGATTTACAAAATCGCGAGATAAATTAAAGAAGAGAACGAACATGTTACGTACGTATTTCATTTCTTGTTGCCGAGAGGCGATGCTGGCCTGGAAAGTCTACCAGCGGACACAAACTTATTTTTATAACCTTGAGCAACAAAATCTTCTCCAATCAGTGAATCTTCACATCTAATTCTCTCAACTGGATTATAAACACGTTCACCGCGTGACCATTTTTTTACGACAACGGATTTCGGAGAATAATATTCTGTATCTTCAGATGACGACGCGTTACTCTCTTGATCTGTTTCTATCTCTTTTAATATCTTCAACGACATCATTGTTTTTAAGGATACTGCTTCGTTTGGTGTATATTTCACGGCAGTCATCGCAACGTAAAGAAGATGTATATATAGTTAAACTGATTTAATAAAGGTGATCGACGTATGTATCATGTATGAATGTGTTTACGTGTACGTGTTTGTTGTGTTATATATAGAAAAGACTCGCAGGAGGTGATAAGCAATGTTTTGAAACCCGGGTTTGTGATCGACCCGCTAAGACACCGGTCACCGGGTCAACCGGTTCAGCCGCCGGGTCAACCCGGTTAGACCCGGTTTTATGCATATGTCCAAACATCTATTTCTAATTGTCCAAACATAATGTTCAAACACTAGTTTTGCAGTGAAAAAAAAGCAAAGAACCATTTTTCATGCTCTAAACAACAAATCAAAGGTGGACAAGGATATAAACTTGCATAATTTTCTAAACAACCATAAATGCTACGGGATTACATGCTTCATACTTCAAAAGCGTAAATCCTACGAGATTACAAGTTTCATACTTCTAAAGACATGCATCTTACGAGATTTACAAGTTTATTTTTTCAAAAAAAAAAAAAAAAAAAAAAAAATGATAAAAACCAAACCCGGCCGGGTTTCAAAACCCGGGTCGCTTAAAACCCGCCGGGTCTAAACGGTTGACCGGTTTTTTAAAACCCGGGTTTTTTTGACCCGTTTTTTTGCCCGGAACCGGTCCAACCGGTTAACCCGGCCGGGTCGACCCGGGTTTCAAAACATTGGTGATAAGAAATTTGGGGGAATATGTACTTTAAAAAATAACGTGGCGTTTTTAGTTGTGTGAAATGACATGTGGGACTGGTCAAACGAAAATGCCGTTTGATTTGGATTGGAATATTTTCTGCCACGTTTTTAAATTAACGTCGGCCTAAAAAGGTTACGTGGTTTATATTTTTTTTTTATTTTCTATATTTTATTTCACATTTTATAATTTTGTTTCATTTTTTTATTTCGTATTTTTATAATATAAAAAAAACTAAAAAAAGATATGTAGGTGTTGTGCAAATCCTATTTTAATGGTGTGTAAACCCACCAAACTTGAAATTTTGGTGTTTGTTTTTCTATTACTAGCCGGTTACCCGCGCACAACGGCGGCGATAAGTATAGTTATATGTGTTTGTTTACCCGTTTAGTGAATTCGTTTCACAACACTTCGAATGTATATGTGTTAGTTGTAAGTGTTTGTTTGGGTTACCCGTAACTTTCCCGTAGCTTTCCCGCGACATCATTATTCCCGCATATACAAATACCCTCGCAATCTCTTACGCGTCAAACATTAACCCCAAAAGTATATGATTTTGACGAATCAAGATTATATTGATTGAAATAAATGAAATAAAGGTTAAAGTTGTAAAAATTTGAATTAAAATAAAATAAACCCATTAAAAATATGAAAACTAAAAACTCATAAAAATATATCAAAATGTATGTTGAATTAAAGAGCATAAAATTTTTAAAAATATGGTGAAATTAGATTATAAAAAAAATAAATAAATAAAAAGATATTTTAATTTAAAAATAAAGATGAATTTTTAGTTGAGAAATGACACATGTCATTTTATAATTGGAGCTCTTTATCTTAATTTTTAGTGGTTAGGAGTTAGGTTTGGAGTTTGTTAGAAGTTAGGCTTGGAGTTTGTTAAGAAGTGACACATGTCATCTCATGATTGGAGCTCCTTATCTTATTTTTTGGTTATAAAAACTCTTTCCATAATAAGCAAGTAAAAAAATCTGAATTTTTAAGCCTTCTAATTTTAAAAGGCCTAAATGCATTATAAAATAGTATAAATGTACGTGCAGACACTGCTAACATTTATTAGTGTGTTATCTCAACGTCACTTTATCACTTCTTCAATAATATACTAATAACTAAAACACTTTTAAAAAAAACCAATAACATTTATTGGTGCAAACATTCTTCATTTTACTTTATATAAACATAGTTTAAACCAAATTCAAATGTGATATATTAAAAGTACGATATGAATTAAAAATACTATATGATACGAATTAAAAAGAACGATACTACAAATATTAAAGATGCGATACGACATTTCGATAAAAAAAATACAATACATAAAGAGACTACATTTCGTCTTGTTGTTCTCGTTCTAGATGTTGTTGTCAAAGGTGATCCACAAGATCATGTCGAAGGGTGGTATGCACTTCTTTGTCACGTAGTTCCTTTTAGTTCCTTTGGTGTGTGTCGCATCTCTCAATCCATGTACTTTGAATATTGGCTACGGGCTAACATATATCTCATTAGATTCATTTATTTGGAATTTCTGATCTTTTAGTATCATATTATGCAATATGATACAACAATACATGATCCTACGTATTTTGTTCCCCTGGTAATCACGTACAGGTTGTGCTATAATCCTCCAACGACCCTGTAAGACACCAAAAGCCCGTTCCACATCTTTTCTTGCACTTTCTTGAGCCCACTTAAAATTTAAGTTAGCTTGGTAGGATAAATATCGTCTGCTAAGTAATATCCTTTGGTTTTTGTTTTACCATCCACTGTAGACGGGGCCTCGGGTGCAACATCGCCAATGAGGTCCTTAAACAAATTAGAACGATATAAAATATTTAGGTCGCTATTTTGCACTCGCTATACCAAAAAGTGCATGTCAAATGCACAAATCTTATGATGCAACTGCTTCAAGCATTATTGTCGGATACTTGTGATCCCCCTATTTTTGAATTGCGTTTTGTGAGCATTCAGGCAATTCCTTCATTCCCAATGCATACAATCTATACTACCAAGCATACTCGAGAACCCATAATAGTTTTCGTGTTTTTCATATAGCGTCATAATATAATTGGGTGAGGGTTTTCTTAAATACTCCTCCGAGTATAAATCCCATATACATTTGGTAACTATCACGAAACAATGTTTACCAATTTGTATATATTCTTCAAAAGCGTCGGGTGTTGTCCCGTACGTCAATTGGCATCTAGAGGATGTGCATTTCATTATAGGGTGGATACTCATTCTATCGAGTGCATTTGGTCGTGACCTAAAAGAATTAAAGTGCTCGGGAATAGGTTCAATGTCATAGTTAGTTATACCTTCGACTATTTGTAAAAATAGTGTTCGGGTCATTCAGAACCGTTACTTGAAATTCATTTTGGTGTATTTTTTTATTGTCGCCAAAATAATTACCCAAGAGACGTTCTTTGGCGGCTTCATTGCCTCGAGGTGTATGCGTCCGAGTGTGTGAACTATTGGCTCCATCGTCAGTAAAGGCTAGAAATTGTTCATGATAGTCGTATAAACGTAATAATTATTCGGCTCGAGTTTCACCGTAAAAAGATACATGAAAGTTAAAAGTGTATGAAATATGGAAAAGGATATTGAAATGCATGCGAAAAACATATATTAATTGTGATTTGGTTGTAATGTTTGAAAAACATATATTAATATTTTTTTTTAACTTTTGCTTTATCCTCTCGTTGTATAACATTCACTTTTTTTATAAAAAATAAAAAATAAGAAATAAAAGAAATTACCAGCACTGTAATAATGGACGTATCAACGGTGCACCAATGACGTCCTCGCCGGTGCACAAATGACGGCGCCATTAAGGTTTTTTTACGAATGGCGCTTAAATACTCCCCACACCGTGCTCTCTCACGCGGTAGTTACATTGCACAGTGTTTTAGGACTTGGTTTGAATGATCGGACATCGTGTTTTAGAACTAGGTAGTTACATTGCACAACAACGGATATATATTGATGCACATCGTGTTGTATTGGAGTATAGGGTAGGTAGTGGATATTCATTTCAAACAATCCATAGAAAAAATTAATTATGCATTGTGTTGTGGAGTTAAGATCAAATGAGGAGACAAATTAAAACGAAAATTGTGAGAAGAAACTACAACAACACATTTCAGATGCATTAAAAAAATGGATGCATTTTCTCTTAAAATTTTCTCTCTTATTTAGGGCCCGTTTGATTGGTGGGTTTTGGATTTGAATTTGAGATTGATGAGGAAAGTTATTGTTTGGTATGTGGGTTTGGTATTTGAATAGTGAAGAGGTCCACTAAAACTAAAAGTGGAGGAGAATGCTAGATTTTCTCTCGCACACATTAATATTACAAATATCACTCTTTCTTTGTAACACATATATACCTTCTTCTATTTTTAAACAATATTTTTTAAATCAAATTTTATTATGAAAGTAATTAGATAAATATAATTACTCTCTCCTAAAGCTACATCAAATTCAAATCCTAAACCAAATCCAAATCATATTCTAAACCCACTTATAAACCAAACGGACACTTAAAATGTGTGGTTAGAAATCATTTTTATTCTTCTTATCTTAGTTTTTCTTCTCACAGATTTCAAATACAAGAGAAAAATCCCCACTCATGGAGGCCGAGCCACCGGTTTTCACTCCTAAATGACCTAAAATGAACTACAATAAACTACTCCTTCTGCTTCAAAACTGACATGAACTACATTAAAAGATCTTCGATTCATTCGTTGAATCCTGGAAAGATCATATTAATTGGTATGAGAGTTGCCTTTCTGCCAACTTAGTTATCTTTCCGTTCAAGAATCCACCATTTCCGATCAATTCTTTTCATTTTCTAATTTCTATACGCTTCTTAAAACATGTTTCCTGTCAATCTCTATACTTCAATTCTTGTTCAATTGAAGTAAATTGGAGGTTTAATTTCATCATAAGTGAGTTAGTTCCAATTATGGTGAGTTAGTTACAATTTCAACGAGGTTTTAGGTTCTTGATTAGTTCTTGATAAAATACATAGTCAAACAAGGTCTAGTTTTGTTGTTGATGAGGAAACCATATAATCTTTAAAGGATACAATTGCAGTGTTAACAAGGGATGAATTAGAGAAAATGAGGGGAAAATGAGGAATGTGGCTATAATTGACAATGTTGGTGTAGTGGTGAGGCAACAAGGTGATGTTCAAAGGGGAATGCAAAACATGCAATACACTAGAGTGACAAAGATTGAGTGTCCCAAGTTTGTGGGTAAGGATGTTAGGGATTGGTTATACAAGTGTGAACATTTCTTTAGAGTTGATAATGTGCAGGATGAGCATAAGGTATCTTTGATCTCTATTCATCTGTTTGATATGGCTTTAATATGGCATAGGCAGTTTGTGAGAATTATGAGGGTAAATGTAGCGTGGGGTAGTATATAGGCAAGTTATTTTGCAAAGATATGGATTGGCTTGTGATGATTCTGTTGCAGAAATTAAAAATACATGTGCACATAATGAAATTAATTCACGTCTTTTGGATAAACTGGAAGATATGTTGGTAAATGATAGTCATATTTTTGAGAAAATATACATGTGCATATAAGATGTATGATGAATGCCAATAAAGAAAAGTTTCAAACAAGAAGGTGTTAGAGAAGCAAGTGATACGATCGACGATAACATTGGTAAGATGGTTCTTGATAATGCTCCTGAAGAATATGATAAAGTGAAAGAATTTGAGCTTATAGATTCAAGTGAATTTGATAATGGTATCAAGAATATCTAGGAAATAAGTGGTTTAAGACCTTTATGTTTGGTAATGATGATAACAGTAATAATGATTTTGTTGTTTGTGATTCCTTATTTGAGAAAAAGAAGACTCGGCCATGGTAGCTGGACAAACAAAAAGGGAATTGTGTTGTTAATGTTTTGATAAGAGAAAGCAACATGAAATTTTTAGGGAAGTTATAGAAGATAATGGCGTTACAGAATCAAATGATTCAGGAGAAGTAAATGATAACAAGTGTGTAGTGATTATGGATGAGGCAGAGCGTTTAGTGAAGACCATTTCACCTCTAAAGTTGGGTGATATGTTTGATAGTTTTGATAAAAACTATATGACGTATTGTTGGAGGTTATGATGACACTCAACTAAGAGCAGTTAGAGGGCATAGAGGTGATATTGAACTAGAGCTTTGTATCAAGGAGCCCGTTGAAGAATGTTTGAATGAGATGGGAGTAGAGGCTTTAAATTTTAGTGAACTAGAACTTTCTACTCATCAGCGTCTTAAGGAATCTTTATGTTTAGTTTAGGATACATGAAAACAATAAAAACATGTAGACACCACAGAGTACACAGCGGAAGACTTAGAATATAATAGTAATTAATTAACTGAAAATAAAACGTAACATACCTCTTGCAATTGGCTAGATCTCTTCAATTCAAGAACCCTAATTAGGGTTTATGTGGTTTAACGAATTGACCCTTACCGTTTTTCAATTCAAACCAATTGATGTAACAATAGTGTGTTACACCACGTTTTTGTACACACGTACTATTAGCGATTCGATGCGAATGCTAGTTCTTGATCACAATAGAATAACCAAACATCTTTGTTATGCTCAAGGTCACTCGTAAATCCCTTGCAATGGGGATTCACTCGTCAACAAAGACAAAAGGGAAGAAAAGAAGAAGTTTGGCCCTCTATTAAAATCTAGTGTACCAAAGGATGAATACAAGGGAATGTATTTATAGCCTTATGGTAGATGTCAAGTTTACTATGGTTTCCGATGTGGGATTCCATAATTTCGACCAAAAACAAGCCCAAAAGAGGGTTCCTAAAACCGTCTCTTGGCTTGTTTACTTTTCTTCATATTCCGTTGACATTTAACGACCGATAGTCACTTTCGATAAGAACTTATCGCTCGTTAAGTCGTTTATTGTGAATTTAATAATTAAACATAATATTTTATATTAATTATTTAAACATCGAGTCTCATACGTAAAGTGTGTAATCCCGTGGTCTCGAAGTTGAATCCGGTCATACACATATTAAATATATCCATAAACCAACAGCTCCCACTTGGAGATATCTTAGTATGCGTAATGACATTGGTTAGCATCTAGCAACACGCCAATGACCCAGAACAACTCGAGTATGGTTTCCTGGAAAACCTTTTGATGATTCATCATCATACTTATCCTTTGTTTCTAATACCATGTTAATAAGAATATGGATCTCACTCATTTCTTAATTAACTATTATGTTTCTCGCTTTATATGATTTATTAAGATTACCAATTCTTACGAACATATTCCGAAGACCTTGGGCATGGCCATGCAAACATCTTGACAACCCTACGAGGGCCCAAGAAGTATTATACTTCAAAATAAATTTGAAGGAAACAAATCCCGTTTGACTACGGCGAATTCATAAATTTCGCAACACTTCTGAAAACAACCCTTATAACTACCAGTTACGTATAGTGTTAGATTGCCTCACAGAAATGCACTACATCCATGACATTTCTCTGTATCTCAAGTCAGAGGATAAATATTCATGATGTACTTAATGACTAAGATCCATAAAGTACCATCATGTGGTTGGGATAAGTCCTATACTCAATCCATTGAATATCATCTGAAATTAGTCATGCTACGCATCAATATACTTTCAAGTATATTCTAACTAATACTCAGATTTGTCTTAATTCAATATCATTCCCATGTTATTGATCGACAACGGACTATTTAGAATAACTTAAGTTATTCAAGGATTTAAACATGCAAATACAGGATAACATCATAATAAATGAATAATAAATATAACAAAATTCTTTATTTCATTTGAATAATAATGTTTATAATATCCTTTATCCAAATACTAAATAGATCAATGCATGATAATTCTTAGTTAATGAATTTTGCCTCAAGTCATGATAATCATACTTGTTGACAGGGCATAATTTTAACTAACTTTGATCTATAGGAATTTTGAGAATACTTATTTCAAGAATTCAATAAGTGAATTTCTTGTATGTGTTTACACATATTTTGATATTGTCATATCATTCCATAAGGTGCGTGATAACCAGAACCACCTTGATGACAATCATGTTTCAAAACTTTAAAGTTTAAAAGTATTCTTTATTCTTTAATATATAATGCAACTATGCTCTTAGTTGAGCATAACTAGCCAACATGGTCATTATCAAGGATACCATGACTAGAATTGAGTGTCATCTCAATTATACCAAAGATCATTGTGTACAACAATATGCTCTTTAAACATCCGTAAACTTTGAATATTATTTGTTTGGTGTCATTCAAACTTTAAGTTTGTTGACTATAACAATTACATAACAATTGTTGTATAGAATCGGAGCAACTCCGGTGAGGAATGCAATTCTAAATTCAAACATAAATATTACAATGTTGTTAAATCATCTTGTAATCAGGCATGTGAACAATCTTACAACATGATGTACATGATGAATCTTCAAGTTAGACTTTAAGATCTCATTATATATCCATCATGTTCTATTAGACTCATTTATTTACCGCATATGTTTATAGTAATAAACATATATTCCAAGGTTGTATGTCTTATTTCCAAATCTTACAAACGAAGTTTCATTCCCAACTAAAACTTAATTTAGGTGGAATGTAGTTGCCCATACAACATATAAGATTTAAGAAAATAAAAAATAATACTCCCACTAGCTTTCAGGAATACTTATGAGCTATCTTATTTTAATTATTAAATCAATCATGGATTTAATATTAAACATAAGAATCATCTCCTAGATGCATTCATATATCCATTCATGGATTCTTGCAGTTTGTACATATTCAAAGATTATTTGAATTCATAAAAACTCCTTTGCATTATTTATCGTCCTCGCAAAAGTAATTCCAAAACAAAGAGTTTTGATATTCATTGTCAAAATTTCATATCAATGAAACTAAGTATGACAATTATAATCTTTATACTTCTATTTAATGTATCTAAGAAAGAATATTCAATCATAGTTAATTGCTTAAGTATGATTAATATTATTATCACTAGACATACATTAAATACGTGTACAATATTGTCCATATGTGTAACACCCCCGAAAATCTTAATGACAGCGGAAGACTAATTCGGGTGTTACTTGAATGGAGATCATAGTCAATAATTATAGAAAACGACTCGAAAGAGACGTTTTATTAAAATAGTTATCATTCATCGAAAACTCATAGTTTGTTACACAACGTTGTAAATAGATCAAGTGTTTTTCCCAAAAGAAAGATCATGAGTTTGAAAGAAATGATAACTTTTATGTTTTTACACCACCAGATAAGCCTTGCCATGCCCCCTTCGCCTTGGTCATAATCTTCACCGACACTGAGATAACATGCTTAAAAAGGTCAACAAAAATTGTTGAGTGAAGTTCATAGGTTTAAAATAAGTTGAACACAAGTATAAGATCATGATCATTGTAAACTAACAATATCATAAGAAAAATCAAAGATTATTATGCGCTAAGATCATGAAACCAAAACTCAACTGTATACACCGAATTACCAGTGTACGTAAGTATTCCCCAAAGGAGGTAATAGCCAATTACCTAAAGAAATTCGATATGGTGCGCCCCGGTTATTTCTCTATAACCAGAACCGGGTTCGTTAATCCCCATAGTACTATTCACGACATCTACGTTCACTCGCGGTGACTAATGGTTCATGATCAGGGGACTTGTGGCTAAACACTTAGGCAGTACCAATAATCAAGAGGATCAAGCATTTATGAAAAACCTTGTGTTCTAGTTTAGAGCATGTATCTCCCTCGCGGGGTTTGCAAAAATAAAGTAAAATCGAGGCTATGAACTCACCTTGATGATAATGCACACACACAAATAGATCAAGCACAATGTAGCGGAGGTTCCAACTCGAAACCTAAAATGATGAGATGGCGAGTCTCAGTAATGAGCATTTTGGTTCGCGACCAAAATAATAGAGCATTGAATATTCTTATTCAATAGATCATTGGATTGTCCAATCCACTAGTGTGCGATCGTGATTAACGTTTTAAGTTAATTTACACGCTACATTGTATTAATTAATGATCCTCACTTATGCATAAGTGAAATGTTCCCCCGTTGTGATCTTAATGATTTGTTGAGTATTTTAACGTGTTTAGATTCCCAGTGTGTTTTATCGGATTTGATATATATATAATTATAATCTTATAATATATATATATATATATATATATATATATATATATATATATATATATATATATATATATATATATATATATATATATATATACACGTAATACATTTAACGTTATCCGAAAATATTACGCTCATGTGGTCAAAATACTTATTTTTACGGGGCTATAATGAAATCATAAGTTTTGCTAAACTTTTCTCAAATTTACACTTTTTACCCTTGATTTACAAAAAGTATGAGTTTAGCCCCTAAACTTTTAGAAAACGACACTTTGTACCCATAAATTTCTTATGCCTAAAGTTTCCAGATTTGACACTTTTAGTCCCTCATAAAAAAACTGTTTTTGCAAACATTTTCAAAAGTTGGATTTTTACATTTTTAGAACCATGTTTTACCTTAGTTAAATAGTTTGAAGTTGAGGGGTGAAATCTGTCAATAGGTGATAGTTGCAAAATGAAAAGGAATGAAAATGTGCCACAGGAGGGATTCGAACCATGGACCTCTGGCCTAAACCCACGTACGCTAACCAACTGAGCTAGAGCTACTATATGATTTATTCTTACACAACATAATATTTAAAGTGAACTTCTGTGTTATTATATTTAAGTAAGCATGCTACTGAGGTCGTGACTTGCATGGTTTCTTTTAGTTTTTATTATATCTACTTCTTCCACAAGGTGATGAGCTTGACATTCATTTCAACGTACATGAAGTGGTTTAGGGTGCGTTTAACGTTTTAGCGTGTGAAATAAATGAAATGAGTTTGGTGAAGACTTACTACACTCGATTGAGTGGGGATGAGATGTCGAGAAGATGGTATGAACTCGAGACCCCGTGTTCTCCTTATAACTTGTTACCCGTATTCCTATTTACCCAAGTATTCTCCTAGCTTCACCTTGCAACGTTTTCTTTTCCTTGTTCTACTCCCACAGTGAACGATTTTCTTAAGTGTATGTTGAGAGTGTTTGTGAGTTGTAAGATGAATGGTGTGTGAGTGGTCGTGTGTTTTTAAAGAAAGCACAAGCATGGCCTTTACATTATTTTATTTCCTAGCTCTCCTAATCCCTATTTCATTAGTCATGTGATGAAATGTATTTGGTCTATCTTGTATGGTTTTCGGCTGAGTGTTGAGGCGTGCATTTGTCTAGTCAAGTCACTTGAGACATAGTGTCCATTGGTTTATAAAGTCATGGCTTAGTCAAAGGTGTTTTGTTTAGCTTAGGTAAATTTTTATATTAGTTTAGGGTAGTCTAAGCAAGAGGTTTGTCTCCTCTTTTATTCACCATACGCAAAGCATGGGACAGGGATGTTTCAAAGTTAGTTTGGTTGAGTTCTAGTTGGCTTGTATTTCGTTTTCACGTCCGGTTACAAAGAAAGAAAACACAAAACTTAGTTACAAGACTTCTATCACATGATCATGGGCTAGGGGTGATGGACGAGGCCCAAGGCAAAGAAAATAGGAAGGAGTTGGGCTCCAATGTTTAGTCGTGTACCAAGGTTAGGCCCAAAATGGTTTTCAAACGTGTTGGGCTTAGATTAGCTTAGCGAGGCCCAAATAAATATATTAGTGTGGGCTTGATCCGGTTATAAGGCCCATTAACGAGTTGGGTTGGGTCACGAGATGGCATAAAGTCCAATGAGTTCCGAGGCCCAATACGAAATTAAATATATTTTTATTATAATTTAATTTGTATTTTTACAAATTTTTACGTATTCGTTACATATTTTAAAGTTATCAAGATCGTGGGGAATTTTATTCTGATCACAACGGTATAGTTTTGAATGCTCAAGCTGCGTTGATCATGCATATGCCAAATTATATGCAAATGTGATGTTTAGAAAATTTCATGACGAAATAGATCGTGTTTAATTTCTGTTTAAAGCGTTAAGTACATTGAAATTTTCCGGGAGCTTACAGTACCTACCCGTTAAGAGAACCGCGTCCCGCGGTTAAACTCGCAGAGGCTGTCATGGGTGATCTAGATGAACAGGTGGGGATACTTGGAACGCATTACATCCTCGCGCTCCCAGGTGAACTCTGCACCTCGTTTCTTGTGATTCCATCGAATTTTAACGATTGGAATGCGGCTTTGTTTAAGCCTTTTGACTCTCTCCATGATCTCGACGGGTTCTTCGACAAAGCTAAGTTTGTCGTTGAGTCGAATGTCCTTGAGTGGTACGACTAAAGTTTCATCCGAAAGACACTTCTTAAGATTCGAGACATGGAATGTGTCATGTACTCGGCTAAGTTCTTCGGGAAGATCGAGTTTATATGCCACTGGACCAATTCTTTGAAGAATTTTGAACGGTCCGACGTATCGAGGTTTGAGCTTTCATCGTTTTCCAAATCTGACCATCCCTTTCCAGGGTGATACTTTGAGCATTACACGGTCTCCGACTTGGAATTCCATTGGTTTTCTTCGAACATCTGCGTAGCTCTTTTGTCTATCACGAGCTGCTTGCAATCTTTGCCGAATTTGCATTATCTTTTCAGTTGTCTCCCGGAAAATCTCGGGGCCTGTAAGTTGTACTTCTCCAACTTCCGCCAAAGAACCTGGCGATTGACATTTTCTTCCATAGAGTGCTTCAAAAGGAGCAACTTTAATCTGGCGTGATAATGTTATTGTAAGAGAATTCACCAGAGGTAAGTGCTTATCCCATCCTTTTCCGAAATCGTTCACACATGCTCTTAGCATGTATTCCAAAGTTTGGATTGTTCTTTCACTTTGTCCATCTGTTTAAGGGTGGTAGGCGGTACTCATATCTAAGTTGGTACCCATGGCTCTTTGAAGCGTTTGCCAAAATCTTGAGGTGAATCGGCTATCACGGTCGATATGATAGAGATTGGTACACCGTGACGAGAAACAATCTCTTTGATGTCACATCTAGCGAGTGTAATCATCTCGTCGTTCTCCTTGATTGGCAAGAAATGAGCGGACTTTGTAAGACGGTCTACAATAACCCAAATGGTGTCAAAACCATTAGAAGTTTTTGGCAACTTTGTGATGAAGTCCATTGTGATTTTTTCCCATTTCCATACGGGAAGTTCTGGTTGGGTTAACAATCCAGATGGCTTTTGATGTTCAGCTTTGACTTTCAAACATGTCAAACACTTACTGGCGTATTCAGCGATATCAGCCTTCATGTTAGGCCACCAGTACAAAAGCTTTAGATCTTGATACATCTTGTTGGGACCAGGATGTATGGAATACTTCGATTTATGTGATTCATGCATGATGAGTTCTCGGATACCTCCAAAGAGTGGAATCCAACTTCGATTCTTGAAACATAACGTTCCGTCCGATCTCTTCACAAATCCATTCTCATTCTCCGGCATGCCATAAATCTTCTCATTCGGCCTATTTTCTTCTTTAAGGGCTTCGATCTGAGCTTCATGAATTTTCGATGGTAGGGGTGAATTGATTACCATTCCCAACGATCTCACTCTAAGTGGCTTAGGGCGATCTTTTCTGCTCAAGGCGTCGGCAACAACGTTCGCCTTTCCGGGATGGTAACGAATCTCGCAGTCATAATCACTAAGCAATTCGAGCCGACGTTGACGATATTCAGTTCCTTTTGATCTAAGATGTGTTGAAGACTTTTGTGATCGGTGTACACTATACATTTGGTTCCGTACAGATAATGTCTCCATAATTTGAGTGCAAATACCACGGCGCCAAGTTCTAGACCGTGAGTAGTATAATTCTTCTCATGAGTTTTGAGTTGTCGTGACGCATAAGCAATCACTTTGTTCCTTTGCATGAGAACAGCGCCTAAACCCATGTGTGAAGCATCGCAATATACTACAAAATCTTCGACTCCTTCTGGTAGTGCCAAGATAGGTGCTTCGCAAAGCTTGTTCTTTAGGAGTTGAAAAGCTGATTCTTGATCGTCTCTCCATTCGAATTTCTTTGTTTTCTGGGTTAACTCGGTCAATGGTTTGGCTATTTTCGAGAAACCTTCGATGAATCTTCGATAATAACCAGCAAGTCCTAAGAATTGATGAATTTCAGTGGGGTTAGTGGGTACTGGCCAATTCTTTACAGATTCGATCTTTGCGGGATCCACATGGATTCCTTCACTGTCGATCACATGACCAAGAAATTGGAATGTCTCAATCCAAAAGTCACACTTGGAAAACTTTGCGTACAATTTTTCATTCTTGAGTAACTTCGGACAGTTCTCGATGTTCCGCATGTTCTTCTTTATCACGAGAGTAGATAAGAATATCGTCGATGAACACAATGACGAATTTATCTAGATATGGTTTGCAGACTCTATTCATGAGGTCCATAAATACAGCAGGTGCATTAGTTAAACCGAATGGCATTACTTGGAACTCATAATGGCCATATCGAGTTCTAAATGCGGTCTTGGGTATATCTTCTTCTTTTACCCGAATCGATGATATCCAGATCTTAAATCAATCTTCGAGTATACACTCGAGCCTTGTAACTGATCAAACAGGTCATCGATTCTTGGTAAGGGATAGCGGTTTTTGATCGTGAGCTTGTTCAATTCTCTATAATCGATACATATCCGGAATGATCCATCTTTCTTCTTAACGAATAAAACCGGTGCTCCCAAGGGTGAGGAACTTGGTCTAATGAATCCTTTCTCGATAGCTCTTCTAGTTGTTTGGGCAATTCTTGCATTTCTGAGGGCGCTAAACGGTACGGTGCTCGTGCTACGGGAGTAGCTCCGGGAATAAGATCGATTTGAAATTCAACTTGTCGAGCAGGTGGGAGTCCGTGCAAATCTTCGAAACACCTCAGGAAATTCTTTGACTACAGGTACATCCTCTAGTCGTTTCTCTTCCGACTTCTTTTCTGTTACTTGAGCTAAGAAGGCATAACATCCTTTTTCCATGTACTTTATCGATTTCGCACATGTTATGATACTTAAGTACTTTCTACTTTGATCTCCTTGGATGACTAAGGTTTCACCGTTGATCGGGATATGAACGGTTTTCTCGTCACAAACAATCCTAGCACGGTGTTTGGACAACCAATCCATGCCAATTACGACATCGAAACTTCCAAGTTTGATTGGCAAAAGATCTATGAGGAACGAGTGATCTTGTAATAGAATCAGACAATTACGGATTACGGTGTTGGTTCCTATTATCTTCCCATCGGCAAGTTCTATCTCATAAGTTGTATCTAAGGCGATTGGGGATATTTCAAGTAATGGTGCAAAAGCAGTAGATACAAAACTCTTATCGGCTCCAGAATCAAACAAGATTTTTGCAGAATGATTGTTAAGAGAATACATACCCGTCACAATGTCGTGGTTCAACGGCATCTCCATCTCCTAGCATGTACACTCTTGCACGCACATTGTTTGTTTGAGCGGCATTTAAATTTGGGCATTGACTCTTGAAATGACCTTTTTCTCCACATCCATAGCAGTTCATGTTTGCCACAGTGTTGCCCCTTCCAGGGTTTTGGCAATGCTTACCTTGATGACCTACCTTGTTGCACTTGTCGCACTTCACAATACAAGGTCCAGAATGGTGCATCAAACATCTGTTACACTGGGGATGTGGTCCTACATACCCTTTTCCAGCAGTGGGTGCAGCATAAGCCCTTGCGGCTTCTTGCCTTCGGTTTTGCCGATTGTGATGTTGGTTTCTGTTGCGGTGATACTGGTTGTTGTTGTTCCGATTGTTGTTGTTGGACTGATGGTGGTTGGAATTTGAGGTTTTCTGATCATCAAGCTTTCTTTTTTTGTCACTCGACCCTTGTGCATTTGCAAGCTTCAATATCGGTTCCATAAGGCGGTGGGATACAATGACAACTTCTTCAACAGTCTTTGGATTCGAAGCGATGACATCTCCTTCGATGCTTCGAGGTAAACCTCCGATCAAAGCTTCCAAAAGCTTTTCATTGGTGGGAAACAGATGAGGACATAGAGCTCTCAGCTCATGGAATCTCTTGAAGTATGTCTTGAGATCATTACCTTTAGCAGCCAAGTGGTAATACTCATCTTCGAGTTTCTTGATCTCAGTTCTCGGGCAATATTGTTTCATTAACAGTTGTTTCAGATCTGACCATGTAATCTTACAAGCTTCTTCCATTCCAATTGGTTGAGCATGACCTTTCCACCAAGATAACGCATCTTCTAACAAAGTTCCAGTCGCAAACTTTACTTTGCAATCATCTGTGCAGTCACTTAGCAGAAATACAGTTTTGGTTCTCTCAAACCAATGAAGTAAACCAATAGCACCTTCAGTGCCATTGAAGAATGTCGGCTTGCATTTCATGAACTCTTTGTAACTACACTTGCGAGTTACAGTGGACTCACTTTGATTTGTTGGAGTGTTAGTTGCATTTGAGTTTGCTATTTCAACAAGACGTGCCTTCGTGGCACGATTCTCTTCAATGCGGTAGCTTCATTTCACGTCGCTTGAGCAACACGCTTCACCTCTCGAGCGATTCGGGCGTTCTCTTCTCTTGCAATTCGGCTTCTCTTGCGATCTCGGCTTGCCTTGCGATCTCGCCTCTTTTGCAATCTCGCATTGCTTGCAATTTCACTTCACGTGCCTCTTGGGCAATTCGTTCACTTCAATGCGTTCACGGCTCTAGCAAGTATCGCCGCATGCTATAGCTGCGCTAACACTTTTAGCGACCATTTTTCGAATAGCTGCGGGAGTGATGGTGGATGAGGTAGTTTTCTTCTTGACCATTTTTCTAAAATTTCCAAGAATAAACACCAAGATTAAGAAATTATCGATCAATGATAAAAGTGATTACATATTATAAATATCATAATAGTCAAGATCACCACTTTAAATCAATGATATGATATCAATATGAATGACAACAAGTGAATAATGATTTTTCTCAACAAATCATAACATATATATAAGGATATAAGGATCGGTTCGGCATACATTACCGAGGAATAATATCATAACACAAGAATATAAGACAATACAGCCATATGATACATGGAATACATCATTACATAGTATTGTTCACAACCATAGGTTACATCATCATAATTCTTGTTCCAATGTTATAAACAAAAAGGATACAAGCCTTAATGCTTCATATGGCGGCTTTATGATACATACTAAGGTAAAGATGACTAGGATCTACGCATCTCTTGATGCATCATGATGACGGCGAATCTCCTCAACCATGGCTGTCAAATCTCGGATCTACTGCTCACGGGCTCGATCTCTCGCCTCGAGGTCATCAATCCTCTCCTCTAGGATAGCAGTGTGAGCATGAGCGGATGCAAGCTCGTGAAGCAAGGCTAACTCTCGGCCTAAAGTAGTGACTCTCAACGTACTAGCATCTCGAATAGTAGTCTCCAACCTCTGAGTCAATCGGTTAACGGCCTCTCTCGGCTCCACAATCTGGGTACTCATCATATCAAACACAATCTCAATGGAGTAGCGACCTATCACGAGGTTTTCAACCTCGTCCTCCAAGCTCTCTATCCTAACCAGTGGAATCTCATCATAATGTGCCAGGAGCTCACTCAACTGGTCTTCGTGCCTGACGAGTCTCGTAGCCAACAGGGGGATAGTGTGGTGTACCGTTCACCGTAACAGGCGAAGGAGCGATGCAGTGGTTGAGCTTTCTCCAAGCTCAAATGAACTAGGTGCTCCCTCCTCTTCTCTCTATCGTCGAAGTAGCGGTATCAAGAATGACCATAGCCTAGCACCGGATTTCTTCCTTGGTCCGGTCTCATTATCTACTTGAGTAGGCATGTCGATCGATGGTGATGGTGAATAGCACTTGATGCAAAGCGGTAAAAGTGGCTCACTAAAAGTGTCCAAAGGAGGTGATGAAACAGAACAGAGTGGTCCGATGGTAGAACACAGAGGTGGCAATGGTGGTTAAGTAGGAGTAGGTGGAACAGTGAACCGGTGATGACCGAGCGGGTGGTGACGGCTGATGGTGACTGGTGGTGGTATCACACGAGTCATAGTGATGGATCGCACACGCTTCCTAGCGGTGTGTTTGAAGGTCTTACCTTTAGGATGCAGTCTATAAGGTACTCCAAACGGCTCAGGTTCATACGGCTTAAGAACACGGATCCTACGTTGACGACGGCGGATAGCTCGGGAAGATGATCCGAAGAATCGATGAAGCAGAGTCAGTGCTCTCTGATGACTTGGATGATCCATCATCCACAGCAATATCTGAAGCAGGTAGCCATTGCTGCGACTCATAGTACTGATCTAGGGTCATGGAAGCAAAAGCATTGTGCTCTTGAGGATGAGCATCATAGCTGGAGCAGTAGGAGTTCGGGCAACTTTACCTTCCTCAAAAGGTTCAGTTTCGTCCGAAACAAGAGTCTGGTATGACAGGATGGGATGAGCTAGCATAGTGACGATCGTAGAGGACATGGTATCTTCCATCTCGTGTCTGAGGACGAACAACGGGTGGGATGCAGACATGGTACTGTAACAACCCATAAATTAATGTAAGTAAAATGCCAAATAATATAATTATTTTAGTTAGCTACACATATTTGCCAAGCAAATCTCCATGCCTAACTAAAATGAATGCAATTTACTTATGATCTAATGATGCATCAATCCTAATGCATAGAGCGGTCACGGAAGGGCGTAAGGCAGTGGTGTAAAATAGTCCCGTTTTAAAAGTGCGGTTATAGCCCAAATGTTTTTGAAAAACTCTTTGGTTCTCTATAACCTTGGCTCTGATGCCAATCTTGTAACACCCCCGAAAATCTTAATGACAGCGGAAGACTAATTCGGGTGTTACTTGAATGGAGATCATAGTCAATAATTATAGAAAACGACTCGAAAGAGACGTTTTATTAAAATAGTTATCATTCATCGAAAACTTATAGTTTGTTACACAACGTTGTAAATAGATCAAGTGTTTTTCCCAAAAGAAAGATCATGAGTTTGAAATAAATGATAACTTTTATGTTTTTACACCACCAGATAAGCCTTGCCATGCCCCGTTCCGCGCCTTGGTCATAATCTTCACTGATTACCTGAGATAACATGCTTAAAAAGGTCAACAAAAATTGTTGAGTGAAGTTCATAGGTTTAAAATAAGTTGAACACAAGTATAAGATCATGATCATTGTAAACTAACAATATCATAAGAAAAATCACAGATTATTATGCGCTAAGCTCATGAAACGAAAACTCAACTGCATACACAATTACCAGTACGTAAGTATGCCCCAAAGGAGGTAATAGCCAATTACCTAAAGAAATTCGATATGGTGCGCCCCGGTTATTTCTCTATAACCAGAACGGGGTTCGTTAATCCCCATAGTACTATTCACGACATCTACGTTCACTCGCGGTGACTAATGGTTCATGATCAGGGGACTTGTGGCTAAATACTTAGGCAGTACCAATAATCAAGAGGATCAAGCATTTATGAAAAACCTTGTGTTCTAGTTTAGAGCATGTATCTCCCTCGCGGGGTTTGCAAAAATAAAGTAAAAGCGAGGCTATGAACTCACCTTGATGATAATGCACACACACAAATAGATCAAGCACAATGTAGCGGAGGTTCCAACTCGAAACCTAAAATGATGAGATGGCGAGTCTCAGTAATGAGCATTTTGGTTCGCGACCAAAATAATAGAGCATTGGATATTCTTATTCAATAAATCATTGGATTGTCCAATCCACTAGTGTGCGATCGTGATTAACGTTTTAAGTTAATTTACACGCTACATTGTATTAATTAATGATCCTCACTTATGCATAAGTGAAATGTTCCCCCGTTGTGATCTTAATGATTTGTTGAGTATTTTAACGTGTTTAGATTCCCAGTGTGTTTTATCGGATTTGATATATATATATATATAAATATATATATATATATATATATATATATATATATATATATATATATATATATATATATATATATATATATATATATATATATATATATATATATATACGTAATACATTTAACGTTATCCGAAAATATTACGCTCATGTGGTCAAAATACTTATTTTTACGAGGCTATAATGAAATCATAAGTTTTGCTAAACTTTTCTCAAATTTACACTTTTTACCCTTGATTTACAAAAAGTATGAGTTTAGCCCCTAAACTTTTAGAAAACGACACTTTGTACCCATAAATTTCTTATGCTTAAAGTTTCCAGATTTGACACTTTTAGTCCCTCATAAAAAAACTGTTTTTGCAAACATTTTCAAAAGTTGGATTTTTACATTTTTAGAACCATGTTTTACCTTAGTTAAATAGTTTGAAGTTGAGGGGTGAAATCTGTCAATAGGTGATAGTTGCAAAATAAAAAGGAATGATAATGTGCCACAGGAGGGATTCGAACCATGGACCTCTGGCCTAAACCCACGTACGCTAACCAACTGAGCTAGAGCTACTATATGATTTATTCTTACACAACATAATATTTGAAGTGAACTTCTGTGTTATTATATTTAAGTAAGCATGCTACTGAGGTCGTGACTTGCATGGTTTCTTTTAGTTTTTATTATATCTACTTCTTCCACAAGGTGATGAGCTTGACATTCATTTCAACGTACATGAAGTGGTTTAGGGTGCGTTTAACGTTTTAGCGTGTGAAATAAATGAAATGAGAGGGAAATGAAATGAGTTTGGTGAAGACTTACTACACTCGATTGAGTGGGGATGAGATGTCGAGAAGATGGTATGAACTCGAGACCCCGTGTTCTCCTTATAACTTGTTACCCGTATTCCTATTTACCCAAGTATTCTCCTAGCTTCACCTTGCAACGTTTTCTTTTCCTTGTTCTATTCCCACAGTGAACGATTTTCTTAAGTGTATGTTGAGAGTGTTTGTGAGTTGTAAGATGAATGGTGTGTGAGTGGTCGTGTGTTTTTAAAGAAAGCACAAGCATGGCCTTTACATTATTTTATTTCCTAGCTCTCCTAATCCCTATTTCATTAGTCATGTGATGAAATGTATTTGGTCTATCTTGTATGGTTTTCGGCTGAGTGTTGAGGCGTGCATTTGTCTAGTCAAGTCACTTGAGACATAGTGTCCATTGGTTTATAAAGTCATGGCTTAGTCAAAGGTGTTTTGTTTAGCTTAGGTAAATTTTTATATTAGTTTAGGGTAGTCTAAGCAAGAGTTTTGTCTCCTCTTTTATTCACCATACGCAAGGCATGGGACAGGGATGTTTCAAAGTTAGTTTGGTTGAGTTCTAGTTGGCTTGTATTTCGTTTTCACGTCCGGTTACAAAGAAAGAAAACACAAAACTTAGTTACAAGACTTCTATCACATGATCATGGGCTAGGGGTGATGGACGAGGCCCAAGGCAAAGAAAATAGGAAGGACTTGGGCTCCAATGTTTAGTCGTGTACCAAGGTTAGGCCCAAAATGGTTTTCAAACGTGTTGGGCTTAGATTAGCTTAGCGAGGCCCAAATAAATATATTAGTGTGGGCTTGATCCGGTTATAAGGCCCATTAACGAGTTGGGTTGGGTCACGAGATGGCATAAAGTCCAATGAGTTCCGAGGCCCAATACGAAATTAAATATATTTTTATTATAATTTAATTCGTATTTTTGCAAATTTTTACGTATTCGTATTTTAAGCCTTGCCATGCCCCGTTTCGCGCCTTGGTCATAATCTTCACTGATTACCTGAG
Organism: Chrysanthemum makinoi; assembly: GCA_910596185.1. NCBI lineage: Eukaryota > Viridiplantae > Streptophyta > Magnoliopsida > Asterales > Asteraceae > Chrysanthemum > Chrysanthemum makinoi. The sequence continues at coordinate 175,077,480 of OU343220.1, forward strand.
ATAACATGCTTAAAAAGGTCAACAAAAATTGTTGAGTGAAGTTCATAGGTTTAAAATAAGTTGAACACAAGTATAAGATCATGATCATTGTAAACTAACAATATCATAAGAAAAATCAAAGATTATTATGCGCTAAGATCATGAAACCAAAACTCAATCAGATACAACGAATTACCGATTACGTAAGTATTCCCCAAAGGAGGTAATAGCCAATTACCTAAAGAAATTCGATATGGTGCGCCTCGGTTATTTCTCTATAACCGAATCCGGTTCGTTAATCCCCATAGTACTATTCACGACATCTACGTTCACTCATGGTGACTAATGGTTCATGATCAGGGGACTTGTGGCTAAACACTTAGGCAGTACCAATAATCAAGAGGATCAAGCATTTATGAAAAACCTTGTGTTCTAGTCTAGAGCATGTATCTCCTCAAGGGTTTGCAAAAATAAAGTAAAATCGAGGCTATGAACTCACCTTGATGATAATGCACACACACAAATAGATCAAGCACAATGTAGCGGAGGTTCCAACTCGAAACCTAAAATGATGAGATGGCGAAGTCTCGAATGAGCATTTTGGTTCGCGACCAAAATAATAGAGCATTGAATATTCTTATTCAATAGATCATTGGATTGTCCAATCCACTAGTGTGCGATCGTGATTAACGTTTTAAGTTAATTTACACGCTACATTGTATTAATTAATGATCCTCACTTATGCATAAGTGAAATGTTCCCCCGTTGTGATCTTAATGATTTGTTGAGTATTTTAACGTGTTTAGATTCCCAAGGTGTTTTATCGGATTTGATATATATATAATTATAATCTTATAATATATATATATATATATATATATATATATATATATATATATATACACACACACACATATATATATATATACACGTAATACATTTAACGTTATCCGAAAATATTACGCTCATGTGGTCAAAATACTTATTTTTACGGGGCTATAATGAAATCATAAGTTTTGCTAAACTTTTCTCAAATTTACACTTTTTACCCTTGATTTACAAAAAGTATGAGTTTAGCCCCTAAACTTTTAGAAAACGACACTTTGTACCCATAAATTTCTTATGCCTAAAGTTTCCAGATTTGACACTTTTAGTCCCTCATAAAAAAACTGTTTTTGCAAACATTTTCAAAAGTTGGATTTTTACATTTTTAGAACCATGTTTTACCTTAGTTAAATAGTTCGAAGTTGAGGGGTGAAATCTGTCAATAGGTGATAGTTGCAAAATGAAAAGGAATGAAAATGTGCCACGGGAGGGATTCAACCATGGACCTCTGGCCTTAAACCCACGTCGCTAACCAAGCGAGCTAGAGCTACTATATGATTTATTCTTACACAACATAATATTTAAAGTGAACTTCTGTGTTATTATATTTAAGTAAGCATGCTACTGAGGTCGTGACTTGCATGGTTTCTTTTAGTTTTTATTATATCTACTTCTTCCACAAGGTGATGAGCTTGACATTCATTTCAACGTACATGAAGTGGTTTAGGGTGCGTTTAACGTTTTAGCGTGTGAAATAAATGAAATGAGTTTGGTGAAGACTTACTACACTCGATTGAGTGGGGATGAGATGTCGAGAAGATGGTATGAACTCGAGACCCCGTGTTCTCCTTATAACTTGTTACCCGTATTCCTATTTACCCAAGTATTCTCCTAGCTTCACCTTGCAACGTTTTCTTTTCCTTGTTCTACTCCCACAGTGAACGATTTTCTTAAGTGTATGTTGAGAGTGTTTGTGAGTTGTAAGATGAATGGTGTGTGAGTGGTCGTGTGTTTTTAAAGAAAGCACAAGCATGGCCTTTACATTATTTTATTTCCTAGCTCTCCTAATCCCTATTTCATTAGTCATGTGATGAAATGTATTTGGTCTATCTTGTATGGTTTTCGGCCGAGTGTTGAGGGTGCATTTGTCTAGTCAAGTCACTTGAGACATAGTGTCCATTGGTTTATAAAGTCATGGCTTAGTCAAAGGTGTTTTGTTTAGCTTAGGTAAATTTTTATATTAGTTTAGGGTAGTCTAAGCAAGAGGTTTGTCTCCTCTTTTATTCACCATACGCAAAGCATGGGACAGGGATGTTTCAAAGTTAGTTTGGTTGAGTTCTAGTTGGCTTGTATTTAGTTTTCACGTCCGTTACAAAGAAAGAAAACACAAAACTTAGTTACAAGACTTCTATCACATGATCATGGGCTAGGGGTGATGGACGAGGCCCAAGGCAAAGAAAATAGGAAGGAGTTGGGCTCCAATGTTTAGTCGTGTACCAAGGTTAGGCCCAAAATGGTTTTCAAACGTGTTGGGCTTAGATTAGCTTAGCGAGGCCCAAATAAATATATTAGTGTGGGCTTGATCCGGTTATAAGGCCCATTAACGAGTTGGGTTGGGTCACGAGATGGCATAAAGTCCAATGAGTTCCGAGGCCCAATACGAAATTAAATATATTTTTATTATAATTTAATTCGTATTTTTACAAATTTTTACGTATTCGTTACATATTTTAAAGTTATCAAGATCGTGGGGAATTTTATTCTGATCACAACGGTATAGTTTTGAATGCTCAAGCTGCGTTGATCATGCATATGCCAAATTATATGCAAATGTGATGTTTAGAAAATTTCATGACGAAATAGATCGTGTTTAATTTCTGTTTAAAGCGTTAAGTACATTGAAATTTTCCGGGAGCTTACAATATGATTTCTACACAAAGATTTAAACCACTAGGGTTTTCATCCTTTGAAGAAAATCATCTTCATTTAGATAAACCAAGTATCTAAAATTTGATTATCTTTATGGACAGCATCTCAACATTCATAGTATGATTGATTTAGCACAATTCAACATTTGGTAATTTCATCATTATGATTAACAGGCTTACCATGATCCTGTAACTCATAATCCTCGGCATATTAAATATCTAAGATATCCTTACGGATCTATGAATGACAATTCCATCATATTGAGGTCTATCATTTACATGTTTAGCCTCATCATGATATTTGCTAGTGCATTTTAGAAGATTATGTATTTTGTAACTTTAATCTTTCAAGGTCTAAACCAAAACTCCCACTTGCCTTTAACACTTTAAGGATTACCTCTAAATAGTTTAGCAAGTAGAGCAACAATACATTGTTCTCTTTTGGGATATTACAAAAAACATTGACAGTTACTGACTTTAGTTTGTTACAACCCACTCTACAAGTAGTTTAACAAATTCAGAACTTCATTATAAGACTTAATGTGATTCATCATATTCCATAAACAAATGGTGTCTTATCAATCTTCTAGGTTGGAGTCTTATTGAGTATATTCAATCTATACTCAATCTACTAACCTTGATAACATGTGGAAGAAACTATAGTTATCTTGAATCAAACATGCCAATAGATTTTGATTCTTCTAACTCAACATACCATAAGTCTATGGTATTTCATTAGAATTAATATTGTAAGATAATCTAACAATATTTAAGATAACCATCTACTATATGGCTTACCTATTTACCAACAAAGTAAAACTTAATGGTACAATAGAATTACCAAGTCAATTGCATGCATTATAACACAAGTATTTTTTACCAAGCCAAAAGACATAACAGTTATAATCCCACTATACGTTGTAAGTCATTGATCAACTCATTGACTTCATGCATATTTTTTAAAACATAGCAAGTTAACGTCTTACTTTATATTGTAAGTCTTGTATTAAAAGACTTCATGTTTGTGACTTTACAAAATCATAAACATTTATAATTAATGTAATTATGAACACCTCTCGGTTTCAATTAATATTTCAAGTTAATATTTACTACATATATTTAAGTCATTCAACGAATACTCAAATTCAAAGTAGTATTAGATTACTTCATTTAATTATGTCATTTCATGAAATGTTTAATGTAAGCTAGAATCATCCATGCTCGTCTTCACGACACGTGGATATTTTACCTTGGGCTACAATCTAGTTCACGTTCTCACGTAACATAAATTGTAACTACAAGTGTTTCTTAAATATAAAATGACATAAATATTTAAAGTAGTATTTGTTATCATCTTGACACATGTTCTTAATGGGGCAATCATACACATTTAAATGTATAATTCCTATTGGAACGTTACTCTCTTACCTTGCGGTCAAGAGAATCCATTTAAATCATATTTATATGTGTTGTACCTTGCACACAATAAAGATTTCTCCCACTTGTGCATGGAACAACATCATATAGCAGATAAACAACACGATACACGTTCGTTTATTTGATTAATATGATTTGTGTCATAGATATAACAAGTAGATGTAGGACTATATTGATTAGTAAGGAAACGCACATGACTCTCCTTAAAACAAAAGTGCCTACAATTGGAAAGTAATTATCTTTGAAGATAATTTGGGTTACTACACAGGAAATAAGGCTAGTAGCTCCCACTGAATTAGAAATCAATAAAACAACTTCTTATTCAGTAATGCACCACAAATGCTCCCATTGAATCTAACAACTTTGTAAGTGTTGCATAACCAATGAAAACAACTTGCTTGCTTTTTACTTTCCTACACCTTTGAAGAACCATACGTAATTATTACTTAGGTACTAAAAGGTGTATTCTACTCTGTGAATGATGGGTTATCCATCAATGTTATTAACTTGAAATTGGGTATGCAATTTCTTCCTTAACAGGCCTACCATGCCCATAAAGGTATGTAGCACCTTTAAAGGTTAAAGCAAAACAACTAGATAAATAATGCTAGCTTGCCTTTTACCAATTTTCGCGGTAAATTGTCTAACTTCTAATTTAGTAACTCATATACATGTTTTTCAGTTAACCAACATTCATGTTGTTACAAAAGGATTCATTCACCAAATGAGGGTAATGAAATCTTTATGGAAAATATGATATGCAATTCATTGCTATGAGTTACATTAGAATTTAGATAATTCAAATGTTCCTATAATACCTTTCTCATTCATGAAAAAGAATAGGATTGAGCCTCATTCTTTTCCCATGGAAAAGAGACTTTGTTTGTCTTTCCGGTAAATTATTCTCGATCAAACATTTGTTTGAAAGCAGAATGGTTCAATTTACTAATCAAAGACTAAACCACGTTACGGTTAAATGTTGCATTTATACATTCAAAAGAATTACAAAATTCAATTTTAGTATTTTCGATAATTAACCTTTTCAAGAAAATTAAATACCCATGGTTCATAAACATATAACCATTTAATTTTCACTTGAAAACTAGGATCCAAATTGACATAGTTTCATCACATCAGTTGATCTGCTAGTAATGAAATTATTCAAGATGGTACGAGTCGAACCTCATTTGCCAATTTTCAAATTGCAATTCCTAGATTTATGGGATTTACATTTAGCCAATTTCAATTGCCATGTAAACATGTTTTATCCCCATCTTATGCCTTGAGTTGTCAGTTCTCACTACAAAGCTCAATTAAGTTGTCCAACTTAAGAAACTGCAAAATCATCCATGCCCGTTCTCACGCCACGTGGATATTTTACCCTTTGATTACGATCTAAATCACGTTCTCACGCAGATAAAAGGTAATCTCGTGTGTTTCCGTTTGTTGGATGGCATATAACTTAAATTAAGGGTAATAAATTTTGATGTCAAATCAAATATGTACAAAGATGTCATGCATTCATCTTTGTAGCATAGGTTTTATTAAAACATTTATATTCTTGTTTGAATGTTTAAGCTTTTCATCATCAAACTTTAATCGAGGTATTGGTAAACCAATTAAAGAATTACCTTTAATCCCACTATATCCTACTTCTGCATGAGTCATAAGACCCAAGTTATTCGGATAATTACCACAAAAGTGGCGCGTAGAATTTAAAGTAAATCACCTTTAAGATTTTATGCACACATATAGGAATACTTGGTAGCTCCATTAAGACGCACAAACGAAAGCGGAGAATCAGTCGTGAAGCATATTACATACCCTCATCTTTAAGGTCACAATTTAATGCGTACCAACCTTATACCCATCACACAGTTTGTCATTAATGGGTGAGCCGTTCTAACTATTTTGTGCAAAAATCAATCAATTAAACGCTTATGATTACTGTACTTAAAAATAAATGTTTCACCATTGTTTAGGTCAGTTTATTTTTCTTATCAAAATACCCCTGTTACACATAACAAACAAGCAAGTATTTAAAAATAAACAAATAAACAATGAATGCATAATAATAAGTCATGCATATCAAATAGCCACATGCAAACCTTTTGATAAATCCTATTAATAATCAATTCTAGATCTGTCAATATGTATATGTTTAATTAAGACTCTCACCCGTTTTCATCAATGTACAAAGTGAGCCACATGCATCGATTCATCTATTGCGTAAGTCAAAATTAAACACATACCACATAGCACATAATTGATTAAATAATAATGATTGAGGTCTTCCCAAATTTTAGATCTATCGTAATGTCACACCCTCGCCGGAGGCGGAAACACGAGGTGTAACGGAAGGGAACATAAGCACAAGATAATAGAACATACCAACGTAAATATTTAAAAGAAAGAGTACACCATTACAATACCAGTTTAGCCGTCATCGGCAAATATATTACAAAGTTTAGATTCCAAAATATTTCGTTCTATTACATAACGATTTGTAGTGACAAGTGAAAACTTCATTATGCAAGACCCGGTAGAAAAAGCTTACTAACGATCACCTGAAATGCATGAGAGAAAACGGGTCAACTATGAAAATAGTTGGTGAGTAAACATGTTTAACAAAATAAGAAAATTCGTATGAAAGAGTCCAAGGTTTCGGTTATCGGAAATAGTCCACAAAGCAAAGGAATTGTAAATCCACTCAGTTCCAAGTTTCGCCCATACAAAACTTGCAACCTGTGTATTCACAACCCATTGCACAAAATATAGCGTATGAAGTAGTCAAGTGTAAGTGGTCATAATAGTTCACAATATAGTACTACGAATATAATAATTCAGGGATGCTACTGATGAAACCAAATTAAGCTGGGTGCCACTACCCAAAGTTATGTTGGATGCCTCTTCCCAAAGATATACTGGGTGCCTCTTCCCAAAGATATCTTTGGGTGCCTCTTCCCAAAGATATACTCTCCGAACACGGGAGACTTTATAGTGATGCTCCGAACATGGGAGACTTTGGGACAAGGTCATAACATGTACGGTTCAATAAGTTCTAACAAGTCATAATTTCGTAATTAAGTTCAAGGATTTGTTTCAAGTTCACAAGTTCTAGTCAAACCAGTTAATAAAAGTAGTAAACAATTTAGCTCAAGAACGGTTCATGCATTTCGCCCCAAAATATAGTAAAAAGGTAAAAAGGGGGTGTGATTACTCACCGGATGAATAGATGCGATGACAAAAGTGGTTACACCAAAATGTAGCGTGAATCTCGAAACTGACCTATTATGAATGATATGCTATGCAATAAGTCATGATGTAATGTTATGCACGCAATTCGGATGATATTTATACCACTTATGAGTTTTGAAAATAATACTTATCGTCGAAAAATACTCTTTTGACGTCTTGACCATTCTTAATTTACTTTACAAGTATTTACGTCAAAATGTCATCCTAAAATAGTTTCTTAATGATTTATTGTGAAATTATAACTTTTCGTCGTAAAATAATGTCGTTGAAAATTTCATGAAAGTGACTAAAATGGCCTTCAATATGGTCACTTGTTTACCGTAACACTTGTCTAATAAAAATAATATAGTTTTTCTTAAATAATAAAGTTACGGCAATTTTGTGTAAACGTGTATAGTTTAAGTTCTACAAATCCTTTTTCTACGTATTATACGTCCTTAGCTTCGTATCAAAGTATACTAATATATTTTTGAGAAGTCGAAATAATTGGTGAAGCTTAAGGCTCGTTTTGACTCATTACAAAACAAAAACAGTTTGCTGAAATTTTCTGGATATATATATTTCGTCGTCAAACTTGAAAAATTCATAAGTTCTTCGTTATAGCTCCGTTTTAATCCGTTCAAGCGGCCACGGTTTCGTTTTAAAGTATATTTTCTAAATATCTAGGCCAAAAATTCATGTCTACTGTCGGATTTTCCAGATTTACAAAATAAGATCAGACCACTTTTTATACTTGTCGAAAATAGTTTTTCTCGTACTAAACCTATTCCAATCCCTTCAAAACAACTCCAAAGCTATTCTAATCCTACCATACACCTTCTTAGGGTGTCATGGGTTCCTAGACATCATGTAGACTAATATATAACAAGGGATAAATTATAGGATGACTTATATGTATAACTTCTAAAAACAATGTAAAAATGGTATAAATATCCATATGTCTTGCATGCTTTGCCCAAAAATGATGAAATAGATATGAAATGATAATGAAAGATGTAAAATGAAAATGATATGCTTCCTAGTTACTTGATGAGGTGATAAGAACAAGGATTAAACCTAAACACCCTAGGTTTTTATTTCAAAACCTAAACAAAGAGTGTATTCTAGATTGTTAAAACTTGAACTTGAAAAGTTTTGATGATTTCTTCTTCTTCTTGAGTTTGGCCGGTTTTAGAGAGAAGGAAAAGGAAGAGAGAAATCTTGAATTATTTGATTGAAGGATAGAGTGTGTAAGAAAGGTTAAGTGCAAATCTAACTATGTAAGAAATTTCACCCACTTTGACTAACCCTCCCCCCTTGGCCGGATTTTGGGGGAGAGTGTTTCCCAAAATATCTTTTTTTTTTTGTATTATGTATAAAATGGTGTAAGTAAATGTAAGTTAAATGAGGATAAGTGGTAATTTATATGTATACTTGTACAATAGGGTAGTTTTAGTTAGAAATAAATTTTAATGGATCAAAGTAAAATATATTGAGATCATATAAATTGTAAAAATATATTTCTTGCAAAATTTGAGTGATATAATAATTATCGTGTAGTTTTTAAGAAAAACGTCGTAATAATATAAATTTAACAATTTATATACCAAATAAATTTAAAACCCTGAGTAAACTCATAATGTCATTTTTATAAACTAAATGTAAGTATAAAAATATATCGGGATCATTTTTGGAAGTATCGGATTAAATGTTCAAAATAATTAATTACGCGATAGCGTTTATTTAATAAGAAAATAACGTTTAATGTAAAATGCAAAACCATGCACGAACCGTGATGAAATGATGAATATGGAATATGAGAAATGACCGGAAATTGAGAATTGTGACATTCTTCCCATGTCAGAGGAATCACGTCCTCGTGATTCGATTAACGATACTATGGTCCGAACCTCGACAAGAGTTCTAAAAGTTCATGCTCGTACGAACAGTCTAAATGATCATATCAATGCCCATGCGTACAGGTTCCCAATTCAACTAAGTACGCGCCGTGATTAGATTGGATAGGTAAACTTACCCAATATCGAACGTAGCCCTCAAAAGACCTTTAGATAGTGACTTGAGTAAACTTGTTTCTTAGCTCGACTTTCGCAACTCATCAAACAAGAACTGTCACTAGATCAAGCTAGGAAACAAGTCTTTTGAATGAAGTCTTTTGAAAGATTCGCTCGATTTTGGATTTGCTTACACAATTCAAATCAAATCAACAAAATATATATAACAACTAAGGTCGATATCAATAGGTCTCAAATTAATCAATGTCGTGAACGTGGTAAAGATTGGAAGGAAGTTATGCACTCAAAATCATGTCGTATAGAAATAAGGTAGTTGTTCGAAAGAATGTACCCGTTAAGCTATGGGCTTCTCGGTACCAGATAGAATGCTCGACCACGCGGGGGAAACTTCAATGTATGACAGATCGGGACATGCTATGTCTAACTATGAAAGATGGAAAAGAGAAGATATGAACAAGGTACGGTAATGTAGACGTGAACGTAAAACATGCTATGCATACCCACCCGACCAATGCAACTTCAGGTGACCGGACTCAAAAGACTCGACTAAACATGATTTAAATTTATCCTTCTTATCATTGCATGGTTCTTCATAAATTAGACATAGTTGATCAGGCTATGTATAATTTATGATTAACGATGCAACGATAGGACTAGATAACTCGGATGTTGTTCAATGTTTAATTTTTTTTTTTTTCCGGTTATAGCTGTTTTTATTTTTGAAAAATCGGCATTCTCTATAACCTTTGGCTCTGATACCAATCACACCTCACGGAGGCGGAAACACGAGGTGTAACGGAAGGGAACATAAGCACAAGATAATAGAACATACCAACGTAAATATTTAAAAGAAAGAGTACACCATTACAATACCAGTTTAGCCGTCATCGGCAAATATATTACAAAGTTTAGATTCCAAAATATTTCGTTCTATTACATAACGATTTGTAGTGACAAGTGAAAACTTCATTATGCAAGACCTGGTAGAAAAAGCTTACTAACGATCACCTGAAATGCATGAGAGAAAAACGGGTCAACTATGAAAATAGTTGGTGAGTAAACATGTTTAACAAAATAAGAAAACTCGTATGAAAGAGTCCAAGGTTTCGGTTATCGGAAATAGTCCACAAAGCAAAGGACTTGTATATCCACTCAGGCCCAAGTTCCGCCCATACAAAACTTGCAACCTGTGTATCCACAACCCATTGCACAAAATATAGCGTATGAAGTAGTCAAGTATAAGCGGTCATAATAGTTCACAATATAGTACCACGAATATAATAATTCAGGGATGCTACTGGTGAAACCAAATTAAGTGGTGCCACTACCAAAGTTATGTTGGGTGCCTCTTCCCAAAGATATACTGGGTGCCTCTTCCCAAAGATATACTGGGTGCCTCTTCCCAAAGATATACTCTCCGAACACGGGAGACTTTATAGTGATGCTCCGAACATGGGAGACTTTGGGACAAGGTCATAACATGTACGGTTCAATAAGTTCTAACAAGTCATAATTTCGTAATTAAGTTCAAGGATTTGTTTCAAGTTCACAAGTTCTAGTCAAACCAGTTAATAAAAGTAGTAAACAATTTAGCTCAAGAATGGTTCATGCATTTCGCCCCAAAATATAGTAAAACGGTAAAAATGGGGTGTGATTACTCAGGATGAATAGATGCGATGACAAAAGTGGTTACAAAATGTAGCGTGAATCTCGAACCGACCTATTATGAATGATATGCTATGCAATAAGTCATGATGTAATGTTATGCACGCAATTCGGATGATATTTATACCACTTATGTATTTTTGAAAACAATACTTATCGTCGAAAAATACTCTTTTGACGTCTTGACCATTCTTAATTTACTTTACAAGTATTTACGTCAAAATGTCATCCTAAAATAGTTTCTTAATGATTTATTGTGAAATTATAACTTTTCGTCATAAAATAATGTCGTTGGAAATTTCATGAAAGTGACTAAAATGGCCTTCAATATGGTCACTTGTTTACCGTAACACTTGTCTAATAAAAATAATATAGTTTTTCTTAAATAATAAAGTTACGGCAATTTTGTGTAAACGTGTATAGTTTAAGTTCTACAACCGTTTTCTCACGTATTATACGTCCTTAGCTTCGTATCAAAGTATACTAATATATTTTTGATAAGTCGAAATAATTTATAACGCTTAAGGCTCGTTTATGACTCGTACAAAACAAAACATGTTTGCTGAAATTTTTTGGATATATATATTTCGTCGTCAAACTTGAAAAATTCATAACTTTTTCAAGTTATAGCTCCGCTTTAATCCGTTCAAGCAGCCACGGTTTCGTTTTAAAGTATATTTTCTAAATATCTAGGCCAAAAATTCATGTCTACTGTCGGATTTTCCAGATTTACAAAATAAGATCAGACCACTTTTTATACTTGTCGAAAATAGTTTTTCTCGTACTAAACCTATTCCAATCCCTTCAAAACAACTCCAAAGCTATTCTAATCCTACCATACACCTTCTTAGGGTGTCATGGGTTCCTAGACATCATCAAGACTAATATATAACAAGGGATAAATTATAGGATGACTTATATGTATAACTTCTAAAAACAATGTAAAAATGGTATAAATATCCATATGTCTTGCATGCTTTGCCCAAAAATGATGAAATAGATATGAAATGATAATGAAAGATGTAAAATGAAAATGATATGCTTACTAGTTACTTGATGAGGTGATAAGAACAAGGATTAAACCTAAACACCCTAGGTTTTTATTTCAAAACCTAAACAAAGAGTGTATTCTAGATTGTTAAAACTTGAACTTGAAAAGTTTTGATGATTTCTTCTTCTTCTTGAGTTTGGCCGGTTTTAGAGAGAAGGAAAAGGAAGAGAGAAATCTTGAATTATTTGATTGAAGGATAGTGTGTGTAAGAAAGGTTAAGTGCAAATCTAACTATGTAAGAAATTTCACCCACTTTGACTAACCCCTCCCCCCCCCTTGGCCGGATTTTTGGGGAGAGTGTTTCCCAAAAATATCTTTTTTTTTTTTTTTTTTTTTGTATTATGTATAAAATGGTGTAAGTAAATGTAAGTTAAATGAGGATAAGTGGTAATTTATATGTATACTTGTACAATAGGGTAGTTTTAGTTAGAAATAAATTTTAATGGATCAAAGTAAAATATATTGAGATCATATAAATTGTAAAAATATATTTCTTGCAAAATTTGAGTGATATAATAATTATCGTGTAGTTTTTAAGAAAAACGTCGTAATAATATAAATTTAACAATTTATATACCAAATAAATTTAAAACCCTGAGTAAACTCATAATGTCATTTTTATAAACTAAATGTAAGTATAAAATATATCGATCATTTTGGAAGTATCGGATTAAATGTTCAAAATAATTAATTACGCGATAGCGTTTATTTAATAAGAAAATAACGTTTAATGTAAAATGCAAAACCATGCACTAACCGTGATGAAATGATGAATATGGAATATGAGAAATGACCGGAAATTGAGAATTGTGACATTCTTCCATGTCGAGGAATCACGTCCTCGCATTGATTCGATTAACGATACTATGGTCCAAACCTCGACAAGAGTTCTAAAAGTTCATGCTCGTACGAACAGTCTAAATGATCGTATCAATGCCCATGCGCACGGGTTCCCCATTCAACTAAGTACGCGTGCGTGATTAGATTGATAGGTAAACTTACCCAATATCGAACGTAGCCCTCAAAAGACCTTTAGATAGTGACTTGAGTAAACTTGTTTCTTAGCTCGACTTTCGCAACTCATCAAACAAGAATTGTCACTAGATCAAGCTAGGAAACAAGTCTTTTGAATGAAGTCTTTTGAAAGATTCGCTCGATTTTGGATTTGCTTACACAATTCAAATCAAATCAACAAAATATATATAACAACTAAGGTCGATATCAATAGGTCTCAAATTAATCAATGTCGTGAACGTGGTAAAGATTGGAAGGAGGTTATGCACTCAAAATTATGTCGCATGAAATAAGGTAGTTGTTCGAAAGAATGTACCCGTTAAGCGTTACGGGCTTCCTCGGTACCCAGATAGAATGCTCGACCACGTGCGGGGGAAACTTCAATGTATGACAGGATCAGGGACATGCTATGTCTAACCAGTCGAAAGATGGAAAAGAGAAGATATGAACAAGGTACGGTAATGTAGACGTGAACGTAAAACATGCTATGCATACCCACCGAACCAATGCAACTTCAGGTGACCGACTCAAAGACTCGACTAAACATGATTTAAATTTACCTTCTTATCATGCATGGTTCTTCATAAATTAGACATAGTTGATCGGGCTATGTATAATTTATGATTAACGATGCAACGATAGGACTAGATGACTTCGGATGTTGTTGTTTAATGTTGTATATTTTTTTTTTTTTTTATTTTTTTTTTTTCCTATAGGCTGTGATTTTTATTTTTAAAAATCGGCATTCTCTATAACCTTGGCTCTGATACTGTCACACACCTCCGGAGGCGAAACACGAGGTGTAACAGAAGGGAACATAAGCACAAGATAATAGAACATACCAACGTAAATATTTAAAAGAAATAGTACACCATTACAATACGGTTTAGCTCATCGGCAAATATATTACAAAGTTTAGATTCCAAAATATTTCGTTCTATTACATAACGATTTGTAGTGACAAGTGAAAACTTCATTATGCAAGACCTGGTAGAAAAAGCTTACTAACGATCACCCGAAATGCATGAGAGAAAAACGGGTCAACTATGAAAATAGTTGGTGAGTAAACATGTTTAACAAAATAAGAAAACTCGTATGAAAGAGTCCAAGGTTTCGATTATCGGAAATAGTCCACAAAGCAAAGGAATTGTAAATCCACTCGCCCAAGTTCCGCCATACAAAACTTGCAACCTGTGTATTCACAACCCATTGCACAAAATATAGCGTATGAAGTAGTCAAGTATAAGCGGTCATAATAGTTCACAATATAGTACCACGAATATAATAATTCAGGGATGCTACTGATGAAACCAAATTAAGTTGGGTGCCACTACCCAAAGTTATGTTGGGTGCCTCTTCCCAAAGATATACTGGGTGCCTCTTCCCAAAGATATACTGGGTGCCTCTTCCCAAAGATATACTCCGAACACGGGAGACTTTATAGTGATGTTCGAACATGGGAGACTTTGGGACAAGGTCATAACATGTACGGTTCAATAAGTTCTAACAAGTCATAATTTCGTAATTAAGTTCAAGGATTTGTTTCAAGTTCACAAGTTCTAGTCAAACCAGTTAATAAAAGTAGTAAACAATTTAGCTCAAGAACGGTTCATGCATTTCGCCCCAAAATATAGTAAAACGGTAAAAAGGGGGTGTGATTACTCACCGGATGAATAGATGCGATGACAAAAGTGGTTACACCAAAATGTAGCGTGAATCTCGAAACTGACCTATTATGAATGATATGCTATGCAATAAGTCATGATGTAATGTTATGCACGCAATTCGGATGATATTTATACCACTTATGAGTTTTGAAAATAATACTTATCGTCGAAAAATACTCTTTTGACGTCTTGACCATTCTTAATTTACTTTACAAGTATTTACGTCAAAATGTCATCCTAAAATAGTTTCTTAATGATTTATTGTGAAATTATAACTTTTCGTCGTAAAATAATGTCGTTGAAAATTTCATGAAAGTGACTAAAATGGCCTTCAATATGGTCACTTGTTTACCGTAACACTTGTCTAATAAAAATAATATAGTTTTTCTTAAATAATAAAGTTACGGCAATTTTGTGTAAACGTGTATAGTTTAAGTTCTACAAATCCGTTTTCTACGTATTATACGTCCTTAGCTTCGTATCAAAGTATACTAATATATTTTTGATAAGTCGAAATAATTTATAACGCTTAAGGCTCGTTTTTGACTCGTACAAAACAAAAACAGTTTGCTGAAATTTTCTGGATATATATATTTCGTCGTCAAACTTGAAAAATTCATAACTTCTTCGTTATAGCTCCGTTTTAATCCGTTCAAGCGGCCACGGTTTCGTTTTAAAGTATATTTTCTAAATATCTAGGCCAAAAATTCATGTCTACTGTCGGATTTTCCAGATTTACAAAATAAGATCAGACCACTTTTTATACTTGTCGAAAATAGTTTTTCTCGTACTAAACCTATTCCAATCCCTTCAAAACAACTCCAAAGCTATTCTAATCCTACCATACACCTTCTTAGGGTGTCATGGGTTCCTAGACATCATCAAGACTAATATATAACAAGGGATAAATTATAGGATGACTTATATGTATAACTTCTAAAAACAATGTAAAAATGGTATAAATATCCATATGTCTTGCATGCTTTGCCCAAAAATGATGAAATAGATATGAAATGATAATGAAAGATGTAAAATGAAAATGATATGCTTACTAGTTACTTGATGAGGTGATAAGAACAAGGATTAAACCTAAACACCCTAGGTTTTTATTTCAAAACTTAAACAAAGAGTGTATTATAGATTGTTAAAACTTGAACTTGAAAAGTTTTGATGATTTCTTCTTCTTCTTGAGTTTGGCCGGTTTTAGAGAGAAGGAAAAGGAAGAGAGAAATCTTGAATTATTTGATTGAAGGATAGTGTGTGTAAGAAAGGTTAAGTGCAAATCTAACTATGTAAGAAATTTCACCCACTTTGACTAACCCCTCCCCCCCCCTTGGCCGGATTTTTGGGGAGAGTGTTTCCCAAAAATATCTTTTTTTTTTTGTATTATGTATAAAATGGTGTAAGTAAATGTAAGTTAAATGAGGATAAGTGGTAATTTATATGTATACTTGTACAATAGGGTAGTTTTAGTTAGAAATAAATTTTAATGGATCAAAGTAAAATATATTGAGATCATATAAATTGTAAAAATATATTTCTTGCAAAATTTGAGTGATATAATAATTATCGTGTAGTTTTTAAGAAAAACGTCGTAATAATATAAATTTAACAATTTATATACCAAATAAATTTAAAACCCTGAGTAAACTCATAATGTCATTTTTATAAACTAAATGTAAGTATAAAAATATATCGGGATCATTTTTGGAAGTATCGGATTAAATGTTCAAAATAATTAATTACGCGATAGCGTTTATTTAATAAGAAAATAACGTTTAATGTAAAATGCAAAACCATGCACGAACCGTGATGAAATGATGAATATGGAATATGAGAAATGACCGGAAATTGAGAATTGTGACACGTAATATTAGTGTATATCACTTAACCAAGTAAAACATACAATAAAAGCAGATCCATGACAAAACATGCATGTATTTATCATGGATATAAATCACACTTAACAATTAATGCAATTAAACAGAGTTACGCAATACACATAAAATTGCATGCAACCTAGGGTTTCTAATCCAATTAAAACTGAAATTTACAAAACCCTAATTAGGGCACCAAAACGCCCCCAAAATTAGGGTTTAGGTTTTGCAAACCCTAGATCTACGCATACAATTAATAACACAATCATTTTTATTTTATTTATGTTTTAATTAATTACTTGTTATACAAGGCTCGTGATGCCACTGTTGAGTTTAAGATACATGAAAACAATAAAAACATGTAGACACCACAGAGTACACAGCGGAAGACTTAGAATATAATAGCAATTAATTAACTGAAAATAAAACGTAACATACCTCTTGCAATTGGCTAGATCTCTTCAATTCAAGAACCCTAATTAGGGTTTATGTGGTTTAACGAATTGACCCTTACCGTTTTCAATTCAAACCAATTGATGTAACAATAGTGTGTTACACCACGTTTTTGTACACACGCACTATTAGCGATTCGATCACGAATGCTAGTTCTTGATCACAATAGAATAACCAAATATCTTTGTTATGCTCAAGGTCACTCGTAAATCCCTTACAATGAGGATTCACTCGTCGACCAAGACAAAAGGGAAGAAAAGAAGAAGTTTGGCCCTCTATTGAAATCTAGTGTACCAAAAGATGAATACAAGGGAATGTATTTATAGCCTTATGGTAGATGTCAAGTTTACTATGGTTTCCGATGTGAGATTCCATAGTTTCGGCAAAAAACAAGCCCAAAAGAGGTTCCTAAAACCGTCTCTTGGCTTGTTTACTTTTCTTCATATCCCGTTGACATTTAACGACCGATAGTCACTTTCGATAAGAACTTATCGCTAGTTAAGTCGTTTATTGTGAATTTAATAATTAAACATTATATTTTATATTAATTATTTAAACATCGAGTCTCATACGTAAAGTGTGCAATCCCGTGGTCTCGAGTTCGAATCCGGTCATACACATATTAAATATATCCATAAACCAACACTTTAGGTGGGATGGAAATAGGTGCTTGTCGCAAGATTAGATCAGCAGAATCTTTAAATGGAAGTGAACCATATGTTTAACAACCTGTCAACAAACTTCTGCGTGAGATTGAATTTGACATTTTTTAGGATATTTTTATGGAAGTATTAGAGACGTTCTTGATATTTCCACCAATGTTTGACACACACAAGAAACTGGTTGGTGAATCTATGTTAGCAAGCAAATTGCGCAAAGAAACTTCTCAAAATGTGGAAAGGTCATATGAGTGTGCCTATTCTAAGTGGTGAACACATGCGGATACAAGTAGCAAATAAAGAGCTACTGAACTACCCAATCTCATGACTTGAGTTGATTATAAAGTGCTGGATACATGCCGCTACATTTTAAAAACATGTTGTTGTTTGGGTTGTTTGGGTTAAGAAATGGTTACTCACAAAGGCTGACTTGATTATGTTGTTGTTGTTTTTTGGGGGTTGTTCGGCTTAAGAAAAGGGTATCTTGGATGGTGATTGAAGTTAAGAAAGGTTGCCTCAGTTTCTTAGATGCTTGAGGACAAACATAATTTCAAGCGGAGTGTATAAATACGAGTCAAAGTTAATAGGCACGTGACTTACACGTGCCAATCTTCAACAACTTTTCCGCCAAAACTTATCAACCAGTTCCTATATATAGATTGTCACTTGTAACAAAGTTCAATAGCTATTGATTTGTAAACACTTTTCCTTTCTCAAAATTGTCTACAACCTCTAGTAACAAACTATCCATAATCATTAGTCCAATTAATTTGAAATTCATTCTTCGTCATTGAGTTTCCTATTAGTAGGATAGATCTTCTTCGATTCATTCGCTGGATCCTAGAAAGATCATATCACAATGCCAAAACTCACAAGTGGGATTGAATAGGGTTTATTTTGCGGTTAACAATATACATGTTGTAACATTGAAATTATGAAAACTATAACGTGTTGCGTATCCGACATTTGATGTACTTTTATTCGTGACAAACTTATTAGTGGTGTATATTAACATCCATATTAGTGATAGTTTAGAGTGAAAAGTGTTGAAAGTTTAGCATAAGTTTTAGTCAGATACTATGTAGAAGTTAAGGCCATTCCTACGTATTTACGAAGCTAAAAGGGGTGATGAGAACATTCTCTTGTACGTGTTTTACTTTTCAAGCCGAGTTAACGAAGTGTGTGTGTCGAGTTCGTCACAATGTCGTATATATTATGCTTTCTAGATTCTAAGTTAATTGAGTTCACCAACAATTAGAGATTTCATTTCAAAATTGGTATTGTCATGCATGTACATGTATAGAAGTAATTTTAACGAAGACATTAGCTTGATACAACATAAATCAATGTTCCCGATTTTTCTGCTTGTTAATAAAATTAAGGTGGGTATACAATATAGGAGTTGATTTGCTCACGTATTTTTTATTCATCCACAGGTTTTTAACATGAATTGCCGATTATACCCCTCAACATTATTTTATCAAGATTGATTCCTTCTGCCATCAATGTCTTTGTTGACCTTAAAAAATATTCATGTAGTACCTGTACCAGTAACGGTGTAACCCATCAAGTACAAAATATGTTTCCATATCAATCTCACATGTTGGTAGCTACGAAAGGGATCCCAAATACCTCAGTTTATATCTTTAGTTTTACTTTTTTTGGGCTGCTGTTTACTGTTTTGTTTAAAGATCAACTTACAAAACCAGCATGAGAGTAATGAGAGAGTGGCTAACAGTATAGAAATTCATAAGATATGATATGTTTATTTTTATCCTTGCAATTGCATTTCTACTACCTTCAAGCTTCAACAATGTGCAAAAATTGAGAGCGAGATTACAACGTCTGCCACGGAAAAATCGAGATGCGTAGTTTGCATCAACATGAGTCAAACATGGTGGAAACAAATCAGGCCAATCTTATTGTGTAGCTAAGAATGACCCGTAAAAGTGAGATGGTTGGAGATGAAGGCGTAAAGAAAGTGGGAACCAAGTATGTATGATGAATATGGAGTTGACAGGTGTTAGAAAATAAAAATTGGGTAAATAATGTGGAGTGGTATAATGGTCAATTCACATTAAAAATTTGTGGATGAATAAAATAGTTCCCTGAGCAAATGAGCTCTCATACAATATGAATATTCATTTCATACAAACCGAGTCAAACATGGTGGAAACAAATCAGGCCATCCTGTAGGAATCAAATAGTCAAATGTCGAGGTGAAGCCCGATTTCATAAACTAATGGTAGAGATAAAATCCGTTAGAGATGGTTGGAGATGAGGCAGGAAAGACAGGAACCACGTGTGAAATCTAAAATGGATGAGTCAATTATGTATGAAAAATGTAAATTACATGAGTCTTTGATGTTATAAAGCGAAACATGTGATTAGGTAAATCACATGTGATTCACTCAAAAATAATTTACGGTATAATCACATGTGATTTATGTAAATCACATGATTCGTGTGTAAATCACATGTGATTCACTTTCAAAAAATAATTTACGGTATAATCACATGTGATTTGCGGTAAAAATAGACGTGTGTAAATCACTGAGATAAAATGTGAGCTGAGATTCAGCAAAACTTAATTTACGGTAAAATCAATATCACATGCATATCCACGTTGACATTAAATATCACTAATAAACTTAAGAGAATAAAATACACAAAAACTTTTTGTCTTTTCAAAACCGCATCAAGAAAATATCTCCACCTACATGATATCATCTTTGCCAAAACTAAAGAATATATTTATATTCTTTATACCAACTAAACTTGTTTAGAAGATGCAAAACTATAAATACTAACATTTATCTTGTTTGCTTTTGACGAAACGTATAGCAAAAACGACAAGCCAAGTTGAGTTCTAAGGATACACAATCTTGTTTGCTTTCGCCATAAAATGATAACTCTCATATTCTTTCACCATAAGCATTTCAGTAGATACATAGCAAGGATATCCTTAACATTTAAATAGTATATATATATATATCCTTGCGTGACACCACATAAACCTTTCCGTGGCTCCAATTGATCTTAATCCTCCTTCTTCACAAAATACAACAAACACATCTAACACTACACCAAATCACAAATCACACTCATTAACAACCGGATCCAAACACCACCGGCCCAATCAAAGTCCATTTTACTTCGCATTCACAAACAAATCTTTCACACTTTCATTCAACCCCTACCTGCATGCCTACGGTACAACTCCACCACTCGCGTTCACACCACGCACCGTTAACCTGCAATGGCGACAATCAATTTACGAAGTACTGCAATCTCACCGGCGTTTAAATCAGATTCTGATCGTCGTTATTATTGTGTTGAGCCTGATGTTTGAATACCTCGGATGTTAGATTGTAAGTTGTGGTGATGTGAGTTAAGGAGCAGTGTAACTCGTGGACCAAGTCATTTGATTATTTCTACAGATGTGTTTAGTTTTAATGATATTACAAAACTGCCCTTTAATAATAAATTATATTAAAATGAGGATTAATCTAGACCTTTAATTTTAAAATAGATGGATGGTTGAGGATATTTATTGTTCTGCATTGCATAGGAAAGGAGGGAGTGGTATCCCTTGATTCCAAGTTTATATATTATTTAAATTCAAATTCAAATACAGATCATAATCTAAATCTAAATCCGAAACCCACCTACAAATCAAACGGACCCTGAATTTTTATATGGATTCAGATGTGCTCTTTGAACAACTATACTTGTTAGAAAAAATTAAATGTGACGATTTGAGACCCACTGGTTAAACATTGGTCTAGTTGGGTAAATATCTAGCAAGAGATAAGTCTGGTTGGGTCTCTCTAATATTATAGATGAGTCTAATTGAATATTTGATAGAAGTGCAATTATATAATAATTATCCAATGGGTCTTGGCTGGTCAAAAATTTTCTTTTTACCCCTTTTTTTTCTTCACTTTTTTCATCTTTTACTATAAAAAAATATATATATTCTTGTCGATCCAACCAAAACCCATCTAGACCCGGACCCATTTAAACCCATGATTCTAAAAGACTCTCTTAGACCCGGACCCGTTTAGATCCAAAACCCATCTAGACTCGTGACACAAACCCGACCAGACACACATATTTTGCCACCTCTAAAAAAAACTATCAAGAAGATAGAATTGAAAGAAAATAGAATTACATCATACAACAATATATTGAATCACTAATCCAATTTAACCGGTCTATATGCATTGATATATGTATGAATTTATCCAATATGTTGTTATGCTTATGCTTAGTTTTTAAGTTTTTTTTAGTAAGAAAAAGTAAAAAAATAAGAGGTAAATATTTGCAGCCTAATTTTAGAAAGAAAATTTTTATTTCAAAATCAACCAAAACATCATTCTTTCAAGTCACAGTCTTTTATCTTTCCTCCTTAAGTAATAATCGATAACAAATGCGAATTTATCCAAGGGGAAACTTGTCAAACGTTCCCGTTTGGGTTAAATTACATAATGTTCCTGTTATTGCGTTTATGAAAGATGAGCACTATTGTAATTAAACTTGGTACACCATTGATGTTAAACGCCTATATGACCGCTATGTGTACGGAGTCATGGGGTAGGTCGAGTTATGCGAGAGCTATGATTGACTTACAAGCTGATTCGGAGTTGAAAGATACTCTTGTGGTGGCAATCCCAAAAATAGAGGGATGGGTATATTTTGAACGTAATTCGAATTGATTATGAGTGGAAACCCTCAAAATATTCATATTGCAAGATTTTTGGCCACGTCTTGAACCAATGCCCGGAGAAAATTATCTCGGATGTTTTGAAGAATACAAAGGCGACTAGGCAAATGGTTCATGGTGTTCATATTGGTTCGAAGTCGCATCTTGTTTACTAACCGGTTCAATAAAAGAACAACAAAAAGACGGATTCTAGACAACCAAAGCCGAATGTTCCACATGCAAAGTTATTAATACTAGTTCTACTTCAAATTCTCTTGATACTTTGGGTAGTATGGGTGACATGGAGGATGCTACGGGTGTGGGCCATTTTAGTTCAATTAGTGAAAAGGAGATGAATAATTTGGAAGAACACGAGCAAATGCCTAATCTTGTAGAGGATGCTAACAAGGATAAACAAGTGACTATAGAATTGGGTTATATGTCTGGTACTTCAATGGATGTGCAAGATGGTGATTCAGAATGTAAGGTTGAAGAGTATGATCATGAGACCGCCAGCTCGATTATATAGCCTCTTCATATAGCGATATGGTAGCTGCACTAATGACCCAGTCTATGCGAACTTAATGAGTATGACTTGTATGACATATATGAAGATGATTGGACTTAATGGTAGAAAACTTGCATTTTGTGTAATGGAAGAAAACTTGCATTTTGTTATGCGCTCGATATCACTCTCGAGGGTAGATTAGACGTTAGGTTATATTTGGTAATGTAATCTAGTTCGTTGTTGTTTTCTTTATAGTAGTTCATAAGCTTTGTTTGTCATTCTTATGATAGGTGTAGTTTGAAGCAAAAATTATGCTTGGTTTTCGATACTATGTAGCAATTTGAGATGTGAGATTTCACATACATCCCATGTACTTAAATGCTTTTGGAATGATACATTGATCGAGGAAACCATTTACCTAAAAACAAGTAATACTCGAAAAGACAACTTTTTTGTTTCACTTTATTTTCCTTTTTAAGTGATATAGAATAGTTTTAGTGTATGTATTACACGCAGGTATCTTAATATTTTAAACATTATTGATAATTTTGTTCTACCTTTTATGTCCTAGCCAACCATATGATTGTATAGATTTTATTGAATAAGGAGCCTAACTTTAATGGTAACTTTGATTTTGATCTAGGAACATAAAAAAATCCTTACCACTTAAGTAATGACAATTACACAATATCGATAAAAAGTAACAAACCACTTAGCATAAGTTTCTTTGAATAATGATCATATGACACCTAATATATAATGCACGTATGGGACACTAGCATCACAATCATACTTATCAATGTAGAATAGTAAATATGATTGTGATTGAAAATACACGTAAATTAAAATGGAAGTGTTTATAAGAAACGACTAATTTCCTTTATCTATAAGAGCATCGTGTCATAACAAGGTTAGCTCGTCGTAGTAGCGCCATGGCATCGCATCAGATTTCCATTTTTTAATATGCAACTAACCACAACAAACCTCCTCACTCATAACAAACTGGCGCCAACCTCTTCATTGGCTAATTACTACCACTTTATTTTTTTATTCAATTTTCATTTTCAAATAAACTAAATTTATTTCATTCAAATTAAAACTACAATACATAACAAAAAAAAAAAAAAAAAAAAAAACGATAAAACGATACGAAAAAAAAAATTATTTCTTGTGAAACCTTGTTGAAACTATAATACATAATTTGCGAAACCTTGTTGAAACTGATATTGTTGGTTAAACATTATTTCTTGTGGAGACATGTTGGAATTGGTCGAGGAGGGGGTAGACGGGTTTGAAGAACCCCTGTATTGTTGTGGGTTTGAGTTAAGTAGATTTGTGAAGTATCCTCCGTCATTTGGGTTTTGAGACATTGTGAGCAACTTTTTCTTTGAGTTAAGTAAGATTTCTTGTGTATTTTGGGTTTGAAGATGTGTAAAATGATGAAGATGAAAATAGTTTATATAGGGGTGGTGGGTTTTAAAAAAAAAAGTTAACGTTTAAAAAAAAAGTTTACGTTAAAAACAAAAGTTAACGTTATATAACGTAACTTTGCTTTTGTGTCAGAATACTACTACTCGTCCCCGCGATTTTGTCTTCAACGGCAGAAGCGGCAGCGGTGTGGTGGTGGGGCATGGAAGCCTTCCGAACTCAGCCCGGCGGCGAGGACAATGTTGTCCACACCGGATCTCTAATAGGTATAAAGAATGTGGTAATGGCGGGAAACAGGTGGCGTGCTGATTTTCAAGCTTTCTGCCCATACACATACGATATCATAGTGGGCCACATAGCTTCCACTTAATGCACCACTAATGCACCAGCATCGTGTTGAACTTCAATTGGGTAGGCAATAATCCCATGCTACAATTTTTATTGTATACAGTATTTGACAGTTTGACTGTTTGTATTTTATTGATAGTGAAATTATAAATGCTAAAATTCTTGAAATTTTAATATGACATGCTTTGTCCTTAGATATGCAACTTGTAACAAAAATAATATATGTATCTCTTATATTGTACAGTAATATGCAATGTTTAATGTTGTAACAATTGTAGAGTGCTAGTGATTTGCTAGACTCCAATCACTCCATGGGTCTTGCAGAGTGGTATACTGGTATGTGAAGTCGGCAACTATTTGCCACCAAAGATAACACTAATACGGTTTCTTTGGGAGTCCAGGGTTTGATCTTCTAGAAGGATGTTGAGCTTGTGTTTGAAACTTTTGGACGTAACGTTTATAATATGAGGTTTGAAGTTTAAGATTCAACGCGTAACATGACAAACCTAGCCACTTGGACGAGCTGCAAAGGGGCTATGCGTCTTGTCATAGTATCATTGATATGATAGAAATGAAACCAGTAGATTGAATGAAAATGACCTGAAAAATGACCATCTATATTTCAACAAATCTCAACCGAAAACATGCAATAACATGATGTGGAGTTTTAGGACCTCATATTCAGGTAGGTACAAATTTAGAACCACTAATCATGCAAAACTGAATTGCCTCATCAGATAAACAAGTCCACAAAACACCACAAATGACTACGATGGTTGCAAAGGGAATATCGAGAAGATCTCATTTGCAACAAGAAGTGACACTTGGAGTTCCACAAAAACAAAACTATAACAAAATTATATTCAAAAAGTTAAACCAAGATGCAACATTAATCACCTGCCTCAGTCTAGTGAAAGAAAATAAAAATAAAGTTATGACAGCAGAATTGTATACGAGATAAACGCACTACAACAATCGGATGGGCGGCGAGGAGACTTTCGCCGGAGACACAAAGTCGCGAAAGTCACTAAACGACAAAATTGAATCTGCGGCGTTGTACATGAATTTGACTTGTTATGAAAATTTCAACGAGACTTTCAGCGAGGGACATGTCACGTCCCCACTGAAAGTGTATTTCGCTCACCAAACTTTGACCAAAAGTCCAAAGCATGCTAATTGTCTGGGAAAATTATATTTTAAAAATACACTTTATTGTCGATATAATGAGTGGTGATTATACCTGTAGGAAAAGAGTGGTCACTGGTTTTATCGTCGATATATCTCTTTACTCGAGTTCTTGATATGTTTGGAGTCGGAAATTTACATGATAATATTCTTTTTACCAAACACTATTATATTGTAACATATATAAACATATAATAAAAAGTTGATCAAATATTTAAACAAATTACTACCTTGAGCATAGAGTTGCCATTGATGTCTAGTTCTTTTTCCAACAGCAAGTAAAAAAAATCCATTATGATCAAACAATGTTGTTTAAGAGTTTGAATTTTTGGAAGTTTTTTTTTGTGATGATCATATGAAATGAACTGTTTTTAATGAAGAATATGAACAACTGATGTCAAGTGTGTGTTTTCTTGGTGTAATAAGTATGTGAGAGAGATATGAGTTATGGCGGGTTTTTAATTGATGTGATTTTTTTGTAATCATTCCAAGAAATTTTTCGTTACTTTTTTAGTTTGGTTAGTAATGTGTAGTGGTGCAAGTTGAGCTTGTTAATATTGAATATGATGTATAGAGCACGCAAATTGCCTACCGTCAAAATACTTGCAACGATTAACATGATACATATACCATAGCACCTATAGTCGGTTGTTTAACATGATATCATTATACCATAGCACCTATAATCGGTGGTTAAACATGATTATACCATAACACCTATACTTGAGTCGTTAAACATGATCACGTATACCATAGCACCTATACTCTCGTTAAACATGATCGTATACCATAGCACCTATACTCGGTCGTTAAACATGATACGTATACCATAGGTCGTTAAACATGATACGTACCATAGCACCTATAGTCGGTGATTAAGTTAAACATGATCATGTATACCATAGCACCTATACTTTCGGTCGTTTAATATGATCGTATACCATAGCACCTATAATCGATCGTTAAACATGACGTACTATAGCACCTATACTCGTAGTTAAACATGATACGATACCATAGGTCGTTAAACATGATATGAATATCATAGCACCTATAGTCGGTCGTTAGACATGATACGTATACCATATAGCACCTATACCGTTGCTTAACATGATAACGATATACCATAGCACCTATACTCGGTCGTTTAACATGATAATTATACCATAGCACCTATAGTCGGTCGTTAAACATGATACGTATACCATAGCACCTATACTCGGTCGTTAAACATGATACTTATACCATAGCACCTACCGGTTAGTTAAACATGATACGTATACCCAGGTCGTTAAATATGATACGTATACCATAGCACCTATACCGGTCGTTAAACATAATACCATAGCACCTATAGTCGGTCGTTAAACATGATACGTATACCATAGCACCTATAGTCGGTCGTTAAACATAGTCGGTCGTTAAACATGATACGTATACCATAGCACCTATACTCGGTCGTTTAACATGATACGTATACCATAACACCTATAGTCGATCGTTAAACATGATACGTATACCATAGCACCTATACTCGGTCGTTAAACATGATACGTATACCATAGGTCGTTAAACATGATACGTATACCATAGCACCTATAGTCGGTCGTTAAACATGATAAGTATACCATAGCACCTATAGTCGGTCGTTTAACATGATCGTATACCATAGCACCTATACTCGATTACCGTTTAACATGATACCTATACCATAGCACCTATAGTCGGTCGTTAAACTTGATACGTATACCATAGCACCTATACTCGGTCGTTAAACATGATACGATACCATAGCACCTATACTCGGTAAGTTAAACATGATACGTTATACCATAGGTCGTTAAACATGATATCGTATACCATAGCACCTATAGTCGGTCGTTAAACATGATACGTATACCATAGCACCTATAGTCGGTCGTTAAACATGATATGTATACCATAACACCTATAGTCGGTCGTTAAACATTATACGTATACCATAGCACCTATGCTCGGTCGTTAAACATGATACGTATACCATAGGTCGTTAAACATGATACGTATACCATAGCACCTATACTCGGTCGTTAAACATGATACATATACCATAGCACCTATACTCGGTCGTTAAACATGATACGTATACCATATGTCGTTAAACATGATACGTATACCATAACACCTATAGTCGGTCGTTAAACATGATACGTATACCATAGCACCTATAGTCGGTCGTTAAACATGATACGTATACCATAGCACCTATAGTCGGTCGTTAAACATGATCATGATACCATAGGTCGTTAAACATGATACGTACCATAGCACCTATACTCGGTCGTTTAACATGATACATATACCTTAGCACCTATAGTCGGTCGTTAAACATGATACGTATACCATAGAACCTATAGTCGGTCGTTTAACATGATACGTATACCATAGCACCTACTCTCGGTCGTTAAACATGATACGTTACAG
The DNA here is from genome assembly GCA_910596185.1 of Chrysanthemum makinoi. Taxonomy (NCBI): domain Eukaryota; kingdom Viridiplantae; phylum Streptophyta; class Magnoliopsida; order Asterales; family Asteraceae; genus Chrysanthemum; species Chrysanthemum makinoi. The sequence continues at coordinate 175,105,942 of OU343220.1, forward strand.
TGTACCAAACGTTTTGTGGTTTACTGAGTACAACAGTTGATCGTATAACATAGGGCATTCATGGACAATGGGAGTTCACAATTGATGTGTTATTAATTTTAGTTATTGACAATGATAATAAAGATTTTTTTCAATAATTTTAGTGAAAACACCTTTTACCGGGGACATGTCCCAAGTAAAACTTTTCGCATTTTTTGTTTTCCTCCCACCTTTTTACTTTATCCCCCCATAACCTTCCCCGGGGACATGTCCCCGGCAAAAGTCTTGCTAGAAGACAAACCAATGTTTCTCCGAGGACATGTCCCCGGCGAAAACTAATCGTAAAAATCACCTCAATTATTAACCAAGACCTGCTTTCACAAATGAGATAAAAAAAAACAAACTCACGCTAGTAGGCTGCAGCCTACCCACCTCCTCCATCTTCATGCAGACACTCCATCAACGCACCACCTCCACCACCACTACATCACCGAGCCGCCTCCTTCATCTTAAGTGGGTATCTTTTAGTTTTTACTAATTTAATGCTTCATGGGTTTTTGTTTATGTTATACCGAGCCGCCTCCATCAACGCACCACCTCCACCACCACTATATAGTTGTAATCTTAAGTGGGTATCTCTTATTTGGTTAATGCTTCATGGGTTTTTGTTTATGTTATACCGATTTGACAAGTGATTAATATTTTCAGTTGGTAATCTTAAGTGGGTATCTCTTATATAGTTGTAATCTTAAGTGGGTTTTTGTTTATGCTTCATTGGTTTTCGCTTTCACAAATGAGATGAAAAAAAAACCAAACTCAAAGAATCGCTAATAAAGAGCTTTTGTTAGGACCAATTTTCTTGGTAATATTTTCTCGCAAAAATGATTAATATTTTCAGTTGGTAATATTTTGTTAGGACCAAGTTTTTGTTAGGACCAGTTTTTGTTAGGACCAATTTAGCTTTTTTTTCTTTTTCCTATTGCTTGTCCATGATTCCTTAGGTAGTTTTTAGGATTAGTGTCCGCTTCGGTAGCTTATTTACAAGCTTGTTGTAGCATTTTTTCCTTACTTGACTCCCCTTTATTTTTTCCGCTTCGTTTGTTGTTTCATTCGCCAACAATTTAGTTTTAAGTTTTTTTAAATGTCTTATTTTAGTTCATCAATTTAGTTTACAAATAGAAAAGTAAAAAAAATAATAATATGTGCTTTGCTTTTATACTTGTAGGAATATAGTGTCTCTTGTCAGTCGGAGTGCAAGCCGCGACCACGCCGAGGCCAATCCACGACCTGACCGAGAACAAAAGGTAAGATACTTAACCTGGTATTTTAAATAGTTTAGGGTTTTAGGTAATGAGAACTATCCAAGCATCGGGTATCAAAAAGACCCCTTTAAACCATTAGGGTTGAATTGGTCATTTTAACAATTAGGGTAGGAGAGTAGGATGGTGGATTTTGGGACCTAAACCAAGATCTTGGCAAGGTGTTGGGGTCCACCCCCTTTCATGTGCAATAGCCCTTTAACTATGTTAATGAGATCATGTTATTTCATCTGCTTGTGATACAAAAGATTTGATCATGTTTGCTTAAGACTTTTTGAACAATGTGACTAGGGTTGAGGGTTCTTTGAAAACAAATGAATGATGTTAGTGTGTCTAGTTAAAGTGCTATTACAAAAGATTTCCCGACAACATTTCATTCTGTTTCTTACAATGTTCTTCCAAAAAACTCACCAAATTCTCTCTTATATTATCAAACAACAAAAATGAAGTTAGCGGCGGTGACACGCTTTCACCGATGGTTCTACGGCGAGGAGGTACACGGTTTCTTGGTCCACAAGATACAGGAAAGTGTACAACCCATTTCTTGTTACGGTTTGTTATGGTTACCTGATGATGAGGGTTGAATCTTGAAGGGTAGAAAGGTGGTGCAAAAGGGTTTAGCTTGGTTTGAGAGTGTTTTTATTGTGTGTTTTTTGGTGAGAAACTCCATGAGTTTGTGTGAGAGAGAGGGGTCAGAGATGATAAGAAGAGGTATGAAATGGTGTGTAATGATAGAGATATAATGGTGGCGAGAGATATGAAAGGGTTTGTGAGGGTGCCTCATTGACTCCACTTCACTCGCCATCACTATCATTACAAACCCTTTCATCTATCTTCTTATAATCCCGACCTCTCTCTACACACACATGGAGTTTCTCACCAAAAAAACACACACTAAAAACACACACACAGTTATGAACTCTCAAAGGAGGGCTAAACCATTTTGCACCACCTTTCTACCCTTCAAGATTCAACTCTCATCATCAGGTAACCATTACAAACCGTAATAAGAAATAGGCTGTACACTTTCCTGTATCTACTGGACCAAGAAACCGTGTACCTCTAAGCCATAAACCATCGAAGGCTTAGCCACGTGTCACCGCCGCTAAGTTCATTTTTGTTGTTTGATAATATAAGAGAGAATTTGGTGAGTTTTTGGGAAGATCATTGTAGAAACGAATGAAATGTTGTCGAGAAATGGTGTAATAGCACTTTAACTAGACACACTAACATCATTCCTTTGTTTTCGACAACCCTCAACCATATACACACTGTTCAAATAGTAACGCGACGCAAACACGATCAAATCTTTTGTATCACAAGCAAATCAACACAACATGATCTCATTAACCTAGTTAAAGTGCTATTACACATGAAAGGGGTGGACCCCCAACACCCTGGCAAGATCTTGGTTTAGGTCCCAAAATCCACCATCCTACCCTAATTGTTAAAATGACCAATTCAACCCTAATGGTTTAAAGGGTCTTTTGATACCCGATGCTTGGATAGTTCTCATTACCTAAAACCCTAAACTATTTAAATATCGCAGTTAAGCTTGGACAAACCCTAAAAGAAGAAGATATCGGAAGTTAATCTGACAAAACCACTGGCGAACACGAAGTTCGAGCCTTATGTGTTAGGATATGTTTTAGAGAATAACATGTTTAGGATTCTGTTAAATGGATTATAATGATAGTTTTGGACCATTTGCGTATAGGTAGCTTATGTATAGTTTTGGACCATTGGCGATTTTGGAAACAAATTTTAGGTTATCCATTGTGTGTAGCTAATTTGGACCATTTGGTTATATATGATATTATGTTTAGCGATTTTGTGTTGTTGTAGCATAAAATGGGTTGAAAACAGGTTCTTACTTGTAGATTTTTCCGGAGAAATTCCGGGAAAAAATATGGAAATTACCCATTGTGCAAAGAATTTTCTGCAAAATAGGTCAAGGTCTTTCACCAGGGACGTGTCCCCGGCTAAAGTGTCATAGATATTATTAGGTTTTTATTTTCCCCAAGGACATGTCACCGGAGAAGAGGTTACAGATAAACTTTAGTTACCATTTTCCCCGGGGATGAGTCCCCGGCAAAAACACGTGCCACGTCGGACATGTTTGACCGGTGACAATCGGATGTGGGACCCACACGTCCCCGGTAAAAGTTGTAAACAACCCCAGGAAAAGTATCTCGAAGGTATTGCGGCTGGGGATTTTCGCGGGACATGTCCCCGGGAAAGGTATCACAGGGGACATGTCCCCGGCGAAAGAAATTTCGCTGGCACAAAGCGCGAATGTTGTAGTGACGTTTTTCTTAAATGATGCAGAAAATGACCATCAAATGATGAAACGTACATTTGTGTTATCGCACATTGGATTGATCCCGTTACTTGGCAAATGATGAAACGTATTATTGGTTTTGAAAACTTTGAATATCCGCATACGGGTGAAAATTTAAGTATGATGTTGCGATATGCTATGAAAACGTTTAGAATAGAAAAAAAAAGTTTTTTCAATATCATTTGATAACGCTTCCAATAATACAAATGCGGTTAAAAAGCTAATACTAAAATACCGACCACCTCTTGATGGCATTTTTTTATCATAGTCGATGTGTTGCACACATCATTAACTTGGTTGTGCTAAGCGGACTAGCGTACGAGCAAATGAATAATTTAAGAGAAGCTTTTAAAAAAATGTTTACAATATATTTTTCTATCGGGAAACAAAAGATACGTGGATTATATAAAATTGTGTCATGATTCAAATTCCCTTTTTTTATCCCCAAATTGGGACGTTCCTACAAGATGAAATTCGACTTATAACATGTTTGTTTGTGGTTTACGCCAAAAATTAATGTTACAATATTTTCATGATGAACTTTCGTCTAAATCTAGAAGTCGGGATATGGTACCAAATTCGCTTGAAAATTGGGCTACTATTAAAAAAGTAACCGAATTACTCAAAGCTTTTAAAACCACAACAACTATGTTATCGGGTGTTTATTATCCTACGAGTCATTTGGTCCTCAACCAACTTTTTATGATGTGTAGAAAATTAGGATCATACGAATATGATGGTCAACTTTTTTCGAATATGGTTATGCGGATGAAAGAAAAAATTACCAAATATTTTTAAGAAATTCCACCGGTAATTACTTCTTGCCGCAATGAACCCATGTTTGAACCTTAGCGGGGTGGAATATTTTATCAATAAGATTGCTAATGATTTGGATGTAATAAAAAAAAGCACAAGAAATGTTTAAAATATAATTTCAAATGTTTATTTAATGTTTATTTTGAGAAATATGGTACAACAAATGTGGGAACGAATTCGGCTTCAACGATTTGGACTTCGACTACAATTGTGGATCCGGATTTGGACTTATTTTCAAATTTAAGACAAAAAAGCGGTAAACGGGCTAGGAGTGACAATTTATCGAACAACGAATATGAGAGATATACGGGAACCGATTGGTTAAGCACTATCACATCCGAAGAGTTCAAGAATTTCGATGTTTTGAATTGGTGGAAACAAAGGGAACCTCAATTTCCCGTTCTAGCCTCGTGACACAAACCCGACCAGACACACATATTTTGCCACCTCTAAAAAAAACTATCAAGAAGATAGAATTGAAAGAAAATAGAATTACATCATACAACAATATATTGAATCACTAATCCAATTTAACCGGTCTATATGCATTGATATATGTATGAATTCATCCAATATGTTGTTATGCTTATGCTTAGTTTTTAAGTTTTTTTTAGTAAGAAAAAGTAAAAAAATAAGAGGTAAATATTTGCAGCCTAATTTTAGAAAGAAAATTTTTATTTCAAAATCAACCAAAACATCATTCTTTCAAGTCACAGTCTTTTATCTTTCCTCCTTAAGTAATAATCGATAACAAATGCGAATTTATCCAAGGGGAAACTTGTCAAACGTTCCCGTTTGGGTTAAATTACATAATGTTCCTGTTATTGCGTTTATGAAAGATGAGCACTATTGTAATTAAACTTGGTACACCATTGATGTTAAACGCCTATATGACCGCTATGTGTACGGAGTCATGGGGTAGGTCGAGTTATGCGAGAGCTATGATTGACTTACAAGCTGATTCGGAGTTGAAAGATACTCTTGTGGTGGCAATCCCAAAAATAGAGGGATGGGTATATTTTGAACGTAATTCGAATTGATTATGAGTGGAAACCCTCAAAATATTCATATTGCAAGATTTTTGGCCACGTCTTGAACCAATGCCCGGAGAAAATTATCTCGGATGTTTTGAAGAATACAAAGGCGACTAGGCAAATGGTTCATGGTGTTCATATTGGTTCGAAGTCGCATCTTGTTTACTAACCGGTTCAATAAAAGAACAACAAAAAGACGGATTCTAGACAACCAAAGCCGAATGTTCCACATGCAAAGTTATTAATACTAGTTCTACTTCAAATTCTCTTGATACTTTGGGTAGTATGGGTGACATGGAGGATGCTACGGGTGTGGGCCATTTTAGTTCAATTAGTGAAAAGGAGATGAATAATTTGGAAGAACACGAGCAAATGCCTAATCTTGTAGAGGATGCTAACAAGGATAAACAAGTGACTATAGAATTGGGTTATATGTCTGGTACTTCAATGGATGTGCAAGATGGTGATTCAGAATGTAAGGTTGAAGAGTATGATCATGAGACCGCTCAGTTTATAGCCTCTTCATATAAGCGATATGGTAGCGGCACTAATGACCCGAGTCTATGCGAACTTAATGAGTATGACTTGTATGACATATATGAAGATGATTGGACTTAATGGTAGAAAACTTGCATTTTGTGTAATGGAAGAAAACTTGCATTTTGTTATGCGTTCGATATCACTCTCTGAGGGTAGATTAGACGTTAGGTTATATTTGGTAATGTAATCTAGTTCGTTGTTGTTTTCTTTATAGTAGTTCATAAGCTTTGTTTGTCATTCTTATGATAGGTGTAGTTTGAAGCAAAAATTATGCGTTTGGTTTTCGTCTATGTAACAGGCTGAGATGTGAGATTTCACATACATCCTATGTACTTAAATGCTTTTTGGAATGATACATTGATCGAGGAAACCATTTACCTAAAAACAAGTAATACTCGAAAGACAACTTTTTTTGTTTCACTTTATTTTCCTTTTTTAAGTGATACTCGAGAATAGTTTTAGTGTATGTATTACACGCAGGTATCTTAATATTTTAAACATTATTGATAATTTTGTTCTACCTTTTATGTCCTAGCCAACCATATGATTGTATAGATTTTATTGAATAAGGAGCCTAACTTTAATGGTAACTTTGATTTTGATCTAGGAACATAAAAAAATCCTTACCACTTAAGTAATGACAATTACACAATATCGATAAAAAGTAACAAACCACTTAGCATAAGTTTCTTTGAATAATGATCATATGACACCTAATATATAATGCACGTATGGGACACTAGCATCACAATCATACTTATCAATGTAGAATAGTAAATATGATTGTGATTGAAAATACACGTAAATTAAAATGGAAGTGTTTATAAGAAACGACTAATTTCCTTTATCTATAAGAGCATCAGGTGTCATAACAAGGGTTAGCTTCGTCGTCGTGCCACCTCAGCGCCACATCAGCTTTCCATTTTTCCACAACTAACCACAACAAACCCCCTCCTCACTCATAACAAACCTCAACCTCTAACTCATTTTACCACCACTACCACTTTATTTTTTTTTATTCAATTTTCATTTCCAAATAAACTAAATTTATTTCATTCAAATTAAAACTACAATAAAAAAAAAAAAAAAAAAAAAACGATAAAACGATACGAAATAAAAAATTATTTCTTGTGAAACCTTGTTGAAACTATAATACATAATTTGCGAAACCTTGTTGAAACTGATATTGTTGGTTAAACATTATTTCTTGTGGAGACATGTTGGAATTGGTCGAGGAGGGGGTAGACGGGTTTGAAGAACCCCTGTATTGTTGTGGGTTTGAGTTAAGTAGATTTGTGAAGTATCCTCCGTCATTTGGGTTTTGAGACATTGTGAGCAACTTTTTCTTTGAGTTAAGTAAGATTTCTTGTGTATTTTGGGTTTGAAGATGTGTAAAATGATGAAGATGAAAATAGTTTATATAGGGGTGGTGGGTTTAAAAAAAAAAAAAAAGTTAACGTTTAAAAAAAAAAGTTTACGTTAAAAAACAAAAGTTAACGTTATATAACGTAACTTTGCTTTTGTGTCAGAATACTACCTCGTCGTCCCCACGATTTTGTCTTCGACGGCGAGCAGCGGCGGTGTGGTGGTGGGGCATGGCGAGCCTTCAGCTCAGCCACGGCGAGGGACAATGTTGTCCACACCGGATCTCTAATAGGTATAAAGAATGTGGTAATGGCGGGAAACAGGTGGCGTGCTGATTTTCAAGCTTTCTGCCCATACACATACGATATCATAGTGGGCCACATAGCTTCCACTTAATGCACCACTAATGCACCAGCATCGTGTTGAACTTCAATTGGGTAGGCAATAATCCCATGCTACAATTTTTATTGTATACAGTATTTGACAGTTTGACTGTTTGTATTTTATTGATAGTGAAATTATAAATGCTAAAATTCTTGAAATTTTAATATGACATGCTTTGTCCTTAGATATGCAACTTGTAACAAAAATAATATATGTATCTCTTATATTGTACAGTAATATGCAATGTTTAATGTTGTAACAATTGTAGAGTGCTAGTGATTTGCTAGACTCCAATCACTCCATGGGTCTTGCAGAGTGGTATACTGGTATGTGAAGTCGGCAACTATTTGCCACCAAAGATAACACTAATACGGTTTCTTTGGGAGTCCAGGGTTTGATCTTCTAGAAGGATGTTGAGCTTGTGTTTGAAACTTTTGGACGTAACGTTTATAATATGAGGTTTGAAGTTTAAGATTCAACGCGTAACATGACAAACCTAGCCACTTGGACGAGCTGCAAAGGGGCTATGCGTCTTGTCATAGTATCATTGATATGATAGAAATGAAACCAGTAGATTGAATGAAAATGACCTGAAAAATGACCATCTATATTTCAACAAATCTCAACCGAAAACATGCAATAACATGATGTGGAGTTTTAGGACCTCATATTCAGGTAGGTACAAATTTAGAACCACTAATCATGCAAAACTGAATTGCCTCATCAGATAAACAAGTCCACAAAACACCACAAATGACTACGATGGTTGCAAAGGGAATATCGAGAAGATCTCATTTGCAACAAGAAGTGACACTTGGAGTTCCACAAAAACAAAACTATAACAAAATTATATTCAAAAAGTTAAACCAAGATGCAACATTAATCACCTGCCTCAGTCTAGTGAAAGAAAATAAAAATAAAGTTATGACAGCAGAATTGTATACGAGATAAACGCACTACAACAATCGGATGGACGGGCGAGGAGACTTTCGCCTGGGACACAAAGTCCCCGGCGAAAGTCACTAAACGACAAAATTGAATCTGACGTGGCACATGAATTCGCTGACTTGTTATGAAAATTTCAACGCAGACTTTCCGCGGGGACATGTCCCCGCTGAAAGTGTATTTTACGTTCACCAAACTTTGACCAAAAGTCCAAAGCATGCTAATTGTACGCGGGAAAATTATATTTTAAAAAAATACACTTTATTGTCGATATAATACAGTGGCTGATTATACGCCGGAAAAAGAGTGGTCACTGGTTTTATCGTCGATATATCTCTTTACTCGAGTTCTTGATATGTTTGGGTCAGAAATTTACATGATAATATTCTTTTTACCAAACACTATTATATTGTAACATATATAAACATATAATAAAAAGTTGATCAAATATTTAAACAAATTACTACCTTGAGCATAGAGTTGCCATTGATGTCTAGTTCTTTTTCCAACAGCAAGTAAAAAAAATCCATTATGATCAAACAATGTTGTTTAAGAGTTTGAATTTTTGGAAGTTTTTTTTTGTGATGATCATATGAAATGAACTGTTTTTAATGAAGAATATGAAGCAACAGTGTCAAGTGTGTGTTTTCTTGGTGTAATAAGTATGTGAGAGAGATATGAGTTATGGCGGGTTTTTAATTGATGTGATTTTTTTGTAATCATTCCAAGAAATTTTTCGTTACTTTTTTTAGTTTGGTTAGTAATGTGTAGTGGTGCAAGTTGAGCTTGTTAATATTGAATATGATGTATAGCGCACGCAAATTGCCTACCGTCAAATACTTGCAACGATTAACATGATACGTATACCATAGCACCTATAGTCGGTTGTTTAACATGATACGTATACCATAGCACCTATAATCGGTCGTTAAACATGATACGTATACCATAACACCTATACTTGGTCGTTAAACATGATACGTATACCATAGCACCTATACTCGGTCGTTAAACATGATACGTATACCATAGCACCTATACTCGGTCGTTAAACATGATACGTATACCATAGGTCGTTAAACATGATACGTATACCATAGCACCTATAGTCGGTCGTTAAACATGATACGTATACCATAGCACCTATACTCGGTCGTTTAATATGATACGTATACCATAGCACCTATAGTCGATCGTTAAACATGATACGTATACTATAGCACCTATACTCGGTCGTTAAACATGATACGTATACCATAGGTCGTTAAACATGATACGCATACCATAGCACCTCGAGTGTATCGTTAAACATGATACGTATACCATAGCACCTATACTGGTCGTTTAACATGATCGTTATACCATAGCACCTATACGATCGATTCGTTTAACATGATACGTATACCATAGCACCTATAGTCGGTCGTTAAACATGATACGTATACCATAGCACCTATACTCGGTCGTTAAACATGATACATATACCATAGCACCTATAGTCGGTCGTTAAACATGATCGTTATACCATAGGTCGTTAAATATGATAATATGTATACCATAGCACCTATAGCCGGTCGTTAAACATGATACGTATACCATAGCACCTATAGCCGGTCGTTAAACATGATCATACGATACCATAGCACCTATAGTCGGTCGTTAAACAGCACCTATAGTCGGTCGTTAAACATGATACGTATACCATAGCACCTATACTCGGTCGTTTAACATGATACGTATACCATAACACCTATAGTCGATCGTTAAACATGATACGTATACCATAGCACCTATACTCGGTCGTTAAACATGATACGTATACCATAGGTCGTTAAACATGATACGTATACCATAGCACCTATAGTCGGTCGTTAAACATGATACTTATACCATAGCACCTATACTCGGTCGTTTAACATGATACGTATACCATAGCACCTATACTCGGTCGTTTAACATGATACCTATACCATAGCACCTATAGTCGGTCGTTAAACTTGATACGTATACCATAGCACCTATACTCGGTCGTTAAACATGATACGTATACCATAGCACCTATACTCGGTCGTTAAACATGATACGTATACCATAGGTCGTTAAACATGATACGTATACCATAGCACCTATAGTCGGTCGTTAAACATGATACGTATACCATAGCACCTATAGTCGGTCGTTAAACATGATATGTATACCATAACACCTATAGTCGGTCGTTAAACATGATACGTATACCATAGCACCTATGCTCGGTCGTTAAACATGATACGTATACCATAGGTCGTTAAACATGATACGTATACCATAGCACCTATACTCGGTCGTTAAACATGATACATATACCATAGCACCTATACTCGGTCGTTAAACATGATACGTATACCATATGTCGTTAAACATGATACGTATACCATAACACCTATAGTCGGTCGTTAAACATGATACGTATACCATAGCACCTATAGTCGGTCGTTAAACATGATACGTATACCATAGCACCTATGCTCGGTCGTTAAACATGATACGTATACCATAGGTCGTTAAACATGATACGTACCATAGCACCTATACTCGGTCGTTTAACATGATACATATACCTTAGCACCTCTAGTCGGTCGTTAAACATGATACGTATACCATAGAACCTATAGTCGGTCGTTTAACATGATACGTATACCATAGCACCTACTCTCGGTCGTTAAACATGATACGTTACAGTGTACCAAACGTTTTGTGGTTTACTGAGTACAACAGTTGATCGTATAACATAGGGCATTCATGGACAATGGTAGTTCACAATTGATGTGTTATTAATTTTAGTTATTGACAATGATAATAAAGATTTTTTTCAATAATTTTAGTGAAAACACCTTTTACCGGGGACATGTCCCAAGTAAAACTTTTCGCGATTTTTTTGTTTTCCCTCCCACCTTTTTACTTTATCCCCCCATAACCTTCCCCGGGGACATGTCCCCGGCAAAAGTCTTGCTAGAAGACAAACCAATGTTTCTCCGAGGACATGTCCCCGGCGAAAACTAATCGTAAAATCACCTCAATTATTAACCAAGATCTGCTTTCACAAATGAGATAAAAAAAAAAAAAACAAAAAAACAAACTCACGCTAGTAGCTGCAGCTACTCCACCTCCTCCATCTTCATAGCAGCACCTCCATCAACGCACCACCTCCACCACCACTACATCACCGAGCCGCCTCCTTCATCTTAAGTGGGTATCTTTTAGTTTTTACTAATTTAATGCTTCATGGGTTTTTGTTTATGTTATACCGAGCCGCCTCCATCAACGTACCACCTCCACCACCACTATATAGTTGTAATCTTAAGTGGGTATCTCTTATTTGGTTAATGCTTCATGGGTTTTTGTTTATGTTATACCGATTTGACAAGTGATTAATATTTTCAGTTGGTAATCTTAAGTGGGTATCTCTTATATAGTTGTAATCTTAAGTGGGTTTTTGTTTATGCTTCATTGGTTTCTGCTTTCACAAATGAGATGAAAAAAAAACCCAAACTCAGCAGCTGCTAATAAAGAGCTTTTGTTAGGACCAATTTTCTTGGTAATATTTTGCTGCGCAAATGATTAATATTTTCAGTTGGTAATATTTTGTTAGGACCAAGTTTTTGTTAGGACCAGTTTTTGTTAGGACCAATTTAGCTTTTTTTTCTTTTTCCTATTGCTTGTCCATGATTCCTTAGGTAGGTTTTAGGATTAGTGTCTGCTTCTGGTAGCTTATTTACAAGCTTGTTGTAGCATTTTTCCCCTTGGCCCTTTATTTTTTCTCTTCTTTCGTTTCATTCATACAGTTTAGTTTTTAAGTTTTTTTTAAATGTCTTATTTTAGTTCATCAATTTAGTTTACAAATAGAAAAGTAAAAAAAAAATAATAATATGTGCTTTGCTTTTATACTTGTAGGAATATAGTGTCTACTGTCAGTCTGGAGTGCAAGCTGCGACCACAGCCGAGGCCATCGACACTAACAGCCGAGAACAAAGGTAAGATACTTAACACCGTATTTTAAATAGTTTAGGGTTTTAGGTAATGAGAACTATCCAAGCATCGGGTATCAAAAAGACCCCTTTAAACCATTAGGGTTGAATTGGTCATTTTAACAATTAGGGTAGGAGAGTAGGATGGTGGATTTTGGGACCTAAACCAAGATCTTGGCAAGGTGTTGGGGTCCACCCCCTTTCATGTGCAATAGCCCTTTAACTATGTTAATGAGATCATGTTATTTCATCTGCTTGTGATACAAAAGATTTGATCATGTGTGCTTAAGACTTTTTGAACAATGCGTCTAGGGTTGAGGGTTGCTGAAAACAAATGAATGATGTTAGTGTGTCTAGTTAAAGTGCTATTACAAAAGATTTCCCGACAACATTTCATTCTGTTTCTTACAATGTTATTCAAAAACTCACCAAATTCTCTCTTATATTATCAAACAACAAAAATGAACTTAGCGGTGGTGACACGTGGCTTCCTTGATGGTTTACTTGCGAGGAGGTACACCGGTTTCTTGGTCCACAAGATACATGAAAGTGTACAACCCATTTCTTGTTACGGTTTGTTATGGTTACGATGATGAGGTTGAATCTTGAAGGGTAGAAAGGTGGTGCAAAAGGGTTTAGCTTAGTTTGAGAGTGTTTTTATTGTGTGTTTTTTGGTGAGAAACTCCATGAGTTTGTGTGAGAGAGAGGGTCGAGATGATAAGAAGAGGTATGAAATGGTGTGTAATGATAGAGATATAATGGTGGCGAGAGATATGAAAGGGTTTGTGAGGGTGCCTCATTGACTTCACTTCACTCGCCATCACTATCATTACAAACCCTTTCATCTATCTTCTTATAATCTCCGCCCCTCTCTCTACACTACACATGGAGTTTTCAAAAAACACACACTAAAAACACGCCGAACACTCGATTATGAAGCAGGGCTAAACCATTTTGCACCACCTTTCTACCCTTCGTCTCATCATCGGTCATTACAAACCGTGTAATAAGAAATAGGTCATACACTTTCCTCGTATCATGGACCAAGAAAGTGTACCTCTCGCCATAAACCATCGGAGAAGCCATGTGTCGCAGCCGCTAAGTTCATTTTTGTTGTTTGATAATATAAGAGATAATTTGGTGAGTTTTTGGGAAGATCATTGTAAGCGAATGAAATGTTGTCGGAAATGGTGTAATAGCACTTTAACTAGACACTAACATCATTCCTTTGTTTTCGCAACCCTCAACCATATACACCTGTTCAAATAGTCGTATAGCAAACACGATCAAATCTTTTGTATCACAAGGCAGATCAACAACATGATCTCATTAACTAGTTAAAGTGCTATTACACATGAAAGGGGTGGACCCCCCAACACCTGGCAGATCTTGGTTTAGGTCCCAAAATCCACCATCCTACCCTAATTGTTAAAATGACCAATTCAACCCTAATGGTTTAAAGGGTCTTTTTGATACCCGATGCTTGGATAGTTCTCATTACCTAAAACCCTAAACTATTTAAAATACGCAGGTTAAGCTTTGGACAAACCCGAAAAAGAAGAAGATATCGGAAGTTAACTGACAAAACCACCTGGCGAACACGAGTTCGAGCCTTATGTGTTAGGATATGTTTGTAGAGAATAACATGTTTAGGATTCCTGTTAAATGGATTATACATTATAGTTTTTGGACCATTTCATTATAGGTAGCTTATGTATAGTTTTGGACCATTGGCGATTTTGGAAACAACTTTTAGGTTATCCATTGTGTTGTAGCGAATTTGGACCATTTGGTTATATATGATATTATGTTTAGCGCTTTTGTGTTGTTGTAGCATAAAATAGGTTGAAAACAGGTTCTTACATTGTAGATTTTTTCCGGAGAAATTCCGGGAAAAAATATGGAAATTACCCATTGTGCAGCAATTTTCTGCAAAATAGGTCAAGGTCTTTCACCAGGGACGTGTCCCCGGCTAAAGTGTCATAGATATTATTAGGTTTTTATTTTCCCCAAGGACATGTCACCGGAGAAGAGGTTACAGATAAACTTTAGTTACCATTTTCCCCGGGGATGAGTCCCCGGAAAAAACACGTGCCACGTCGGACATGTTTGACCGGTGACAATCGGCTGCGGGACCCACACGTCCCCGGTAAAAGTTGTAAACAGTCCCCGGGAAAAGTATCTCCGAGAAGGTATTGCCGGGGGATTTTCGGCGGGGACACGTCCCCGGGGAAGGGTATCACAGGGGACATGTCCCCGGCGAAAGCCCTGAAATTTCGCTCACGCGAAAGCGTCGAATGTTGTAGTGACGTTTTTCTTAAATGATGCAGAAAATGACCATCAAATGATGAAACGTACATTTGTGTTATCGCACATTGGATTGATCCCGTTACTTGGCAAATGATGAAACGTATTATTGGTTTTGAAAACTTTGAATATCCGCATACGGGTGAAAATTTAAGTATGATGTTGCGATATGCTATGAAAACGTTTAGAATAGAAAAAAAAAGTTTTTTCAATATCATTTGATAACGCTTCCAATAATACAAATGCGGTTAAAAAGCTAATACTAAAATACCGACCACCTCTTGATGGCATTTTTTTATCATAGTCGATGTGTTGCACACATCATTAACTTGGTTGTGCTAAGCGGACTAGCGTACGAGCAAATGAATAATTTAAGAGAAGCTTTTAAAAAAATGTTTACAATATATTTTTCTATCGGGAAACAAAAGATACGTGGATTATATAAAATTGTGTCATGATTCAAATTCCCTTTTTTTATCCCCAAATTGGGACGTTCCTACAAGATGAAATTCGACTTATAACATGTTTGTTTGTGGTTTACGCCAAAAATTAATGTTACAATATTTTCATGATGAACTTTCGTCTAAATCTAGAAGTCGGGATATGGTACCAAATTCGCTTGAAAATTGGGCTACTATTAAAAAAGTAACCGAATTACTCAAAGCTTTTAAAACCACAACAACTATGTTATCGGGTGTTTATTATCCTACGAGTCATTTGGTCCTCAACCAACTTTTTATGATGTGTAGAAAATTAGGATCATACGAATATGATGGTCAACTTTTTTCGAATATGGTTATGCGGATGAAAGAAAAAATTACCAAATATTTTTAAGAAATTCCACCGGTAATTACTTGTGCCGCCGCAATGAACCCATGTTTGAACCTTAGCGGGGTGGAATATTTTATCAATAAGATTGCTAATGATTTGGATGTAATAAAAAAAAGCACAAGAAATGTTTAAAATATAATTTCAAATGTTTATTTAATGTTTATTTTGAGAAATATGGTACAACAAATGTGGGAACGAATTCGGCTTCAACGATTTGGACTTCGACTACAATTGTGGATCCGGATTTGGACTTATTTTCAAATTTAAGACAAAAAAGCGGTAAACGGGCTAGGAGTGACAATTTATCGAACAACGAATATGAGATATACGGAACCGATTGGTTAAGCACTATCACATCCGAAGAGTTCAAGAATTTCGATGTTTTGAATTGGTGGAAACAAAGGGAACCTCAATTTCCCGTTCTAGCCTCGTGACACAAACCCGACCAGACACACATATTTTGCCACCTCTAAAAAAAACTATCAAGAAGATAGAATTGAAAGAAAATAGAATTACATCATACAACAATATATTGAATCACTAATCCAATTTAACCGGTCTATATGCATTGATATATGTATGAATTCATCCAATATGTTGTTATGCTTATGCTTAGTTTTAAGTTTTTTAGTAAGAAAAAGTAAAAAATAAGAGGTAAATATTTGCTTGACCTAATTTTAGAAAGAAAATTTTTATTTCAAAATCAACCAAAACATCATTCTTTCAAGTCACAGTCTTTTATCTTTCCTCCTTAAGTAATAATCGATAACAAATGCGAATTTATCCAAGGGGAAACTTGTCAAACGTTCCCGTTTGGGTTAAATTACATAATGTTCCTGTTATTGCGTTTATGAAAGATGAGCACTATTGTAATTAAACTTGGTACACCATTGATGTTAAACGCCTATATGACCGCTATGTGTACGGAGTCATGGGGTAGGTCGAGTTATGCGAGAGCTATGATTGACTTACAAGCTGATTCGGAGTTGAAAGATACTCTTGTGGTGGCAATCCCAAAAATAGAGGGATGGGTATATTTTGAACGTAATTCGAATTGATTATGAGTGGAAACCCTCAAAATATTCATATTGCAAGATTTTTGGCCACGTCTTGAACCAATGCCCGGAGAAAATTATCTCGGATGTTTTGAAGAATACAAAGGCGACTAGGCAAATGGTTCATGGTGTTCATATTGGTTCGAAGTCGCATCTTGTTTACTAACCGGTTCAATAAAAGAACAACAAAAAGACGGATTCTAGACAACCAAAGCCGAATGTTCCACATGCAAAGTTATTAATACTAGTTCTACTTCAAATTCTCTTGATACTTTGGGTAGTATGGGTGACATGGAGGATGCTACGGGTGTGGGCCATTTTAGTTCAATTAGTGAAAAGGAGATGAATAATTTGGAAGAACACGAGCAAATGCCTAATCTTGTAGAGGATGCTAACAAGGATAAACAAGTGACTATAGAATTGGGTTATATGTCTGGTACTTCAATGGATGTGCAAGATGGTGATTCAGAATGTAAGGTTGAAGAGTATGATCATGAGACCGCTCAGTTTATAGCCTCTTCATATAAGCGATATGGTAGCGGCACTAATGACCCGAGTCTATGCGAACTTAATGAGTATGACTTGTATGACATATATGAAGATGATTGGACTTAATGGTAGAAAACTTGCATTTTGTGTAATGGAAGAAAACTTGCATTTTGTTATGCGTTCGATATCACTCTCTGAGGGTAGATTAGACGTTAGGTTATATTTGGTAATGTAATCTAGTTCGTTGTTGTTTTCTTTATAGTAGTTCATAAGCTTTGTTTGTCATTCTTATGATAGGTGTAGTTTGAAGCAAAAATTATGCGTTTGGTTTTCGTCTATGTAACAGGCTGAGATGTGAGATTTCACATACATCCTATGTACTTAAATGCTTTTTGGAATGATACATTGATCGAGGAAACCATTTACCTAAAAACAAGTAATACTCGAAAGACAACTTTTTTTGTTTCACTTTATTTTCCTTTTTTAAGTGATCTTTCGAGAATAGTTTTAGTGTATGTATTACACGCAGGTATCTTAATATTTTAAACATTATTGATAATTTTGTTCTACCTTTTATGTCCTAGCCAACCATATGATTGTATAGATTTTATTGAATAAGGAGCCTAACTTTAATGGTAACTTTGATTTTGATCTAGGAACATAAAAAAATCCTTACCACTTAAGTAATGACAATTACACAATATCGATAAAAAGTAACAAACCACTTAGCATAAGTTTCTTTGAATAATGATCATATGACACCTAATATATAATGCACGTATGGGACACTAGCATCACAATCATACTTATCAATGTAGAATAGTAAATATGATTGTGATTGAAAATACACGTAAATTAAAATGGAAGTGTTTATAAGAAACGACTAATTTCCTTTATCTATAAGAGCATCAGGTGTCATAACAAGGGTTAGCTTCGTCGTCGTGCCACCTCAGCGCCACATCAACATCCCATTTTTCCACAACTTAACAACAACCCCTCATCCTTTCATATAACCTCAACCAACTTCATTTGGCCACTACTAATTATTTTTTTTTTATTCAATTTTCATTTCCAAATAAACTAAATTTATTTCATTCAAATTAAAACTACAATACATAACAAAAAAAAAAAAAACGATAAAGCGATACGAAAAAAATTATTTCTTGTGAAACCTTGTTGAAACTATAATACATAATTTGCGAAACCTTGTTGAAACTGATATTGTTGGTTAAACATTATTTCTTGTGGAGACATGTTGGAATTGGTCGAGGAGGGGGTAGACGGGTTTGAAGAACCCCCGTATATTTGGGTTTGAGTTAAGTAGATTTGTGAAGATCCTCCGGTCATTGGGTTTTGAGACATTGTGAGCAACTTTTTCTTTGAGTTAAGTAAGATTTCTTGTGTATTTTGGGTTTGAAGATGTGTAAAATGATGAAGATGAAGATAGTTTATATAGGGGTGGTGGGTTTTAAAAAAAAAAGTTAACGTTTAAAAAAAAAGTTTACATTAAAAAAAAAAGTTTACGTTATATAACGTAACTTTTCTTTTGTGTCAATACTACCACCGTCGTCCCAGCGATTTTGTCTTCGACGGCGAGCAGCGGCGTGGGTGTGGTGGGCATGGCGAGCCTCATTTCACCACGGCGAGGGACAATGTTGTCCACACCGGATCTCTAATAGGTATAAGAATGTGGTAATGGCGGGAAACAGGTGGCGTGCTGATTTTCAAGCTTTCTGCCCATACACATACGATATCATAGTGGGCCACATAGCTTCCACTTAATGCACCACTAATGCACCAGCATCGTGTTGAACTTCAATTGGGTAGGCAATAATCCCATGCTACAATTTTTATTGTATACAGTATTTGACAGTTTGACTGTTTGTATTTTATTGATAGTGAAATTATAAATGCTAAAATTCTTGAAATTTTAATATGACATGCTTTGTCCTTAGATATGCAACTTGTAACAAAAATAATATATGTATCTCTTATATTGTACAGTAATATGCAATGTTTAATGTTGTAACAATTGTAGAGTGCTAGTGATTTGCTAGACTCCAATCACTCCATGGGTCTTGCAGAGTGGTATACTGGTATGTGAAGTCGGCAACTATTTGCCACCAAAGATAACACTAATACGGTTTCTTTGGGAGTCCAGGGTTTGATCTTCTAGAAGGATGTTGAGCTTGTGTTTGAAACTTTTGGACGTAACGTTTATAATATGAGGTTTGAAGTTTAAGATTCAACGCGTAACATGACAAACCTAGCCACTTGGACGAGCTGCAAAGGGGCTATGCGTCTTGTCATAGTATCATTGATATGATAGAAATGAAACCAGTAGATTGAATGAAAATGACCTGAAAAATGACCATCTATATTTCAACAAATCTCAACCGAAAACATGCAATAACATGATGTGGAGTTTTAGGACCTCATATTCAGGTAGGTACAAATTTAGAACCACTAATCATGCAAAACTGAATTGCCTCATCAGATAAACAAGTCCACAAAACACCACAAATGACTACGATGGTTGCAAAGGGAATATCGAGAAGATCTCATTTGCAACAAGAAGTGACACTTGGAGTTCCACAAAAACAAAACTATAACAAAATTATATTCAAAAAGTTAAACCAAGATGCAACATTAATCACCTGCCTCAGTCTAGTGAAAGAAAATAAAAATAAAGTTATGACAGCAGAATTGTATACGAGATAAACGCACTACAACAATCGGATGGACGGGCGAGGAGACTTTCGCCTGGGACACAAAGTCCCCGGCGAAAGTCACTAAACGACAAAATTGAATCTGACGTGGCACATGAATTCGCTGACTTGTTATGAAAATTTCAACGCAGACTTTCCGCGGGGACATGTCCCCGCTGAAAGTGTATTTTACGTTCACCAAACTTTGACCAAAAGTCCAAAGCATGCTAATTGTACGCGGTAAAACTATATTTTAAAAAAATACACTTTATTGTCGATATAATACAGTGGCTGATTATACGCCGGAAAAAGAGTGGTCACTGGTTTTATCGTCGATATATCTCTTTACTCGAGTTCTTGATATGTTTGGGTCAGAAATTTACATGATAATATTCTTTTTACCAAACACTATTATATTGTAACATATATAAACATATAATAAAAAGTTGATCAAATATTTAAACAAATTACTACCTTGAGCATAGAGTTGCCATTGATGTCTAGTTCTTTTTCCAACAGCAAGTAAAAAAAATCCATTATGATCAAACAATGTTGTTTAAGAGTTTGAATTTTTGGAAGTTTTTTTTTGTGATGATCATATGAAATGAACTGTTTTTAATGAAGAATATGAAGCAACAGTGTCAAGTGTGTGTTTTCTTGGTGTAATAAGTATGTGAGAGAGATATGAGTTATGGCGGGTTTTTAATTGATGTGATTTTTTTGTAATCATTCCAAGAAATTTTTCGTTACTTTTTTTAGTTTGGTTAGTAATGTGTAGTGGTGCAAGTTGAGCTTGTTAATATTGAATATGATGTATAGCGCACGCAAATTGCCTACCGTCAAATACTTGCAACGATTAACATGATACGTATACCATAGCACCTATAGTCGGTTGTTTAACATGATACGTATACCATAGCACCTATAATCGGTCGTTAAACATGATACGTATACCATAGCACCTATACTTGGTCGTTAAACATGATCATTATACCACCTTTATCTTTCGGTCGTTAAACGATACGTATACCATAGCACCTATACTCGGTCGTTAAACATGATACGTATACCATTGCACCTATAGTCGGTCGTTAAACATGATACGTATACCATAGGTCGTTAAACATGATACGTATACCATAGCACCTATAGTCGGTCGTTAAACATGATACGTATACCATAGCACCTATACTCGGTCGTTTAATATGATACGTATACCATAGCACCTATAGTCGATCGTTAAACATGATACGTATACTATAGCACCTATACTCGGTCGTTAAACATGATAATTATACCATAGGTCGTTAAACATGATACGTATACCATAGCACCTATAGTCGGTCGTTAAACATGATCACTTATACCATAGCACCTATACCGATCGCTTTAACATGATACGTTATACCATAGCACCTATACTCGGTCGTTTAACATGATCATATACCATAGCACCTATATCGGTCGTTAAACATGATCGTATACCATAGCACCTATACCGGTCGTTAAACATGATGCATTATACCATAGCACCTATACTCGATCGTTAAACATGATCATTATACCATAGGTCGTTAAATATGATCGTATACCATAGCACCTATACTCGGTTAGTTAAACATGATCATTATACCATAGCACCTATAGTCGGATCGTTAAACATGATACGTATACCATAGCACCTATAGTGATTGGTCGTTAAACATGATCGTTATACCATAGCACCTATGCTCGGTCGTTAAACATGATACGTATACCATAGGTCGTTAAACATGATCGATTATACCATAGCACCTATAGTCGATTAGTTAAACATGATCACGATACCATAGCACCTACTCGATGGATTTAACATGATAATGTATACCATAACACCTATAGTCGATCGTTAAACATGATAATTATACCATAGCACCTATACTCTACGTTAAACATGATCACATTATACCATAGGTCGTTAAACATGATCGTATACCATAGCACCTATAGTCGATTAGTTAAACATGATACGTATACCATATCACCTATACTTTGTCGTTTAACATGATACGTATACCATAGCACCTACTTTACTCGGTGGATTTAACATGATACCTATACCATAGCACCTATAGTTGGTCGTTAAACATGATACGTATACCATAGCACCTATACTCGGTCGTTAAACATGATACGTATACCATAGCACCTATACTCGGTCGTTAAACATGATACGTATACCATAGGTCGTTAAACATGATACGTATACCATAGCACCTATAGTCGGTCGTTAAACATGATACTTTTACCATAGCACCTATATCTATTAAGTTAAACATGATATGATACCATAGCACCTATAGTCGGTCTTTAAACATGATACGTATACCATAGCACCTATGCTCGGTCGTTAAACATGATACGTATACCATAGGTCGTTAAACATGATACGTATACCATAGCACCTATACTCGGTCGTTAAACATGATACATATACCATAGCACCTATACTCGGTCGTTAAACATGATACGTATACCATATGTCGTTAAACATGATACGTATACCATAACACCTATAGTCGGTCGTTAAACATGATACGTATACCATAGCACCTATAGTCGGTCGTTAAACATGATACGTATACCATAGCACCTATGCTCGGTCGTTAAACATGATCATATACCATAGGTCGATTAAACATGATACGTATACCATAGCACCTATACCGGTTCGTTTAACATGATACGTATACCTTAGCACCTATAGTCGGTCGTTAAACATGATACGTATACCATAGCACCTATAGTCGGTCGTTTAACATGATACGTATACCATAGCACCTATAGTCGGTCGTTAAACATGATAATGTTACAAGTGTTAAGCGTTTTGTGGTTTTGAGTACAACAGTTGATCGTATAACATAGGGCATTCATGGACAATGGTAGTTCACAATTGATGTGTTATTAATTTTAGTTATTGACAATGATAATAAAGATTTTTTTCAATAATTTTAGTGAAAACACCTTTTACTGAGGACATGTCCCAAGTAAAACTTTTCGCGATTTTTTTGTTTTCCTCCCACCTTTTACTTTATCCCCATATAACCTTCCCGGGGACATGTCCCCGTAAGAAAAGTCTTGCTAGAAGACAAACCAATGTTTCTCCGAGGACATGTCCCGTGAAAACTAATCGTGAAAAATCACCTCAATTATTAACCAAGATCGCTTTCACAAATGAGATAAAAAAAACAAAAACAAACTCACGCTAGTAGCTGCAAATGCTCCACCTCCTCCATCTTCATAGCAAGCACCTCCATCACGCACCACCTCCACCACCACTACATCACCGAGCCGCCTCCTTCATCTTAAGTGGGTATCTTTTAGTTTTTACTAATTTAATGCTTCATGGGTTTTGTTTATGTTATACCGGCCTCCATCAGCGCATTCACCTCCACCACCACTATATAGTTGTAATCTTAAGTGGGTATCTCTTATTTGGTTAATGCTTCATGGGGTTTTGTTTATGTTATACCGATTTGACAAATGATTAATATTTTCAGTTGGTAATCTTAAGTGGGTATCTCTTATATAGTTGTAATCTTAAGTGGGTTTTTATTTATGCTTCATGGGTTTTACGCTTTCACAAATGAGATGAAAAAAAAACCCAAACTCAGCAGCTGCTAATAAAGAGCTTTTGTTAGGACCAATTTTCTTGGTAATATTTGGCTGCGCAAATGATTAATATTTTCAGTTGGTAATATTTTGTTAGGACCAAGTTTTTGTTAGGACCAATTTAGCTTTTTTTTCTTTTTCCTATTGCTTGTCCATGATTCCTTAGGTAGTTTTTAGGATTAGTGTATGCTTCTGGTAGCTTATTTACAAGCTTGTTGTAGCATTTTTTCCCCTTGACTGCCCCTTATTTTTTCTCTACGTTTCTTTGTTTCATTACGGCCAAGCAGTTTAGTTTTTAAGTTTTTTTTAAATGTCTTATTTTAGTTCATCAATTTAGTTTACAAATAGAAAAGTAAAAAAAAAATAATAATATGTGCTTTGCTTTTATACTTGTAGGAATATAGTGTCATGTCATGCGAGTGCAAGCATGACCACGGTAGGCCAACCGCGACCAATAGCCGAGAACAAAGGTAAGATACTTAACTGCGTATTTTAAATAGTTTAGGGTTTTAGGTAATGAGAACTATTCAAGCATCGGGTATCAAAAAGACCCTTTAAACCATTAGGGTTGAATTGGTCATTTTAACAATTAGGGTAGGAGAGTAGGATGGTGGATTTTGGGACCTAAACCAAGATCTTGGCAGGGTGTTGGGGTCCACCCCGTTTCATGTGCAATAGCCTTTAACTATGTTAATGAGATCATGTTATTTCATCGCTTGTGATACAAAGATTTGATCATGTGTGCTTAAGACTTTTTGAACAATGCGTCTAGGGTTGAGGTTCTGAAAACAAATGAATGATGTTAGTGTGTCTAGTTAAAGTGCTATTACAAAAGATTTCCCGACAACATTTCATTCTGTTTCTTACAATGTTCTTCAAAAACTCACCAAATTCTCTTATATTATCAAACAACAAAATGAACTTAGCGGCGTGACACGTGGCTTCACTTGATGGTTTACTACGAGGAGGTACACGGTTTCTTGGTCCACAAGATACAGAGAAAGTGTACAACCCATTTCTTGTTACGGTTTGTTATGGTTACCTGATGATGAGGGTTGAATCTTGAAGGGTAGAAAGGTGGTGCAAAAGGGTTTAGCTTGGTTTGAGAGTGTTTTTATTGTGTGTTTTTTGGTGAGAAACTCCATGAGTTTGTGTTAGAGAGGGGTCGAGATGATAAGAAGAGGTATGAAATGGTGTGTAATGATAGAGATATAATGGTGGCGAGAGATATGAAAGGGTTTGTGAGGGTGCCTCATTGACTCCACTTCACTCGCCATCACTATCATTACAAACCCTTTCATCTATCTTCTTATAATCTCTCCCTACTCTTACACACATGGAGTTTCTCACCAAAAACACACACTAAAAACATTACGCATTATGAACTCTCAAAGCGGGCTAAACCATTTTTGCACCACCTTTACCCTTCAAGATTCAACTTCATCCATTACAAACCGTATAAATAACGAATAATGTACACTTTCTCGTATCTCTGGACCAAGAAACCGTACCTCGCCATAAACCATCGGAGAAGCCGAACGAGGAAGCTTACTGTCACGCTAAGTTCATTTTGTTGTTTGATAATATAAGAGAGAATTTGGTGAGTTTTTTGGAAGATCATTGTAAGAAACATAATGAAATGTTGTCGGAAATGGTGTAATAGCACTTTAACTAGACACACTAACATCATTCCTTTGTTTTCAGCAACCCTCAACCATATACACACTGTTCAAATAGTCGTACGCAAACACGATCAAATATTTTGTATCACAAGCGTGATCAACACAACATGATCTCATTAACCTAGTTAAAGTGCTATTACACATGAAAGGGTGTGGACCCCCAACACCGGGCAAGATCTTGGTTTAGGTCCCAAAATCCACCATCCTACCCTAATTGTTAAAATGACCAATTCAACCCTAATGGTTTAAAGGGTCTTTTGATACCCGATGCTTGGATAGTTCTCATTACCTAAAACCCTAAACTATTTAAAATATGCAGGTTAAGCTTTGGACAAACCCGAAAAAGAAGAAGATATCGGAGTCAACTCGACCAAAACCACTGGCGAACACGAGTTCGAGCCTTATGTGTTAGGATATGTTTTTAGAGAATAACATGTTTAGGATTCCTGTTAAATGGATTATACGTATAGTTTTGGACCATTTGCGTATAGGTAGCTTATGTATAGTTTTGGACCATTGGCGATTTTGGAAACAAATTTTAGGTTATCCATTGTGTTGTAGCGAATTTGGACCATTTGGTTATATATGATATTATGTTTAGCGCTTTTGTGTTGTTGTGGCATAAAATAGGTTGAAAACAGGTTCTTACATTGTAGATTTTTTCCGGAGAAATTCCGGGAAAAAATATGGAAATTACCCATTGTGCAGCAATTTTCTGCAAAATAGGTCAAGGTCTTTCACCAGGGACGTGTCCCCGGCTAAAGTGTCATAGATATTATTAGGTTTTTATTTTCCCCAAGGACATGTCACCGGAGAAGAGGTTCTGATAAACTTTAGTTACCATTTTCCCGGGGATGAGTCCGAAAAACACGATGCCACGTCGGACATGTTTGGCCGGTGACAATCGGATGTGGGACCCACACGCCCCCGGTAAAAGTTGTAAACAGCCCCGGAAAAGTATCTCCGGTAGGTATTCTTGCGGGGATTTTACGGGGACACGCCCCTGAAGGGTATCACAGGGGACATGTCCCCTGGCCCGAAGTCGAAATTCGCCTGCGAAAGCGTCGAATGTTGTAGTGACGTTTTTCTTAAATGATGCAGAAAATGACCATCAAATGATGAAACGTACATTTGTGTTATCGCATTGGATTGATCGTTACTTGGCAAATGATGAAACGTATTATTGGTTTTGAAAACTTTGAATATCCGCATACGGGTGAAAATTTAAGTATGATGTTGCGATATGCTATGAAAACGTTTAGAATAGAAAAAAAAGTTTTCAATATCATTTGATAACGCCCATAATACAAATGCGTTAAAAAGCTAATACTAAAATACCGACCACCTCTTGATGGCATTTTTTTATCATAGTCGATGTGTTGCACACATCATTAACTTGGTTGTGCTAAGCGGACTAGCGTACGAGCAAATGAATAATTTAAGAGAAGCTTTTAAAAAAATGTTTACAATATATTTTTCTATCGGGAAACAAAAGATACGTGGATTATATAAAATTGTGTCATGATTCAAATTCCCTTTTTTTATCCCCAAATTGGGACGTTCCTACAAGATGAAATTCGACTTATAACATGTTTGTTTGTGGTTTACGCCAAAAATTAATGTTACAATATTTTCATGATGAACTTTCGTCTAAATCTAGAAGTCGGGATATGGTACCAAATTCGCTTGAAAATTGGGCTACTATTAAAAAAGTAACCGAATTACTCAAAGCTTTTAAAACCGCAACAACTATGTTATCGGGTGTTTATTATCCTACGAGTCATTTGGTCCTCAACCAACTTTTTATGATGTGTAGAAAATTAGGATCATACGAATATGATGGTCAACTTTTTTCGAATATGGTTATGCGGATGAAAGAAAAAATTACCAAATATTTTTAAGAAATTCCACCGGTAATTACTTGTGCCGCCGCAATGAACCCATGTTTGAACCTTAGCGGGGTGGAATATTTTATCAATAAGATTGCTAATGATTTGGATGTAATAAAAAAAAGCACAAGAAATGTTTAAAATATAATTTCAAATGTTTATTTAATGTTTATTTTGAGAAATATGGTACAACAAATGTGGGAACGAATTCGGCTTCAACGATTTGGACTTCGACTACAATTGTGGATCCGGATTTGGACTTATTTTCAAATTTAAGACAAAAAGCGTAAACGGCTAGGAGTGACAATTTATCGAACAACGAATATGAGAGATATACGGGAACCGATTGGTTAAGCACTATCACATCCGAAGAGTTCAAGAATTTCGATGTTTTGAATTGGTGGAAACAAAGGGAACCTCAATTTCCGTTCTAGCACGTAATGGCCCAAGATTTACTAAGTGTACAAGCTTCTACCGTTGCTTTGGAATCCGCTTTTTCTACTAGTGGAAGGATATTATCGGTAAGAAGAACAAGGCTCACACCTTCATCTTTGGAGATGTGTATTTGCTTGAAGGATTTTAGATGGGAATGAACATTATACAACACGCGTTTCCATACTTGAAGAACCGATGGAATACGAAAGACAATTACAATAGATCGAGGTGGAAAAAGGTTATGTAATCAATCTTTCCGAAGAAGAAGTCGCCACGCTTCGATGAAGTTCAAGCGGTAGTTAGGGAGACCACCGAAGTTGAAGATGAAGATGAAACCAATAACGAATAAATAGTCAAAATGTATTAAATTTGTAATTCAAGTACTTTATGTGTGCCGTTTATGAGTTTATTTAATAAAAGTCGAAGTTTATTAAGTTTATTGTGTTGAAAACGCGAATGAAAAAAAAAGGAAAAAAAAAACCCGGATTCGAGAAATATGACATGGCCACTGTTAATATTAACGACCGGTTCTTGAGAACCAAGAACCGGTTTTGACCGGTTTTAAATTGGAACCGGTTAGGGAACCAAGCGAACCGGTTAACGGTCCCCGGTTTTAGACTTCGGATCGAAAAACTGAACCCGTTCGTTGACCTTTGACCATGGTCCGAACCGAACCAGTTTTGCAAAAACCGCCTTTGGCCACCTCTACATCAAAGCAAGCAATTCGATTCTACATCATTAATGAGCACAGTCTTGCAGAAATAGTATTATGTTAAATTATTAGTTGAATTATAAAAGATCATTGAACATGGTAAAGAACCACGTAATGAAATTAGAAGCTTTTAGATCAATCGCGGCATTTTGATTTTTGAAATACATAAAAGTATGATGAGTGTACCTAATACGCCTCTGAATAACCAGCACAGTAGCACACAAGCATGTTCTATGGACTTTGCCATGCCAGTTTTGGATACATGCGTTTGAACCCAGTTTAATGGTGTATAAGTAAGATCTCAGCAGTCAAAGCTTACTTTGACTCCTGTCCAAAAGCCATCAGTGATGGCAATAGTTTTTTCTTAACTCTACTTTTAGCACGTCGAATAACTATCAGTACCTGATACATATCATCTCACTCCTGCATTAGCAAGATCAGAAATATTTGTAAATTGCAACAAATAATTCTATTTGAGGAAGAGTGCTGTTTTTTAAATGTAAACTAAATTGAAGGTGTAGGTCATACATTATGATACTGTTCAATTTATGGTATCATACTCACTTGGTCACATTATAAACAATTAAACACATACATGTATTTACCACATTCCAAGAGTGCTTTCTTGTGGTATGAGTCTAGAACAAAGGTTGCCTGGTGTTCATTAATATACTGCAAACCTCGGTTAATACCAAGACTTTTGGTTCATCAAATTATGACTTATAAGGTCTCTTTGTGAGTCACGGGTGTTCTTCAATACAGAGTTTGTCATCTTGTCAAACCTGCGGCCGCCATGGATCTTTATATTAGGTTCTAATCAAAATCGCTCGATTTTTGGGAAAATAGAATAGACATACAGCCTGAATGCCGTTATATTTCACATGATTAACGCAAGAATACATGGTGCATATTTGTCTTTATATTTTGTTTATTGTAAGATGCAGCTGTTGGATCGTCTAGATAGTTGCATGTGCTCGTGTTTAAAGAACTGAAAGTAACATTCACAAATCTTTTTGGAAGTTTAAGAATCATTGCAAAACATTTATGTAAATAGACGTGACTCCTAATTAAGTAGTAGTTGATAATGCAAGTAACATTCAATTTTCAACCTCTCAAAAGAAGGTCCGGCCTAAATCAAACCCAGGAGGTCAAATTAATGTGCAAAGCCACACTGTTTTCTTCTTATTATCCAAACTAACGTTGAGTCCCCGTTTACTAATTAAAGAGACATTTGGACGAGCCTCAAAGGAGTTATGTGTCTTGTCTTAGTAAAACATGAGGAAAATTTAGGACCTCATATTGAGGTAGGTACAGATTTATAACCCACTCATCATGCAAAACCGATTTGCCTTAACAGATAAACGGCTCCACAAAACATCGGTAATGACAACGATGGTTGCAAGGGAATATTGAGAAGATCTCATTTGCAACAAAAAGTGATGTATAGACCGACACCTGTACTTCCACAACAACAAAATGGTAACAACACTGAATTTGAAATCTTAAAACCAAGATGCAACAATAAGCACATGATCCTAGGGCAAAAGAAAAGTAAAAAATAAGCTGAATCATAAAAGATCAATGAACATGGTGAATGACAAAGAAATAAAACATAAATTTTAGATCCTAGCAGCTATTCTTGTATCATTTAGATGATCAATCTACCTAATATGCCTCAGTCTTTATATATAGCGCACGAGAATGTTGGATTAATTTTGCCATGCCAGTGTGAATAATGAAAGTGATTAGAGTAGGTGTTTGATGAGTTATTAAAGGTCAAAGTACTGAAGACATAATCGAGTATTCGAGTGTATTTTGGCTCTCATCCAAAAGCCCATGCCTATTCAGGTGCAGTTAAATCATGGAGAAAAGTTATGCTCTGCATTATTGCCAATGTCCCTTTTCGGTTTTCTTAACTCTAAAAAAAAAGTAGTTTGATGAGTACCAAACTCATATCATCTTACTTCTACACCAGCATGATAAGAACTTGAATCAACTTTGCAATTAAATTTTTCTGAAAATTCATTATTGATTCTTGTAAATTGCAAAACAACACGAATTCCTCATGTTTACCATTCAACTATTTCAAATATGCTTAAATATGCAAATTGTGCAAAGGAGTAACCAGGCTTCTCATTTGCGGAAACAGATACTGTTTGTATAACATTTGCATCAAATGCTGAAATTAAACGAACACTTAATAATTCAATGACAAATGTAGCCTACATAGAACTACTTATCTTTTCTTTTTTGACCAGCAAAGAGAAGAACAATATATAGAAGAGAGCAGAAGCCTAGCGAGGAGCTAAGAATATGGAAACAGCACCAACTAAAGGACCCATTAGGCCATCACAGAAGCGCTTTTCGGTCAATGCATATCAAGAGAGGTTTTAGTAGAAAAATATGTTCCTTAACTGAAACTTACTTTTGAGAATTATAATCTTAAAGAGCATATATTTTTCTGCAAAAAGATGTTTTAATAGTATGAGTGACTGAATGTATGAAAATGCTGCAGATACATATATAGAATGCTACTTGAGGAAGACTGGTTTTTCAAATGTAGTTAAATGGTATAACACTATAACCAATGCTTAATGATGTTTTCAAGTTGATGGTATCATACCTTTTCTTGAACAAACATACGCATATGCTACTTGATCACTGTATATACATATGCATACACACCTTTAGATTTTTTTTATTTATTTATTATTTATTTATTTATTTATTTATTTATTTTAATTCAAGTAACAAGATTGCTCATGATCAAGACAAGTCACATTATTCATTGGAATTTACAATCCAAATTTCATAAATACACTTAACTAATACAAGATCAGATGGTGCAAATTAAAAGATACTAAACTGTGACTCTCTTCTTGCCACCGCCACTAGAGCTAACCTTACTAACTACTATACAAAAATGAACATCGCATGGAATTTAAGCTGCCCTTGACTGTTCAGAAAGAATGTTAAGTGGCCATGAATCAGAGGCTGATGGGTATCTAGCATGTGGTTTGCTCACATTTGGCCCAAGCGATTTTGTTACAAATTCTGGAATCTTGGGTTCTGCATAAAGCTTCGGGTCATTCTGCAGGGGCAACACGAATACAGGGCCCACAACAGGGTTGCCTCTCGGACTCCATAAAGACTGAGGATTCATTCTCTCATCTATCTGGCTTTGAAGCTTTTTAATATGGGCTTCTATGGCACTATTTTCCTCTTTTAGTTCATTCCTCTCGACCGCAATCTGTTCATTTATATTCCAAATAAGTATATTTCAACAAAACAAGTGTAGCCACTGTGACGGTCTTTAAAGATGTCAGATTAGATATTGCCATATTGCAATTTATCTTCTTGGTTTTATAAACTACAAAGGAAAAGAGATTTAGCTTTTAAGTATATAGAAAGACAAATAATAATGACTATTATCATTTCGTGCTACATCTCGGCCTACCCTTAAGTAAAATCCTGGCTACGCCACTGATACTGTTTGTTAACGCACCCTACTTGAGGTCTCCTTGATTGGAACAGGTCAAAGAGGGCTTTTGATTCTAAAGTGTAGTGTCTAGTGACTAACTAGGAGCGTGTTACTGATTTCGTCAAAAGTTGGCAAAATTGGTGCGTTGGGCGGTTTGGGTAACGGGTCAAAACAGGTTTGGGTAACGGGTCAAAACAGGTTGCTTATGGCCGGTCCGCAAAACTCTTCTAATGTAATGCATTACATATACAGAAACTATATTACTGCAATAATGATGAACTAACATTTCATAGAGATTTTTGAAGTGTTTAAGCATTTGATCATGGTTCTGATGACTTTCGACCCCTTTTTTTAGTTAAATCTTTTAGCTTAACCCGTTTGACCCATTAGAAATATAACACAACCCAATTACCCAAATCGACCCACTCATAGGTTAATGTGATAAAACTCCCACCTATACTTCATCACATCAGATATAACTTTATAGTTTTCTACAAAAGAGATACATCATCTTAAGATTAATTGAAACTTACATATTGAGATTCGGCTAAAAGAGTAGAATTCTCCTTCTTAAGAGAGTCAACTTGAGCTATAAGGTCCTGCAGTATTCGAATAGTATCAGTCAATGCAGAAGATTTCCCAATATTCTGAGTGGCCGGTTCTGTAAGCAAACAGAATAAGCTTCACATAAGTATTACTTGTAAAAGATATATATCAAATCATGCTAATAATGTTATAAACTGATCAAAGTATAAAGTACACCTAGAGCATTAGTAAGGTCTAGAAATAAGTCATTCAAATGGTCACGTTTCAGCTTCTCCCTTTCCGCTTTACGAATTTTCCTAGGAACTTTTACGCCATCCTTCTTCTTGCTCAAAGACGACCTGCGAGAAAAGAGAAAAAAGAAAAAAAAAAAAAAAAAAAAATCATTACAAACATAACAAAACATGGAACAAAAAAGTTTCTTCATGTTTGAGATTCGGGTACCTGCCAACCGATTTCTTCTTCGCCAAGTCGACATTTTCATCCGAACCCTCCATGGTTGAATCTCAACGTTGATGATGTTAGCAAACTTATATAATGATTGGTTGAGGAAAAAATGTGGACATTCGACAAATGAAGATGCGTTTAATAAGGTGGAAGACAAGATGAAGTAGCAACAAGTTGAGTCGCGTGTGAATGTATGAAGGCGTGTGTCGGGAGTCAGACTTTTGCAAGCTTATTGTTTGGTAATACACGTCACGTGGTCAGAATGGAATTCAACTTATGATTCAATTTTATTCTATTATTTAGTTAATTATTTGATTCTAGAAATGATATATTTCCGTATTTAATTTTTTAGAAAGATACGGAGTAACTTATTGCACATGCTTGGGGTGTGTTTGGTAGACGGTAAGCTAAAAAGATTTTAGAATTAATGGACATTTAAATAAGCTTTAGATTATTATTAAAAGCTCGCTTGAAAGAAAACAGATAGATTTATAAAATAATAAAACGCTTAATTTCTTTATATAATTTTGAATAAGATTTAAACTGCTACGCCATTTTACACATTAAAATTATATCTACAAATTCATATTCTATTTAACACTTTTATAAATTAAACTATTATCATAACTCCGTCACCTAACCCATCAAGCATTAAGCATCATATATCGCTAATCATATCGCTAATCAAGCATCATAGTTTCAACAAACACACTTGATGACGATAGCACATATATAAAGCCTAATAAATTCATTCGCGCTACATTACACGCCCAAAGCAAAACGAAAACAACTACTTAACACCATCAACAAGCAGTTTCAATAACGAATC
>OU343220.1:175139830-175218946 GCA_910596185.1 Chrysanthemum makinoi
TGATTTAGCGTTAATTCATATGTTATTCAGGTATTGTAAATGGCGTGTGATTCACTTTCAAAACTTAATTTACGGTAAAATCACATGTGATTTACCGAAAATCACATGCCACAAATTAACCACATATCCACGTTGACATTAAATATCACTAATAAACTTAAGAGAATAAAATACACAAAAACTTTTTTGTCTTTTCAAAACCGCATCAAGAAAATATCTCCACCTACATGATATCATCTTTGCCAAAACTAAAGAATATATTTATATTCTTTATACCAACTAAACTTGTTTAGAAGATAGCGAGCAAAACTATAAAGTAACTAACATTTATCTTGTTTGCTTCTACACCTGACGAAACGTATAGCAAAAACGAAAACAAACAAGCCAAGTTGAGTTCTAAGGATGGAGTTCCACATTTATCTTGTTTGCTTTCGCCATAAGCATTTCAGTAGATAACTCTCATATTCTTTCACCATAAGCATTTCAGTAGATACATAGCAAGGATATCCTTAACATTTAAATAGTATATATATATATATCCTTGCGTGACACCACATAAACCTTTCCGTAAGATTAATAAATATAATATACTCTCACTTCCCAAAAACCAAGCTCCAATCTCCCAGATCTTAATCCTCCTTCTTCACAAAATACAACAAACACATCTAACACTACACCAAATCACAAATCACACTCATTAACAACCGTTTAAACCAAATCACAAACCATCACATTTCCAGATCCAAACACCACCGGCCCAATCAAAGTCCATTTTACTTCGCATTCACAAACAAATCTTTCACACTTTCATTCAACCCCTACCTGCATGCCTACGGTACAACTCCACCACTCGCGTTCACACCACGCACCGTTAACCTGCAATGGCGACAATCAATTTACGAAGTACTGCAATCTCACCGGCGTTTAAATCAGATTCTGATCGTCGTTATTATTGTGTTGAGCCTGATGTTTGAATACCTCGGATGTTAGATTGTAAGTTGTGGTGATGTGAGTTAAGGAGCAGTGTAACTCGTGGACCAAGTCATTTGATTATTTCTACAGATGTGTTTAGTTTTAATGATATTACAAAACTGCCCTTTAATAATAAATTATATTAAAATGAGGATTAATCTAGACCTTTAATTTTAAAATAGATGGATGGTTGAGATCTCTTAATTTGTTCTTTAGATATTTATTGTTCTGCATTGAACTTTTGTCATAGACTCAAAGGAGGCAAGAGGGAGTGGTATCCCTTGATTCCAAGTTTATATATTATTTAAATTCAAATTCAAATACAGATCTTAATCTAAATCTAATCAAACCCACCTACAAATCAAACGGACCCTGGTTTTATATGGATTCAGATGTGCTCTTTGAACAACTATACTTGTTAGAAAAAATTAAATGTGACGATTTGAGACCCACTGGTTAAACATTGGTCTAGTTGGGTAAATATCTAGCAAGAGATAAGTCTGGTTGGGTCTCTCTAATATTATAGATGAGTCTAATTGAATATTTGATAGAAGTGCAATTATATAATAATTATCCAATGGGTCTTGGCTGGTCAAAAATTTTCTTTTTACCCCTTTTTTTTCTTCACTTTTTTCATCTTTTACTATAAAAAAATATATATATTCTTGTCGTCCAAAACAATCTAGGCGGGGCCGTTTTAAACCCATGATTCAAAAGACTGACTTAGACCGGACCGTTTAGATCAAAACCCATCTAGACTTCGTGACACAAACCCGTGGCACACACATATTTTGCCACCTCTAAAAAAAACTATCAAGAAGATAGAATTGAAAGAAAATAGAATTACATCATACAACAATATATTGAATCACTAATCCAATTTAACCGGTCTATATGCATTGATATATGTATGAATTTATCCAATATGTTGTTATGCTTATGCTTAGTTTTTAAGTTTTTTTTAGTAAGAAAAGTAAAAATAAGAGGTAAATATTTGCAGCCTAATTTTAGAAAAGAAAATTTTATTTCAAAATCAACCAAAACATCATTCTTTCAAGTCACAGTCTTTTATCTTTCCTCCTTAAGTAATAATCGATAACAAATGAATTTATCCAAGGAAACTTGTCGCGTTCCGTTTGGGTTAAATTACATAATGTTCTGTTATTGGTTTATGAAAGATGAGCATATTGTAATTAAACTTGGTACACCATTGATGTTAAGCGCCTATATGACCGCTATGTGCGGTCATGGGGTAGGTCGAGTTATCGCGGAGCTATGATTGACTTACAAGGCGATTCGAGTTGAAAGATACTCTTGTGGTGGCAATCCCAAAAATAGAGGGATGGGTATATTTTGAACGTAATTCGAATTGATTATGAGTGGAAACCCTCAAAATATTCATATTGCAAGATTTTTGGCCACGTCTTGAACCAATGCTGGGAAAATTATCTCGGATGTTTTGAAGAATACAAAGGCGACTAGGCAAATGGTTCATGGTGTTCATATTGGTTGAAATGCGATCTTGTTTACTAACCGGTTCAATAAAAGAACAACAAAAAGACGGATTCTAGACAACCAAAGCCGAATGTTCCACATGCAAAGTTATTAATACTAGTTCTACTTCAAATTCTCTTGATACTTTGGGTAGTATGGGTGACATGGAGGATGCTACGGGTGTGGGCCATTTTAGTTCAATTAGTGAAAAGGAGATGAATAATTTGGAAGAACACGAGCAAATGCCTAATCTTGTAGAGGATGCTAACAAGGATAAACAAGTGACTATAGAATTGGGTTATATGTCTGGTACTTCAATGGATGTGCAAGATGGTGATTCAGAATGTAAGGTTGAAGAGTATGATCATGAGACCGCTCAGTTTATAGCCTCTTCATATAAGCGATATGGTAGCGGCACTAATGACCCGAGTCTATGCGAACTTAATGAGTATGACTTGTATGACATATATGAAGATGATTGGACTTAATGGTAGAAAACTTGCATTTTGTGTAATGGAAGAAAACTTGCATTTTGTTATGCGTTCGATATCACTCTCTGAGGGTAGATTAGACGTTAGGTTATATTTGGTAATGTAATCTAGTTCGTTGTTGTTTTCTTTATAGTAGTTCATAAGCTTTGTTTGTCATTCTTATGATAGGTGTAGTTTGAAGCAAAAATTATGCGTTTGGTTTTAGATACATGTAACAATGAGATGTGAGATTCCACATCATCCTATGCTTAAATGCTTTTGGAATGATACATTGATCGAGGAAACCATTTACCTAAAAACAAGTAATACTTTCGAAGACAACTTTTTGTTTCACTTTATTTTCCTTTTTTAAGTGATACTCGAGAATAGTTTTAGTGTATGTATTACACTTGGTATCTTAATATTTTAAACATTATTGATAATTTTGTTCTACCTTTTATGTCCTAGCCAACCATATGATTGTATAGATTTTATTGAATAAGGAGCCTAACTTTAATGGTAACTTTGATTTTGATCTAGGAACATAAAAAAATCCTAACCACTTAAGTAATGACAATTACACAATATCGATAAAAAGTAACAAACCACTTAGCATAAGTTTCTTTGAATAATGATCATATGACACCTAATATATAATGCACGTATGGGACACTAGCATCACAATCATACTTATCAATGTAGAATAGTAAATATGATTGTGATTGAAAATACACGTAAATTAAAATGGAAGTGTTTATAAGAAACGACTAATTTCCTTTATCTATAAGAGCATCAGGTGTCATAACAAGGGTTAGAACGTAGGTTCGTCACACCTCACATCATCAGCATTCCATTTTTAAACTATTACAACACAACAAACCCCATCACACATAACAAACGCCAACCTCTTCGTTTGAGTATTCACCAAAACTTTATTTTTTTATTCAATTTTCATTTCCAAATAAACTAAATTTATTTCATTCAAATTAAAACTACAATACATAACACAAAAAAAAAACGATAAAACGATCTGAAAAAATTTATTTCTTGTGAAACCTTGTTGAAACTATAATACATAATTTCTTGGCCTTTGAGAAGCGATATTGTTGGTTAAACATTATTTCTTGTGGAGACAGGTTGGAATTGGTCGAGGAGGGGGTAGACGGGTTTGAAGAACCCCTGTATTGTTGTGGGTTTGAGTTAAGTAGATTTGTGAAGTATCCTCCGTCATTTGGGTTTTGAGACATTGTGAGCAATTTTTCTTTGAGTTAAGTAAGATTTCTTGTGTATTTTGGGTTTGAAGATGTGTAAAATGATGAAGATGAAAATAGTTTATATAGGGGTGGTGGGTTTAAAAAAAAAGTTAACGTTAAAAAAAAGTTTACGTTAAAAAACAAAAGTTAACGTTATATAACGTAACTTTGCTTTTGTGTCAGAATACTACCTCGTCGTCCCCACGATTTTGTCTTCGACGGCGAGCAGCGGCGGTGTGGTGGTGGGGCATGGCGAGCCTTCAGCTCAGCCACGGCGAGGGACAATGTTGTCCACACCG
Source organism: Chrysanthemum makinoi (assembly GCA_910596185.1). NCBI lineage: Eukaryota > Viridiplantae > Streptophyta > Magnoliopsida > Asterales > Asteraceae > Chrysanthemum > Chrysanthemum makinoi. The sequence goes on from OU343220.1 coordinate 175,144,319, forward strand.
GATCTCTAATAGGTATAAGAATGTGGTAATGGCGGGAAACAGGTGGCGTGCTGATTTTCAAGCTTTCTGCCCATACACATACGATATCATAGTGGGCCACATAGCTTCCACTTAATGCACCAGCATCGTGTTGAACTTCAATTGGGTAGGCAATAATCCCATGCTACAATTTTTATTGTATACAGTATTTGACAGTTTTACTGTTTGTATTTTATTGATAGTGAAATTATAAATGCTAAAATTCTTGAAATTTTAATATGACATGCTTTGTCCTTAGATATGCAACTTGTAACAAAAATAATATATGTATCTCTTATATTGTAATATGCAATGTTTAATGTTGTAACAATTGTAGAGTGCTAGTGATTTGCTAGACTCCAATCACTCCATGGGTCTTGCAGAGTGGTATACTGGTATGTGAAGTCGGCAACTATTTGCCACCAAAGATAACACTAATACGGTTTCTTTGGGAGTCCAGGGTTTGATCTTCTAGAAGGATGTTGAGCTTGTGTTTGAAACTTTTGGACGTAACGTTTATAATATGAGGTTTGAAGTTTAAGATTCAACGCGTAACATGACAAACCTAGCCACTTGGACGAGCTGCAAAGGGGCTATGCGTCTTGTCATAGTATCATTGATATGATAGAAATGAAACCAGTAGATTGAATGAAAATGACCTGAAAAATGACCATCTATATTTCAACAAATCTCAACCGAAAACATGCAATAACATGATGTGGAGTTTTAGGACCTCATATTCAGGTAGGTACAAATTTAGAACCACTAATCATGCAAAACTGAATTGCCTCATCAGATAAACAAGTCCACAAAACACCACAAATGACTACGATGGTTGCAAAGGGAATATCGAGAAGATCTCATTTGCAACAAGAAGTGACACTTGGAGTTCCACAAAAACAAAACTATAACAAAATTATATTCAAAAAGTTAAACCAAGATGCAACATTAATCACCTGCCTCAGTCTAGTGAAAGAAAATAAAAATAAAGTTATGACAGCAGAATTGTATACGAGATAAACGCACTACACAACAATGGGATGGGCCAGGCGAGACTTTCGCGGGACACAAGTCCCGTAAAGTCACTACTTATTAAAATTGAATCGGCGTTGGCACATGAATTAACTTGTTATGAAAATTTCAGCCTTGACTTTCGTGAGGGACATGTCCCCGCTGAAAGTGTATTTTACGTTCACCAAACTTTGACCAAAAGTCCAAAGCATGCTAATTGTACGCGGTAAAACTATATTTTAAAAAAATACACTTTATTGTCGATATAATACAGTGGCTGATTATACGCCGGAAAAAGAGTGGTCACTGGTTTTATCGTCGATATATCTCTTTACTCGAGTTCTTGATATGTTTGGGTCAGAAATTTACATGATAATATTCTTTTACAAACACTATTATATTGTAACATATATAAACATATAATAAAAAGTTGATCAAATATTTAAACAAGTTACTACCTTGAGCATAGAGTTGCCCTTGATGTCTAGTTCTTTTCCAACACAAGTAAAAATCCATTATGATCAAACAATGTTGTTTAAGAGTTTGAATTTTTGGAAGTTTTTTTTTGTGATGATCATATGAAATGAACTGTTTTTAATGAAGATATGAAGCAACAGATGTCAAGTTGGTGTTTTCTTGGTGTAATAAGTATGTGAGAGAGATATGAGTTATGACGGGTTTTTAATTGATGTGATTTTTTTGTAATCATTCCAAGAAATTTTTCGTTACTTTTTTTAGTTTGGTTAGTAATGTGTAGTGGTGCAAGTTGAGCTTGTTAATATTGAATATGATGTATAGCGACGCAAATTGCCTCTGTCAAATACTTGCAACGATTAACATGATACGTATACCATAGCACCTATAGTCGGGCGTTTAACATGATACGTATACCATAGCACCTATAATCGGTTGTTAAACATGATAATGTATACCATAGCACCTATACTTGGTCGTTAAACATGATCGTATACCATAGCACCTATACTTTCGATTAGTTAAACATGATAATGTATACCATAGCACCTATACTGGTGGTTAAACATGATCGTATACCATAGGTCGTTAAACATGATACGTATACCATAGCACCTATAGTGGGTCGTTAAACATGATACGTATACCATAGCACCTATACTCGGTCGTTTAATATGATACGTATACCATAGCACCTATAGTCGATAAAACAACATGATAATTATACTATAGCACCTATACTCCGATCGTTAAACATGATACATTATACCATAGGTCGTTAAACATGATAAGCGTACCATAGCACCTATAGTCGGTTAGATTAAACATGATACGTATACCATAGCACCTATACTCGGTTAGTTAACATGATCGTATACCATAGCACCTATAGTGGTCGTTAAACATGATAATGTATACCATAGCACCTATACTCGATCGTTAAACATGATACGCATACCATAGCACCTATACTTCGATTAAGTTAAACATGATACGTATACCATAGGTCGTTAAATATGACATCGTATACCATAGCACCTATACCGGTCGTTAAACATGATACGTACGTATACCATAGCACCTATAGTCGGTCGTTAAACATGATACGTATACCAGAGCACCTATAGTCGGTTAGTTAAACATGCATTATACCATAGCACCTATTTCGGTCGTTAAACATGATCACGTTATACCATAGGTCGTTAAACATGATATATACCATAGCACCTATAGTGGATCGTTAAACATGATACGTATACCATAGCACCTATACTCGATCGTTTAACATGATACGTATACCATAACACCTATAGTCGATCGTTAAACATGATACGTATACCATAGCACCTATACTCGGTCGTTAAACATGATCGTATACCATAGGTCGATTAAACATGATACGATATACCATAGCACCTATAGTCGGTCGTTAAACATGATATGTATACCATAGCACCTATACTCGGTCGTTTAACATGATACGTATACCATAGCACCTATACTTTCGTCGTTTAACATGATACCTATACCATAGCACCTATAGTCGGTCGTTAAACTTGATCATATACCATAGCACCTATACCGGTCGTTAAACATTATCATTATACCATAGCACCTATACTCGGTCGTTAAACATGATACGTATACCATAGGTCGTTAAACATGATACGTATACAATAGCACCTATAGTCGGTCGTTAAACATGATACGTATACCATAGCACCTATAGTGGAATTGGTTAAACATGATATGTATACCATAACACCTATAGTCGGTCGTTAAACATGATAAGTATACCATAGCACCTATACTCGATCGTTAAACATGATACGTATACCATAGGTCGATTAAACATGATCATGTATACCATAGCACCTATACTCTGTCGTTTAACATGATACGTATACCATAGCACCTATACTCGATTAGTTAAACATGATCATTATACCATATGTCGTTAAACATGATAATATACCATAACACCTATAGTCGGTAGTTAAACATGATCATGATACCATAGCACCTATAGTCGTCGTTAAACATGATAATTACCATAGCACCTATGCTCGATTAGTTAAACATGATAATTATACCATAGGTCGTTAAACATGATACGTATACCATAGCACCTATACTCGGTCGTTTAACATGATACATATACCTTAGCACCTATAGTCGGTCGTTGAAACATGATACGTTATACCATAGCACCTATAGTGGGTCGCTTAACATGATACGTATACCATAGCACCTACTCTGGTCGTTAAACATGATACGCTTATGCTGTACCAAACGTTTTGTGGTTTCTTGAGTACAAATGATTGATCGTATAACATAGGGCATTCATGGACAATGGTAGTTCACAATTGATGTGTTATTAATTTTAGTTATTGACAATGATAATAAAGATTTTTTTCAATAATTTTAGTGAAAACACCTTTTACCGGGGACATGTCCCAAGTAAAACTTTTCGATTTTTTGTTTTCCTCCCACCTTTTACTTTATCCCCCATAACCTTCCGGGGACATGTCCCCGCAAAGTCTTGCTAGAAGACAAACCAATGTTTCTCAGGGACATGTCTAAAACTAATCGTGAAAAATCACCTCAATTATTAACCAAGATCCTTTCACAAATGAGATAAAAAAAAAAACAAAAACAAACTCACGCTAGTAGCCGCGGTTGCTCCACCTCCTCCATCTTCATGAAGACCTCCATCAACGCCACCACCTCCACCACCACTACATCAGAACAGCCTCCTTCATCTTAAGTGGGTATCTTTTAGTTTTTACTAATTTAATGCTTCATGGGTTTTTGTTTATGTTATCTGAGAGCACGCCTCCATCAACACCACCTCCACCACCACTATATAGTTGTAATCTTAAGTGGGTATCTCTTATTTGGTTAATGCTTCATGGGTTTTTGTTTATGTTATACCGATTTGACAAATGATTAATATTTTAGCTTGGTAATCTTAAGTGGGTATCTCTTATATAGTTGTAATCTTAAGTGGGTTTTTTTTTATGCTTCATGGGTTTCGCTTTCAAAATGAGATGAAAAAAGCAAACTCGGCAATGCTAATAAAGAGCTTTGTTAGGACCAATTTTCTTGGTAATATTTGGGCTGCAAGAAATGATTAATATTTAGGTTGAATATTTTGTTAGGACCAAGTTTTTGTTAGGACAGTTTTGTTAGGACCAATTTAGCTTTTTTTTCTTTTTCCTATTGCTTGTCCATGATTCCTTAGGTAGTTTTTAGGATTAGTGTCGCTTCGGTAGCTTATTTACAAGCTTGTTGTAGCATTTTTCCCCTTGACGCCCACTTATTTTTTCGCTTCGTTTCTTTGTTTCATTACAACAAGTTTAGTTTTAAGTTTTTTAAATGTCTTATTTTAGTTCATCAATTTAGTTTACAAATAGAAAAGTAAAAAAAAAATAATAATATGTGCTTTGCTTTTATACTTGTAGGAATATAGTGTCTACTATCACCCGGAGTGCAAGCGCGACACTTCGTAGAAGGATCGCGACACACTAGAACAAAAGGTAAGATACTTAACTGCGTATTTTAAATAGTTTAGGGTTTTAGGTAATGAGAACTATCCAAGCATCGGGTATCAAAAAGACCCCTTTAAACCATTAGGGTTGAATTGGTCATTTTAACAATTAGGGTAGGAGAGTAGGATGGTGGATTTTGGGACCTAAACCAAGATCTTGGCAAGGTGTTGGAGTCCACCCCCTTTCATGTGCAATAGCCCTTTAACTATGTTAATGAGATCATGTTATTTCATCTGCTTGTGATACAAAAGATTTGATCATGTGTGCTTAAGACTTTTTGAACAATGTGTCTAGGGTTGAGGGTTGCTGAAAACAAATGAATGATGTTAGTGTGTCTAGTTAAAGTGCTATTACAAAAGATTTCCCGACAACATTTCATTCTGTTTCTTACAATGTTCTTCCAAAAAACTCACCAAATTCTCTCTTATATTATCAAACAACAATAATGAACTTAGCGGCGGTGACACGGGCTTCACGATGGTTCTGGCCGAGGTACCACGGTTTCTTGGTCACAAGATACAGGAAAGTGTACAACCCATTTCTTGTTACGGTTTGTTATGGTTTTTGATGAGGGTTGAATCTTGAAGGGTAAAAAGGTGGTGCAAAAGGGTTTAGATTGGTTTGAGAGTGTTTTATTGTGTGTTTTTAGTGTGTGTTTTTTGGTGAGAAACTCCATGAGTTTGTGTGAGAGAGGGTGGAGATGATAAGAAGAGGTATGAAATGGTGTGTAATGATAGAGATATAATGGTGGCGAGAGATATGAAAGGGTTTGTGAGGGTGCCTCATTGACTTCACTTCACTGCCATCACTATCATTACAAACCCTTTCATCTATCTTCTTATAATCTCCGCCCTCTCTACATGGAGTTTCTCACCAAAACACACACTAAAAAATACACACCATTATGAACTCTTAAGCGGGGCTAAACCATTTTGCACTTTCACCCTTCAAGATTCAACTCTCATCATCGTGCAACTTACAAACCGTAATAATAAATAGGCAACTAATCTTTGTATCTATGGACCAAGAAACCGTCCTCCTCCTATATAACTCATTGGGTCTATTATAGATTTGATGATACAAAACAAGAAGAATGAAACATGAAGGACTTAAAGTGACAAGAAGGAAACTACAAAAAGATGGAGGATTTGGAAGATTCTAGAAGATATGCTTAAAAGAATATTTAGTTTCCTAATTGTATTGTTTCCTAATTATATTATGATTCCTCTTGTAAACCCTAGATGTCTCTAGTATATAAAGAGACATAGGGTCATTAGTTTTAGTAGTACGTACGAGATGTAGACGTCTAAAGTGTGTGTGTATGTGGAACCTAGGGTAGGGATTGGGAAAACGCCTACGGTTTAGTGGTTTAGTGGTTTATTTAGTTAGTGTTAGATCAAGTCTTTGATCTTTATTATTGTTTAGTTAGAGATGGTGAATGAAAAACCTTGTTCATAATAATATTGATTCTATGTTTGAATATTCCGCCTTTATTATTATGTGTTCCTAGATATAATATTAGACCTCGTCTATGAGCTTACAACGATCTTCACAATTGGTATCAGAGCGGGGAGCTCTTGATATAGGGATCTACAAGGTTTTTCGAAGAAAAAGGTAAAAATTCGAGTTTGGAAAAATTTTCGCAAAGTTTCTGCAGGGCTGTTTTCAAACAGTGACAACTTTTTCGTTAACCGTTGGATCGGGACGAAATTTTGGGTGGACGTTCTCTATATAACTATCTAACTTTCCACCGGAGTGATTGTCGATATGAGCTCTCAATAAAAAGTTATACTATGTCGAAGTTGGCTGCAGAGGAGGTATTTTATTTCGGAATTTTAGGGTTTATTCCATAATTTTTTTTGTCACCTAGTACATGATGCTTGAATGATAACTCTCACTTATTGGTTGAATCCTAGTTATCCTCTATTAAATTATTGAATCATTGATTGGTGGAACTTTGCATACTCAATCATACAAAGTGACTAAGGTACTGGTATAGCAAGACGTTTGGAATTGCATGGTATTTCATGTGCATTAATTCATCTTCATGGGGGTTCATGATGGTATTAATAATTTATGCACATGGGACGGTGGGACTTATTCTTAACCCTAAATATTTTCGTTTTACATCAAGGTATACATCAAGGGACGGTGCCTTGTTTTTATATTTGCCTTGTTGAATGATCTCATACCTGTATCAAATTCAAGCTAGTGGGTTGATTCATAACTGGTAGTAACAAATATGCTGAGCTGCTGCTGATGTTTTGAGGATCGTGGGTTATTACGAGAAAGTGTTAAAGCATTGTAAGTACTGCTAACCCTACACAAATCTGCTGCTCGTTATGGTGCAATTGGCTGTAGTAGTTTGGTATAATGTAAACCCCAAAACTCTATTAAGAGTGTTACTAGTTTAAGGGGAAGTGCATTGGCTGTAGTCGGATATTACAATCACATGATTATGGTTTTAACGAGTATGGCTACTGGTGAAGAAGTCGTGTTTGGACTGAGGTTATTTCAATGATGTGTAGTCTTACTGGTGGTAAGCTCTAGAGATCATGTAGCTGGTGAAGCAGTCATGGAAGTTTGTGTCGAAGGTACTGTTTCTCATTAAAGGTACTGCTGCGTTTTTGAAAGTACTGCTCTTGGTCCTCACAAAGTACTGCTGATCCCAATAAGTACTGCTCATTCTTTACGTGCTACACGTTTCTACTGCTAGGCGAGTTCTCAACTGCTGCTTGTTGTTCAGTTTAAACTGATGTTGATCATACTTGTATTGAACATGCGATTACTAATAAGCTGTACATGGGCATTCTATACAAGGGTTTCAAGGCTTATTAAGGGATGTAAGTATATACGTTATTGATGGTTCTATTTGATTAGCCCCAAGGAATTTAAGTGATCATGCGTCGTTGGTTATTTTGGTATATGAATTGGATTTGCATGTTCTTTTAACGTACTTGAGTTTGTGGATGATGTGACATTGTTAATTGGACAATGACATGATACGTGGGGATACATTTATTTGTGTTATTATTGGTGAGATAAGGAATTGATATTTGGACAGTTTGTGGCGTGATCTGAGGGCAACAAAGGAAACAAATTTGTTTGTGATTTTTATAGTTCATATGGTTTCTTATATTATTCGATATCGGATGATTCATGATTATTATTCGACATATGGATTTGGTTTATGGATGTCGGATAACACACACACATGAAGCTTGGTATAGAGATAATTGGATTACACACACTGTTTAGATATTTGTTTTCGGATTTGGTTGTTATACATACACGAAAGTTTGGTTGATTTCAAAGTTCAAGATCTCAGATATTGTTATACTTATTTGGACTTTGATGATGATTGGAAAGATTGGTAAACTTTTGAACTATTCTTCATGTTACTACTACTTGGTTTCAAATGCGATTATAGTCATCTTTATTAGTATTTTAGGAGGTACTATATTCTTCATGGCCGGAACTACAACGTATTTGTGATCATGGTGGTTAGTTATTTGACAAGTTCTTATGCTTATTTACATGCGTCATTCGAGGGGAAGATTTTTACTACTACTTGTTGGTATTTATACTCCTGGTTCAGAATTCTTTTGCCTTAATTTAATTTTTAGCAAGCTTTTTGGTGATCTTCATGGCGGGTATCTTGAGGCATTAGAAGGATGGATTAGTCGTATGATATTGGTTTGTGGTGGTTGGAATCTAAGTTGCTTCTACTTAGCTTCTCCTAGTGGATTATGACAAAAAGGGGATGAAAGGCGATAAAGACGGTTTGCAACTTGAAGATTCTTTGGCATAGCATGGATTAAGGGGAAGACAAAGGAAGACATACTTGTTTCATTCATGGTGAGATCCCTGATCTCAATTTCTCTACTTCGTCTAGGGAAGTTCGTTCAAGAATGGTTTTGTCATTATCAACTAGGGTAAGATTGTTGGGAATTATACGTTTGAGTTGATAAGACAAAAGAATGAAACAAGAGGGACTTAATATGACAAGAAGGAAACCTACAAAAAGATGGAAGGACTTGCTTGCAAAAGAAGTTTTATTTATTAGTCCTTATCCTCTAGTATATAAAGAGACATAGGGTCATTAGTTTTAGTACGTACATACAAGATGTAGACGTCTAAAGGGGTGTGTGTGTGGAACCTAGGCGTAGGGATTTGGGAAAACGCCTAGGGTTTAGTGGTTTAGTTAGTTAGTGTTAAAGATCAAGTCTTTGATCTTTATTATAGTTAGTTAGTTAGTTTATGATAATGAAAAACCTTGTTCATAATGATGTTGATTCTATATTTGAATATTCCGCCTTCATTATTATGTGTTCCTAGATATAATATTAGACCTCGTCTAAGAGCTTACAACGATCTTCACATGTGGTATCATCTAGGTTAAACAATTGGTTTGTTTAACTATGGATGACTATGCTTTTAAAGTATCTTTTAAGCATAGTTATCCATAGTTATCCATAGAGTTTAGAGAAAAGTTCGATTATCTTAGAGTTGTATTAAAGTATCTGCATAATAAGCAGATTTAGAGTTTGTTAATAAAGTTTTTCTTCTTAGCTTTGTTAAGTAAATTCCGCGTACTTAATAAAGATTGCTCGGTGTTTCTTTGTTAATAACTTAGATTTATCCGAGGTTATTAAACCTTAACAAGCTAGTTAAGTTAGTTTGATTAAAGTATAACGATCCAACAAGTGGTATCAGAGCTTGTGTGGAAACTTCGACTAGGAAGAAACCTACAGCATACAGATGTCGAAGCCGAAGCGTTCCACAACCCTCAATCACCTCACTCGAATTCCAATTATCAAAAGGGAGAATATGATCTACGGTGCATGAAGATGAGGCAATATATTGCCATTATGCACCATGCTCGTGGAATGTAATTGTGAATGGGAATGAAGTTCCTCGAGCCCATTCAGTTTTTGGACAACCTCTAGCACCAAAGGCGGTTTTACCAGCGAAGAACCCTAAGGAATCAAGAGAAGGCTCTTAACATTCTCTTTATGCGCCATTCCGGATGGTCATCTTCTTAAATTTCATGATGCTAAAGATGCTAAACAGCTTTGGGCTGCACTCAAGACCAGATTTGGAGGGAATGAAGCCTCTAAGAAGATGCCTGAAACTTCTTTGACAACAGTTTGAAACTTTCACAGCTTGGAGAAGAGAGAGTTTGATCTTTGCATATGATAGGTTCCGAATCTTCTTAACATGTTGGAATTATACAAGGCGGAAGTATCGTTGAGGATGCTAATTTGAAGTTTCTGAGGAGTTTGCCATCTACATGGCATGTGATTGCTACTATGATCGGAGGGACAGGGGTTGGATGTTATGGACTTTGATGATCTTTATCATCAACTGAAGGTGTATGAACATGAGATGAGTGGTCAACAAAATTCCAAATCTCACAAGATTGCTTTTCTATCATCTCGAAAAGCGAAGCACTTCCAAAAGTTGCTTCTCCTCAAAGTCTTGTTCTCAAAGTCTGTTTCTCAAAGTAATCTTCTTGTTTACAATCCCCCATCATATACTCGTGAGCCCCACCATCTACCACTTTGAACACAGATGAAGTTGTGTGCTCTTTCTTTGCACAACAAGCAAGCTTACCTGTCACTTATGAAGAGGATCTAGCAGTTGAAGAAGATGCACTTGAAGAAATTGATATCATGTGGCAAGTTGCTATGAGCAAGGATCAAAAAGTACATGAAAAGAGCAGGCAAAGCTATTGATTTCAAACCCAAACAAGGAATAACTTTTGACAAATCTCAAATTGAATGCCCCTTCAATTGTCAAAAGATGCACTTTGCAAGGGAATGCAGATTGCTAAGTATCAAGCAAACGTAACATCACGAAGCCAAAACTTGAGCTCAAAGAAATACCAATAACTGAGACAAAGGCCTTGGTAGCTCAAGAAAAGTTATCAGTGGTGAGTGAAGAGTTCGATGATGAACCGTGACTTCTTGTATGATAGCGATGGGCGATGCGGTTAAAGATCACGGTGGAAGCATTGACCGGAGCCTGCTTTTGATGAAAATTCGAACATGCCGCTTTGGAATCACGGTGATGGCTTTGGAAGATTTGATTGGGCAGAGAAAGTGAAGATGATCCCGCTTCTTGCTATGGTGGCTACTTCACCAACTCAGTCTCTATCTCGAGGTATGCTCAAACTGTTATGAGTTTTATCAAAATTTGCTTAATTGTATGATTGAAAGAGATAATTGTATTAGGGCTAGGTCCGAGGTAGCGAGTTACCAAATCACTTTAGAGTCTATAGAAGCTAAAATCATAACCCATTAAAATAATGAAATGGCTTCGAAAAGTATGAACAATGGATTACCGTTAAAACTTAGTGAATGGAAACTAAACGTAAAATTGCCAAATTGAGAAATTAACTAAGGAAAGAGATGATTTGTTAGCTAAGTTTGTCGCCTGGAAAGAGTCCGGTTTGTCCCAAGTTACTTTTGTTGAAAACGTAGAAGAGCTTACAATAGAACGTGCTTAGGATTTGGAATGGACTTTAGCAAAGGTAGATGAAAACCAACCTAGTAATCAGGATGATGGTGATTTTGAGGACATAACCACTAGTGATGATGAGCTCATTAACTATGTAGATTTATCTAGTAATGATGGCTCGATAAGTGAACCACCTCCTGAATATAAGAAAGACAATGGTTATCATGTCGTTCATCCCATTAGTCATCACCCCTCTAGGCCTGATGTTTCTCATTATGGAGTAGATAGTCTAGAGTTTAGGAAGAAGCTTGTTGCTCAATCTAGGTCTGAGAAACCCAAAGAAATCGTGTGAAAACAATGTTCAAAATCCAGTAGCATTCTTTAAAACAAAGTATCGCTCAACAAGATACCAAAGACCTTCAAAACCTTTTCAAAACAAGATCTTGCTTAAACCTTTTGGGATAATTTTGCTCAAAACAAATTTTATCAGTCATCAAGAAGGCAAAACAATTTTGGGCATAGACATAGAAGAAATCACTTTGATCATATGGGTCAAAAACCGTGTTTTTGTGTGTTATAGTCCTACTCACTTAATCAAAGATTGTGACAAACATTTAATATCGAGCAAGTTTTCAAGGAATACGCCTAACAATCATAGACCTAGAGAGCACAAACAGCTTTGGACTAATTCAAATAGGATTAATCACAAACTTCACTTCGATCATAGATACCCACATCGAGAAGACCTTCAAGATCTCACAAGATTACTTTCCAAAGTATCTTGCTCGCCAGAGACAAGGTACATCATCCCGCTGAATAGGAATCCTAGGAGATCTCAATATCAACCTAGCATGTCTCACAATTCATATAGGGGATCTAGATCACAGGAACCACCTGTTAAAACTAAATGGGTCAAAAGGGAAAAGGTAAGGATTACAACAGTACTTTCAACAAAAGTGAATCACCAAGCATTTCGTGACACAAGAAAATGCTAATAAACCGGTGAAAGAGATTTATGTTGAAAAACCAGAAAGTTTTGAAAATCCACATGCTAAAACTCAAAAGATAATTTTGGATCACCATTTGAAAGATAGTGGAAATTACATACTCACGGAATTTGAGTTTGTAACTCCACAAAGGAACACAAGTCAGAATGGCTTGGGTTCCTAAGAGTTTCTAACTCTTTTCTTTGTGTGCGTGGCAACCCGAAGAGGAGCTTAAAGATCATCTTATTGTGGATAGTGGTTGCTCTGGAAGTATGACAGGTGATAAAGAGATCCTGTCTGATTTTAGAAGTATTAGTGGAGGAAAAGTTGCATTTGGGAATGATCCCAATGGAGGAAGGATTACTGGGAAAGGAACAATTAAAGCTGGAAGAATTGACTTTGAGAATGTCAGATATGTGAAGGAGCTAAAGTTTAACTTGTTGTCAGTTTCTCAAACTTGTGTCTTAAATCTGTACTATCCACGGAACTCCATACTTATACCCATCAAATATAAGTAGACCGCAATCCCTTGAAAAGAATCCTCAACTATATGAGACACTGAGCACTACAATGTAACTCCTTCAAGTGATAGACAATATGTGCATAGAGCATCATAAGAAAAATCACACATTGCTAGATTCAACAACCTGGCTCTGATACCAATTGATAAGATCGTTTATGAGCTCAGCTAGGGATCAATAACAAAGATAATAAATACGCAGCGGAATAATCAAAACAATACTTTGTTATTGAACAAGGTTTTCAATCACTAACTCTAACTAATACTCTTAGACGTTTATGGGAACACGTCTACTAACTAAACTAATAACCTAGGCGTTTACAAGACATTACGCCTAGGACACACTAATCTAAAACCCTAGACGTTCTTCCCTAACGTCTAGGCTAAACACACACCTTTTAGTCGACTACATTATTGGAAGACTTAATTAATAAAACCTACACCCATGTCCTCTTTATATACTAGAGGATTAGGGTTTACAAATCTCTACTAAGCACTAAATAATAAATCTTCTTTTGCAAGCAAGTCATTTCATCTTTTTGTAGGTTTCATCTTTGTCACTTTAAGCCCTTGATATTTCATTCCTTATTCTTTTGTATCATCAAATCAATAAACCCAACAATCTTCCCCTATTTGATGATGACAAAAAAAATACGGTTCTTGTATTTAACTTCCTAGGACGAAGTAGCAGAAGTTGAGATAATTAAATCTCCCCATGAATGAAACATTCTTGTCTTCCCCTTAATCCATGCCACGCCACTCCAACATCTCTTCCCCTTTTTATTATCAACAAATAGGAAATGTATGCAAATAATGATCTTGACCACCACGAACCAATATCATACTTCCAATCTAAGACTTCCAATGCTTCAAATCGCTCACCATTACGCATCATAAGAAAAATGGATCCAAAAGAGAAAACTCCAACTAGCAAGAGTAATAATGATCAACAATAGTAAAATCAAACACTTCCCTTGAGTGTTGCATGAACATCAAATGATTCTTCAAATCAGAAGCTCCTTGTAATGATCACTTGTGAAGGAAACCAAATATAACGAATTTGATGAAGAAGTAAAATAACCCAAACTTGTATCTTATGTCTTGTTTATAGATGACATTGAACGTATACCTATGTATAGGGAGACCTCAATCTCTTGACGATAATCACAGCACAATAACGCCTACCTTTAAGTGTTATGTCAATTATTTGTCATAATCATTGAAGCACGAACAAGTTACCTTCCACTAAAAGGTATGATAAAACACGTATCCAAGTAATTCCACTTCATCTTCAAATAAGTGATAAATAATCATCTTCGTAATCAATTATTCAATAAAATCAACTTCGAGCTTTTTAAAAACTTTTAAGAACAATTTCCAAAATCCTTCTCTTGTGTGTGTGAACCAATAACATGTGTGTCATCAAGCCGAAAACATGATAATTACTAGGGTTTATCGTTGAATAAAAATTCAACTCACCAAGACTAGTAATCAACTAACAGATTTAATATCGACTTCTTCTTTGTGTGTACCATCCAATATCTTCCGATCGCATCCGAAAACCAAATAACCATGTACTGTATACGAAATCCATGTGTAAACCATAGATGCATGTACACGAACAGATTTAACTCCTTTAACGAACGGAATTAACTCACACCGACCAGAATTAACTCGCGATGACCAGAATTAACTTTAACAGCGAGCAGAAATAACTTTGATCAAGTACCCGTTTTAATCATATCGAATAGTACCATCCAGGATATAATCACAAAACTTTTAATATCCAAAATAATGTGAATTGCTAACAACATCAATACCATCAACGATTCATAAGAGATTCTCTACATCCAACGATCAAAATTAATTGTCATCCAACGGTGATCATTCAATTGATATCACCACAATTAGATGCATATTATCCAACGGCATATTGTAGCCCTTGTGGATCCCCATTAAAAAATATAGTATTAGACGTATATGAAGCAATTTAATGTGATCCTCCTTTTAATAACCTTTTTGTACGAGGTTGTCATTGATATTACTCATAAAACAACAACCAATTGAATGCCATCAATTAATTCACCATCAATTCGACATCAATTAATTAATTAATTCACCATCACCGTTCAAATTAATTCGACATCAATTAGATAAACGTACGAGGTAATTGAAAAGTAGACGTCATATGCCTTAAAAGAAACGATTACCTCATCAAAACTGCTTCATCTTTGACATCAATAAAACCTTGAAATCGCCTAGATATCACGAGCTCCCCGCTTTGATACCAATTGTGAAGATCGTTTAAAGCTCTTAGACTAGGTCTAATATTATATCTAGGAACACATAATAACGAAAGCGGAATATTCAATAAGAATTAACGTTATAATGAACAAGGTTTTTCATTATCATAAACTAACTAAACAATAATAAAGATCAAAGACTTGATCTTTAACACTAACTAACTAAACCACTAAACCACTAAACCACTAAACCCTAGGCGTTTTCCCTACGTCTAGGTTCCCACACACACACACCTTTAGACGTCTACATCTTGTACGTACTCTAAAACTAATGACCATATGTCTCTTTATATACTAGAGACATCTAGGGTTTACAAGAGGAATCATAATACAATTAGGAAACTAAATATTCTTTTAAGCATATCTTCTAGAATCTTCTAAATCCTCCATCTTTTTGTAGTTTCCCTTCTTGTCACTTTTAGTCCTTCATGTTTCATTCTTCTTGTTTTGTATCATCAAATCTATAATAGACCCAACAATCTTCCCCTATTTGATGGTAACAAAACAACCACGATTCTTGTACGAACTTCCCTAGACAAAGTAGCAGAAGTTGAGATAATTAAATCTCACCATGAATGAAACATTCTTGTCTTCCTTTGTCTTCCCCTTAATCCATGCAATGCCACTCAAACATCTCTTCCCCTTTTTGTTATTATCCAAATAGGAACGATGCAAATAATGATCTTGACCACCACGAACCAATATCATACTTCCAATCTAAGACTCCCAATGCTTCAAATCACCACCATTACATCATAAGAAAAATGGATCCAAAACAGTAGAAAACTTCAACTAGCATTAGTAATAATGATCAACAGAGTAAAATCAAACACTTCCCTTGAGTGATGCATGTAGATAGTTAAACATTTAACAATAAGCTTCCCTTAAAAACTCATATATTAACCATCTTCTTGATTCTTCAAATCGGTAAGCTCCTTGTAATGATCACTTGTGAAGAAAACCAAATAGAACAAACTTGATGAAGAAGTAGAATTTCTCAAACTTGTGTCTTAAATCTGTACTATCCACGGAACTCCATACTTATACCCATCAAATATAAGTAGACCGCAATCCCTTGACAAAAATCCTCAACTAGTATGAGACACCTAAGCACTACAATGTAACTAACCTCAGTGATAGCCAATGTGTGCATAGAGCATCATAAGAAAAATCACACATTTCTAGATTCATCAAGCTAGATGATAAGAAAACAAACCAAGTAATTCCACTTCACCTTCAAATAAGTGATAAATAATCCTCTTCGTAATCAATTCTTCAATAAATCTCCAAAACGAGCATTTTTTAAATCTTTTTAAGAATAAATAACCAAACTCCTTGTGTGTGTGTCATCCAAAAATCATGCTCTACTTCCCCTTAAATAAAAAATCTTCTTGTAATAAAGCATGAGCAGTATGTTGGGAAGGAGCAGTACTTTCATAAACAGTACTTTGAAAAACGAAGCAGTACTTTCAAATAACGTCAGCAGTACTTTCGTTTAAAATCTGCAGTACCTTCAGTACCTTATAAAAATCCTCGAGCAGTACTTTAAAATAATCAAGCATCAGTACCTTTAAAAAAATTACCAGTACTTTCATCTTCGTCGAAGCAGCACTTTGCATTCAAGAACAGTATTTTGCAAAAACTCGAGCAGTAGCAATATCTTCAAATAATAAATCGTAGCAGTACTTTAATAATAAAGCTCCAACAGTACTTTCAAAACATAAAACAGTACTTTGCAACAGTGAAACAGTACTTTCGAGTAATCCCTTGCATCTCACAATATTATATCCAACCAATCAGTACTTGCTCACCAAAACAATATATTGTCTCTTTCCTTTTAACGTCATACATAAATTCGTGGATCCCAAAAATTCAACCATGAATCTTCACGTGATCATCAATAAAACCGAGTGGGGACCAGCATTAATCTCTTTGAGGTCAACGTCCAAAACAATGTGCCATCAGATCATCTCTCACGAGATCACATGTATAATACACCAATTAATTAAATATTATTCCAAAGAATATTTGAACTTGAGAAAAACCCATGTGATCATGTACCTTCTCTGGCCACTTTCTTCAACCAATAAAAAACGAGTATACCTTTTTCGAATCTGCTCAAAACCAAAAAATTCGATTTTCAGAAAAACACTTCAGCAGCCAACTTCGACACCTTATATCTTTCGACTCAGACCTCCAATTAAAAATCCCTTCGGTGGAAAGTTAGATTAGCATATAGAGAATGTCCACCTAAAATTTCGTTACGATCCGACGGTTAACGAAAAAGTTATGATCGTTACAAAACAGTGCTGTATAAAAATACGAAAATTTAAGCTCCGAATTTTTCTTCCTTTTTCATCATTCTTCGACACATAAAACCTTGCATATCCCTATATCAAGAGCTCCCCGCTTTGATACCAATTGATAAGATCGTTGTAAGCTCAGCTAGGGATCAATAACAAAGATAATAAACATGGTACGCAGCGGAATAATCAAAACAATACTTTGTTATTGAACAAGGTTTTTCATTCACTAACTCTAACTAATACTAGACGTTTATAGAAACACGTCTACTAACTAAACTAATAACCTAGCGCTTAGCATATGAACATACGCCTAGGACACACTAATCTAAATCCCTAGACGTTTTTCCCTAACGTCTAGGCTAAACACACACCTTTTTGTCGACTACATTATGGAAGACTTATTTAAAAACCTACACCTATGTCCTCTTTATATACTAGAGGATAAGGACTAAATAATAAAACTTTCATTGCAAGCAAGCCCTTCCATCTTTTAGTAGGTTTCCTTCTTGTCATATTAAGTCCCTCTTGTTTCATTCTTTTTGTCTTTATCAACTCAAACCTATAATTCCCAACAATCTTCCCCTAGTTGATAATGACAAAACCATTCTTGAACGAACTTCCCTAGAGGAAGTAGAGAAATTGAGATCAGGGATCTCACCATGAATGAAACAAGTATGTCTTCCTTAACCCATAAGTTGAATCCTTGAATATATGGTTTAACAAAATTTTTCAACCAGAAATAGTTACGCTTCAACTTCCTAATTGTTTTAGCTTGACGCTCAACAGTCTTGTTTAACCTAGCAAGCGCCGTTGTCAAAGCATAGTTATCCATAGTTAAACCATAATATTAGACCTCGTCTAAGATACTTTAAAAAGTTGTCGCTGTTTGAAAACAGCCCTGCAGAAACTTTGCGAAAATTTTTCCAAACTCGAATTTTTACCTTTTTCTTCGAAAAACCTTGTAGATCCCTATATCAAGAGCTCCCCGTTTCGATACCAATTGATAAGATCGCTTATGAGCTCTAGAGGATAATAATCACAATGATTATAATGCACAGCGGAATAAGAAAACATCATTTGTTATTATTAAAGGTTCTTCGCCATTGTTGAAAAAGTAATCACAATTGAAAGATTATATCGAATAATAAAGAGATGGTAATTGGAAGATAAGTATGGAAAAGAGGTAATGAATAATGTGAGAGGGAAAATCGGAAAGTTGTTATTTATAGGTAGGATTTTGAAAAATCACTGTCCAAAATAAAATAACCGTTGGCTTTAATTACCCTCCAATATTACCGTTGAATGAAGACTTTTAATACGACAAACATACTTTCCACATAAGCAGACTTTCTCCAAGCAGTACTTTCCCAAGCGTACTTTCGGAAATACATACTTTGCCAAAACCTTCATATAAACTAAGTAATACACAAACATCCTTCCCTCAAGCAATACACAGGACTATACCTAACACCTTATAGTCCTCCCCTTAAACATAGCTTAGTAGTTAATCATTCCAATGCTCACGACCAAGTGATTGAATCGTGACACATCAAAACCTTTAGTGAGTAAATCAGCTACATTGTCATCTGTGTGAACTTTAACCACATTAATAAGCCTATGCTCATAGCAATCGCTGATAAAGTGATGCCTAATCTGAATATGCTTTGTCTTGGAATGATACACGGATTCTTCACAATGCAAATAGTACTCTCATTATCAATATTGATAGGAGTATTCTTAAAATTGAACCCATAATCCAAGAGTTGATTCTGCATCCATAAAACTTGACCACAACAACTTGCAGCAACTACATATTCACCGTTGAGATGAGGTTGCGCAATTGTCGCTTCTACATTGCCGGGAGACTAACCTTCTTCCAAGATATTGGAATCCACCAGTTGTGGATCTTCTATCATAGTTATCACCGCATAGTCACTATCGAGAAAGCTTCTAAGTAAAAAGGTGACTCTTTAGGATACCACAACCCCAACTTAGGTTGTTGTTTCAAATAACAGAAAATTCTCTTTACTGCATTCATGTGAGAGATCTTTGGTGAGACTTGATATCTTGCACATAGACAAAATGCAAACATGATATCAGGCCTTGATGCAGTAAGATACATAAGAGAGCCAATCATAGATCTGTATAACTTGACTTCAACAGTCATCCATCTTCATCTTTTCCCAATGAATTGATAGATTTAATAGGTGTAGTAACTGCCTTCATATCATCAAAATTAAACTTCTTAAGTATGTCTGCAACATACTTGTTTTGGCTAATGAAAATTCCTTCCTTGGATTGCTTAACCTGAAGTCCTAAAACGAATGTTAACTCTCCCATTGAACTCATTTGAAACTCTTTGCATCAGTACGCTCAAACTCCTTAACCATAGACTGTTTGGTAGCCCCAAAGATGATATCATCCACATAAACTTGAACTAACATGATATCCTTCTTGTCTCTCTTGATAAACAAAGTCTTGTCTATAGCCCTCCCTGTATCCATGTTGTAATAAGAATGTAGAGAGCCTCTCATACCAAGCTCTAGGTGCCTGATGAAGACCATATAAAGCCTTAACCACCTTATAGACTTTGTTTGGATGCTTAGGATCTTCAAAACCTGGAGGTTGTTTCACATACACCTCTTCTGTAATAGTACCATAAAGAAAGGCACTCTTGACATCCATCCGATATACCGAAAACCCATATAAGAAGCAAAAGCAAGAAAAATTCTAATTGCTTCAATCCTTGCCACAGGAGCAAATACCTCATCATAATCTACCCCTTCTTCCTGTCTATAACCTTGAGCAACTAATCTTGCCTTGTTTTTGATAACATTGCCTCTTTCATCCCTTTTAACTCTAAAAGCCCACCTTGTTCCAATAACTCTTCCCATCCGAAGATCACATAAAACCCAAACCTCTTGAAGTTTAAATTGTAGAAGTTCTTCCTGCATAGCTTCAACCCAACTTTCTTTAGTCAAAGCTTGAGTAATATTCTTGGGTTCCTCTTGAGAGATGAAACAAGTAAATAAGCAGGTTTGATGGTCCTTATGATTCAGCCTCTTTTGTTTATACACAAAGCTAAGTAAAGCATTGTGAGGTTTTGTGAAACCCTTAGCTTTGTGTCTTGTCATAACTCCAGATGTAGATGGACCAATGATTTGATCAGCTGGATGAGTCTTATGAATTCGTAAGATTGGTGACTGTGGAACTGCATATGTATCATCCAAGTTAGTATAATCAGCACCTTCATTGAAATTTGTGAAAATACCTTCATCTTCAAGCTCATCATCAGTATCTTCTAACCCATGCATGGTAGGTTCATCCAAATCATCTAAAGTATTGTCAACAGATGCGCGAGACTTTGATCGAAAGTATTGTCCAAAGTACTCGTGAGAGTACTCAGCAGACGGTTCATCTTCTTTGCCTCTTCATAAGCTCTCCTTTGTTCATCGGTGTAAGAATGTGCTAATACATCTTGAAGAAGCATCTGATTGAGTTCCTCTTGAATAGATTGATCCTCAGCAGATAATAAGGATTGTGGTGCAACAAGATCGGTGTTTGGAGAATCAGATTTTTGCATAGGAACATCAGACTTTGTTTTGGACTCTCAGAACTTTGGCAGGGACGCATCGTGTCTAATATGAACATCATGAACAACATATTGAATATCCTCATCAGTGTGCAACTGTTGATTTTCTTCTCTAATGTGTACATAGTTCATTGAAGGAGATAAAATCTCAAGATCAAACATCCAATCGGGACCTTTTCCTTTCTCATTGTCTTGATCTTCTAAGAACTCAACATGAAGACAATCTTGAATCCTCTTAGTAACTCTGTTGTATACTCTAAAGCCTTTACTGTTAGTGCAATATCCCAATAAATAACCTTCTTCGGACTTGCCATCAAACTTTCCCAGTTATCAATGGTATTCAAAATAGTAAGAGGACATCCAAAAGGCTTCATAAAACGAATGTTGGGTTTATTGCCCATCAACAATTCATAGGGTGTCTTCATTTGTGGTTTGGTGACAGAAACCCTGTTGAGTACATAGCATGCAGATTACAATGCTCTTCTGCCAAAATTGAATAGGAGATGGGAATCTGCTAACATAGTCCTTGCAGCTTCAATCAAGGTCCTATTCTTCCTCTCTGCAACACCATTTTGCTGTGGTGTTCTAGCAATACTAAACTCCCTCTTGATACCTTTATTAGCACAAAAGTCATCCATAAGCTTGTTCTTGAATTCAGTGCCATTGTCACATCTAATACCTCTAACCTTGAGTCTTAATTGGTTTTCAAGTGCTATTATGAGAGTCTGAATAGCATCAAAGGTATCATCTTTAAAGCCCAAAAAGAAAACCCAACTGAATCTACTACAATCATCAGTAATAACCAAACAGTACTTCTTCTTATTTAAACTTGCCACAGAGACAGGTCCAAATAAATCCATGTGTAATAGCTCCAATGGTTCCCTAATATTTCTTTCATCAAGCTTCTTGCAAGAAGCTTTGTGTTGTTTACCCTTCTTGCATGCCAAACATGATTGATCATTCTTGTAAGTCTTTGAAGGTAAACCTCTAATTAAATTGCCTTTGACCGTTTGTTAATGTTCTTGAAATTCACATGGCCCAATCTTCTATGCCATTGATGTGCCTCTTCAGATGTTGCTTTAGCCACCAAACATGTGGCTCTTCCATAGGAATTTAGACTCTTCATGTCTAAACTATACACATCATTTGTCCTTGGTACTCTAAGCACTACCAAGTCATCATCAACAGGTTTGAAGTCAGATGAAAGAATAAGACATTCGGTCGTGAATAGCACAGATGCTTTTATCACAGATTTGAGAAACTGACAACAAGTTAAACTTTAGCTCCTTCACATATCTGACATTCTCAAAGTCAATTCTTCCAGCTTTAATTATGGAATAAACCCTAAAATTCCGAAATAAAATACCTCCTCTGCAGCCAACTTCGACATAGTATAACTTTTTATTGAGAGCTCATATCGACAATCACTCCGGTGGAAAGTTAGATAGTTATATAGAGAACGTCCACCCAAAATTTCGTCCCGATCCAACGGTTAACGAAAAAGTTGTCGCTGTTTGAAAACAGCCCTGCAGAAACTTTGCGAAAATTTTTCCAAACTCGAATTTTTACCTTTTTCTTCGAAAAACCTTGTAGATCCCTATATCAAGAGCTCCCCGTTCTGATACCAATTGATAAGATCGCTTATGAGCTCTAGAGGATAATAATCACAATGATTATAATGCACAGCGGAATAAGAAAACATCATTTGTTATTATTAAAGGTTCTTCGCCATTGTTGAAAAAGTAATCACAATTGAAAGATTATATCGAATAATAAAGAGATGGTAATTGGAAGATAAGTATGGAAAAGAGGTAATGAATAATGTGAGAGGGAAAATCGGAAAGTTGTTATTTATAGGTAGGATTTTGAAAAATCACTGCCCAAAATAAAATAACCGTTGGCTTTAATTACCCTCCAATATTACCGTTGGAACAATACTTTAATACGACAAACAGTACTTTCCACATAAGAAGTACTTTCCCAAGCAGACTTTCCAAGCAGTACTTTCGGAAATACAAGATTTGCCAAAAACCTTCATATAAACTAAGTAATACACAAACATCCTCCCCTCAAGCAATACACAGGACTATACCTAACACCTTATAGTCCTCCCCTTAAACATAGCTTAGTAGTTAATCATTCCAATGCTCACGACCAAGTGATTGAATCGTGACACATCAAAACCTTTAGTGAGGAAATCAGCTACATTGTCATGCGTGAACTTTAACCACATTAATAAGCCTATGCTCATAGCAATCTCTGATAAAGTGATGCCTAATCTGAATATGCTTTGTCTTGGAATGATACACAGGATTCTTCACAATGCAAATAGTACTCTCATTATCAATATTGATAGGAGTATTCTTAAAATTGAACCCATAATCCAAGAGTTGATTCTGCATCCATAAAACTTGACCACAACAACTTGCAGCAGCTACATATTCAGCTTCAGTAGATGAGGTTGCTGCAATTGTCTGCTTCTTACATTGCCGGAGACTAACCTTCTTCCAAGATATTGGCATCCACCAGTTGTGGATCTTCTATCATAGTTATCACCTGCATAGTCACTATCTGAGAAAGCTTCTAAGTAAAAAGGTGACTCTTTAGGATACCACAACCCCAACTTAGGTTGTTGTTTCAAATAACAGAAAATTCTCTTTACTGCGTTCATGTGAGATGAAAAAGATTGATCAAAGTACTGTTCGCTGGGGTCCACGAGTTTCTCATGCCATTACATGGTAATTATTGATGCGTTTTTATTTTTCTGGTATGTCATTAATTGGACGATGGACCGAATATTGGTCGAATTGTGGGGCTACCTATTTGAGGTCATTGTGCACGTGGTTTCTCGTCAAGTGAGTATACTGGTTATTCTTTGTATGTTGAATGAAAGTACTGATGGAGGTTTATGATCAAAGTACTGCTGATGCTCAAGTTTTTGTTCAAAGTACTGTTGAAACTTTTCAAAGTACTGCTATTGCACGTTTTTACACAAAGTACTGTTCGAATAATGAAAGTGCTGTGGTTTATTCAAAGTACTGTTGGAGTTGTTCAAAGTACTGCTCAGACGAGATCAAAGTACTTCTGCTGCTATTATTTTTAAAGTACTGCTCAAGGATTTTTATAGGTACTGATGCATGATTTTTTGAAAGTACTGGTAATTTGTTAAAGTACTGCTGCTGCTTATCGACTTAAAGAACTGCTTGGATGCAAGATTTTGATGAAAGTACTGCTCTTTCCCAACATACTGCTCATGGTTTATTACGAGAAGATTTTTGATTTAAGGGGAAGTCGAGCATGATTTTTGGATGACACACACACAGAATGGTTATTGTTCACACACACAAGGAGTTTGGTTATTTATTCTTAAAAGGATTTTAAAAAGGCTCGTTATTAAGGTTTATTGAAGAATTGATTACGAAGAAGATTATTTATCACTTATTTGAAGGTGAAGTGGAATGGCTTGGTTTGTGTTCTTATCATCTAGCTTGTTGAATCTAGCAATGTGTGATTTTTCTTATGATGCTCTATGCACACATTGTCTATCACTTGAAGGAGTTACATTGTAGTGCTCAGTGTCTCATACTAGTTGAGGATTCTTGTCAAGGGATTGCGGTCTACTTATATTTTGTCCGTATAAGTATGGAGTTCCGTGGATAGTACAGATTTAAGACACAAGTTTGGGAAATTTTACTTCTTCATCAAGTTTGTTATATTTGGTTTTCTTCACAAAGTGATCATTACAAGGAGCTTACAGATTTGAAGAATCAAGAAGATGGTTAACATATAGTTTTTAGAGGAAGCTTATTGTTAAAAGTTTAACCATCTACATGCATCACTCAAGGGGAAGTTTTTGATTTTTACTATTGTTGATCATTATTACTACTGCTAGTTGAAGTTTTCTACTGTTTTGGATCCATTTTTCTTATGATGCGTAATGGTGGGTGATTTGAAGCATTGGAAGTCTTAGATTGGAAGTATGATATTGGTTCCTGGTGGTCAAGATCATTATTTGCATACGTTCCCTATTTGGATAATAACAAAAAGGGGAAGAGATGTTTGAGTGACATGTTCAAGTCAAGGGGAAGATTGTTTCATTCATGGTGAGATTTAATTATCTCAACTTCTGCTACTTCGTCTAGGGAAGTTCGTACAAGAATTGTGTTTGTTTTGTCATCATCAAATAGGGGAAGATTGTTGGGTCTATTATAGATTTGATGATACAAAACAAGAAGAATGAAACATGAAGGACTTAAAGTGACAAGAAGGAAACTACAAAAAGATGGAGGATTTGGAAGATTCTAGAAGATATGCTTAAAAGAATATTTAGTTTCCTAATTGTATTGTTTCCTAATTATATTATGATTCCTCTTGTAAACCCTAGATGTCTCTAGTATATAAAGAGACATAGGGTCATTAGTTTTAGTACGTACATACAAGATGTAGACGTCTAAAGGTGTGTGTGTGTGGAACCTAGGCGTAGGGATTGGGAAAACGCCTACGGTTTAGTGGTTTAGTGGTTTATTTAGTTAGTGTTAGATCAAGTCTTTGATCTTTATTATTGTTTAGTTAGAGATGGTGAATGAAAAACCTTGTTCATAATAATATTGATTCTATGTTTGAATATTCCGCCTTTATTATTATGTGTTCCTAGATATAATATTAGACCTCGTCTATGAGCTTACAACGATCTTCACATAAACCATCAGAGAAGCCACGTGTCACCGCCGCTAAGTTCATTTTTGTTGTTTGATAATATAAGAGAGAATTTGGTGAGTTTTTTGGAAGATCATTGTAAGAAACAGAATGAAATGTTGTCGGGAAATGGTGTAATAGCACTTTAACTAGACACACTAACATCATTCCTTTGTTTTCAGCAACCCTCAACCATATACACACTGTTCAAATAGTCGTACGCAAACACGATCAAATCTTTTGTATCACAAGCAGATCAACACAACATGATCTCATTAACCTAGTTAAAGTGCTATTACACATGAAAGGGGGTGGACCCCCAACACCTTGCCAAGATCTTGGTTTAGGTCCCAAAATCCACCATCCTACCCTAATTGTTAAAATGACCAATTCAACCCTAATGGTTTAAAGGGTCTTTTTGATACCCGATGCTTGGATAGTTCTCATTACCTAAAACCCTAAACTATTTAAAATACGCAGGTTAAGCTTTGGACAAACCCGAAAAAGAAGAAGATATCGGAAGTTAACTGACAAAACCACCTGGCGAACACGAGTTCGAGCCTTATGTGTTAGGATATGTTTTTAGAGAATAACATGTTTAGGATTCCTGTTAAATGGATTATACGTATAGTTTTGGACCATTTGCGTATAGGTAGCTTATGTATAGTTTTGGACCATTGGCGATTTTGGAAACAACTTTTAGGTTATCCATTGTGTTGTAGCGAATTTGGACCATTTGGTTATATATGATATTATGTTTAGCGCTTTTGTGTTGTTGTAGCATAAAATAGGTTGAAAACAGGTTCTTACATTGTAGATTTTTTCCGGAGAAATTCCGGGAAAAAATATGGAAATTACCCATTGTGCAGCAATTTTCTGCAAAATAGGTCAAGGTCTTTCACCAGGGACGTGTCCCCGGCTAAAGTGTCATAGATATTATTAGGTTTTTATTTTCCCCAAGGACATGTCACCGGAGAAGAGGTTACAAATAAACTTTAGTTACCATTTTCCCCGGGGATGAGTCCCCGGAAAAAACACGTGCCACGTCGGACATGTTTGACCGGTGACAATCGGATGTGGGACCCACACGTCCCCGGTAAAAGTTGTAAACAGTCCCCGGGAAAAGTATCTCCGAGAAGGTATTGCCGGGGGATTTTCGGCGGGGACATGTCCCCGGGGAAGGGTATCACAGGGGACATGTCCCCGGCGAAAGCCCTGAAATTTCGCCTGCGAAAGCGTCGAATGTTGTAGTGACGTTTTTCTTAAATGATGCAGAAAATGACCATCAAATGATGAAACGTACATTTGTGTTATCGCACATTGGATTGATCCCGTTACTTGGCAAATGATGAAACGTATTATTGGTTTTGAAAACTTTGAATATCCGCATACGGGTGAAAATTTAAGTATGATGTTTATATGCTATGAAAACGTTTAGAATAGAAAAAAAGTTTTTCAATATCATTTGATAACGCTTCCAATAATACAAATGCGGTTAAAAAGCTAATACTAAAATACCGACCACCTCTTGATGGCATTTTTTTATCATAGTCGATGTGTTGCACACATCATTAACTTGGTTGTGCTAAGCGGACTAGCGTACGAGCAAATGAATAATTTAAGAGAAGCTTTTAAAAAATGTTTACAATATATTTATCGGAAACAAAAGATACGTGGATTATATAAAATTGTGTCATGATTCAAATTCCCTTTTTTTATCCCCAAATTGGGACGTTCCTACAAGATGAAATTCGACTTATAACATGTTTGTTTGTGGTTTACGCCAAAAATTAATGTTACAATATTTTCATGATGAACTTTCGTCTAAATCTAGAAGTCGGGATATGGTACCAAATTCGCTTGAAAATTGGGCTACTATTAAAAAAGTAACCGAATTACTCAAAGCTTTTAAAACCGCAACAACTATGTTATCGGGTGTTTATTATCCTACGAGTCATTTGGTCCTCAACCAACTTTTTATGATGTGTAGAAAATTAGGATCATACGAATATGATGGTCAACTTTTTTCGAATATGGTTATGCGGATGAAAGAAAAAATTACCAAATATTTTTAAGAAATTCCACCGGTAATTACTTGTGCCGCCAAGAATGAACCCATGTTTGAACCTTAGCGGGGTGGAATATTTTATCAATAAGATTGCTAATGATTTGGATGTAATAAAAAAAAGCACAAGAAATGTTTAAAATATAATTTCAAATGTTTATTTAATGTTTATTTTGAGAAATATGGTACAACAAATGTGGGAACGAATTCGGCTTCAACGATTTGGACTTCGACTACAATTGTGGATCCGGATTTGGACTTATTTTCAAATTTAAGACAAAAAAGCGGTAAACGGGCTAGGAGTGACAATTTATCGAACAACGAATATGAGAGATATACGGGAACCGATTGGTTAAGCACTATCACATCCGAAGAGTTCAAGAATTTCGATGTTTTGAATTGGTGGAAACAAAGGGAACCTCAATTTCCCGTTCTAGCCGCAATGGCCCAAGATTTACTAAGTGTACAAGCTTCTACCGTTGCTTTGGAATCCGCTTTTTCTACTAGTGGAAGGATATTATCGGTAAGAAGAACAAGGCTCACACCTTCATCTTTGGAGATGTGTATTTGCTTGAAGGATTTTAGATGGGAATGAACGTATACAACACGTTTCCATACTTGAAGAACCGATGGAATACGAAAGACAATTACAATAGATCGAGGTGGAAAAAGGTTATGTAATCAATCTTTCCGAAGAAGAAGTCGCTTTCGATGAAGTTACAAGCGCCGTTAGGGAGACCACCGAAGTTGAAGATGAAGATGAAACCAATAACGAATAAATAGTCAAAATGTATTAAATTTGTAATTCAAGTACTTTATGTGTGCCGTTTATGAGTTTATTTAATAAAAGTCGAAGTTTATTAAGTTTATTGTGTTGAAAACGCGAATGAAAAAAAAAGGAAAAAAAAAACCCGGATTCGAGAAATATGACATGGCCACTGTTAATATTAACGACCGGTTCTTGAGAACCAAGAACCGGTTTTGACCGGTTTTAAATTGGAACCGGTTAGGGAACCGAACCGGAACCGGTTAGACCGGTCCCGGTTTTTAGACTCCGGATCCAGAAAAAACTGAACCTGTTCGTTGACCTTTGACCATGGTCCGGAACCGGAACCAGTTTTTGCAAAAACCCGCCTTTGGCCACCTCTACATCAAAGCAAGCAATTCGATTCTACATCATTAATGAGCACAGTCTTGCAGAAATAGTATTATGTTAAATTATTAGTTGAATTATAAAAGATCATTGAACATGGTAAAGAACCACGTAATGAAATTAGAAGCTTTTAGATCAATCGCGGCATTTTGATTTTTGAAATACATAAAAGTATGATGAGTGTACCTAATACGCCTCTGAATAACCAGCACAGTAGCACACAAGCATGTTCTATGGACTTTGCCATGCCAGTTTTGGATACATGCGTTTGAACCCAGTTTAATGGTGTATAAGTAAGATCTCAGCAGTCAAAGCTTACTTTGACTCCTGTCCAAAAGCCATCAGTGATGGCAATAGTTTTTTCTTAACTCTACTTTTAGCACGTCGAATAACTATCAGTACCTGATACATATCATCTCACTCCTGCATTAGCAAGATCAGAAATATTTGTAAATTGCAACAAATAATTCTATTTGAGGAAGAGTGCTGTTTTTTAAATGTAAACTAAATTGAAGGTGTAGGTCATACATTATGATACTGTTCAATTTATGGTATCATACTCACTTGGTCACATTATAAACAATTAAACACATACATGTATTTACCACATTCCAAGAGTGCTTTCTTGTGGTATGAGTCTAGAACAAAGGTTGCCTGGTGTTCATTAATATACTGCAAACCTCGGTTAATACCAAGACTTTTGGTTCATCAAATTATGACTTATAAGGTCTCTTTGTGAGTCACGGGTGTTCTTCAATACAGAGTTTGTCATCTTGTCAAACCTGCGGCCGCCATGGATCTTTATATTAGGTTCTAATCAAAATCGCTCGATTTTTGGGAAAATAGAATAGACATACAGCCTGAATGCCGTTATATTTCACATGATTAACGCAAGAATACATGGTGCATATTTGTCTTTATATTTTGTTTATTGTAAGATGCAGCTGTTGGATCGTCTAGATAGTTGCATGTGCTCGTGTTTAAAGAACTGAAAGTAACATTCACAAATCTTTTTGGAAGTTTAAGAATCATTGCAAAACATTTATGTAAATAGACGTGACTCCTAATTAAGTAGTAGTTGATAATGCAAGTAACATTCAATTTTCAACCTCTCAAAAGAAGGTCCGGCCTAAATCAAACCCAGGAGGTCAAATTAATGTGCAAAGCCACACTGTTTTCTTCTTATTATCCAAACTAACGTTGAGTCCCCGTTTACTAATTAAAGAGACATTTGGACGAGCCTCAAAGGAGTTATGTGTCTTGTCTTAGTAAAACATGAGGAAAATTTAGGACCTCATATTGAGGTAGGTACAGATTTATAACCCACTCATCATGCAAAACCGATTTGCCTTAACAGATAAACGGCTCCACAAAACATCGGTAATGACAACGATGGTTGCAAGGGAATATTGAGAAGATCTCATTTGCAACAAAAAGTGATGTATAGACCGACACCTGTACTTCCACAACAACAAAATGGTAACAACACTGAATTTGAAATCTTAAAACCAAGATGCAACAATAAGCACATGATCCTAGGGCAAAAGAAAAGTAAAAAATAAGCTGAATCATAAAAGATCAATGAACATGGTGAATGACAAAGAAATAAAACATAAATTTTAGATCCTAGCAGCTATTCTTGTATCATTTAGATGATCAATCTACCTAATATGCCTCAGTCTTTATATATAGCGCACGAGAATGTTGGATTAATTTTGCCATGCCAGTGTGAATACGAGTGATTAGAGTAGGTGTTTGATGAGTTATTAAAGGTCAAAGTACTGAAGACATAATCGAGTATTCGAGTGTATTTTGGCTCTCATCCAAAAGCCCATGCCTATTCAGGTGCAGTTAAATCATGGAGAAAAGTTATGCTCTGCATTATTGCCAATGTCCCTTTTCGGTTTTCTTAACTCTAAAAAAAAAGTAGTTTGATGAGTACCAAACTCATATCATCTTACTTCTACACCAGCATGATAAGAACTTGAATCAACTTTGCAATTAAATTTTTCTGAAAATTCATTATTGATTCTTGTAAATTGCAAAACAACACGAATTCCTCATGTTTACCATTCAACTATTTCAAATATGCTTAAATATGCAAATTGTGCAAAGGAGTAACCAGGCTTCTCATTTGCGGAAACAGATACTGTTTGTATAACATTTGCATCAAATGCTGAAATTAAACGAACACTTAATAATTCAATGACAAATGTAGCCTACATAGAACTACTTATCTTTTCTTTTTTGACCAGCAAAGAGAAGAACAATATATAGAAGAGAGCAGAAGCCTAGCGAGGAGCTAAGAATATGGAAACAGCACCAACTAAAGGACCCATTAGGCCATCACAGAAGCGCTTTTCGGTCAATGCATATCAAGAGAGGTTTTAGTAGAAAAATATGTTCCTTAACTGAAACTTACTTTTGAGAATTATAATCTTAAAGAGCATATCTTTTTCTGCAAAAAGATGTTTTAATAGTATGAGTGACTGAATGTATGAAAATGCTGCAGATACATATATAGAATGCTACTTGAGGAAGACTGGTTTTTCAAATGTAGTTAAATGGTATAACACTATAACCCATGCTTAATGATGTTTTCAAGTTGATGGTATCATACCTTTTCTTGAACAAACATACGCATATGCTACTTGATCACTGTATATACATATGCATACACACCTTTAGATTTTATTTATTTATTTATTTTTTATTTATTTATTTATTTATTTATTTTAATTCAAGTAACAAGATTGCTCATGATCAAGACAAGTCACATTATTCATTGGAATTTACAATCCAAATTTCATAAATACACTTAACTAATACAAGATCAGATGGTGCAAATTAAAAGATACTAAACTGTGACTCTCTTCTTGCCACCGCCACTAGAGCTAACCTTACTAACTACTATACAAAAATGAACATCGCATGGAATTTAAGCTGCCCTTGACTGTTCAGAAAGAATGTTAAGTGGCCATGAATCAGAGGCTGATGGGTATCTAGCATGTGGTTTGCTCACATTTGGCCCAAGCGATTTTGTTACAAATTCTGGAATCTTGGGTTCTGCATAAAGCTTCGGGTCATTCTGCAGGGGCAACACGAATACAGGGCCCACAACAGGGTTGCCTTCCGGACTCCATAAAGACTGAGGATTCATTCTCTCATCTATCTGGCTTTGAAGCTTTTTAATATGGGCTTCTATGGCACTATTTTCCTCTTTTAGTTCATTCCTCTCGACCGCAATCTGTTCATTTATATTCCAAATAAGTATATTTCAACAAAACAAGTGTAGCCACTGTGACGGTCTTTAAAGATGTCAGATTAGATATTGCCATATTGCAATTTATCTTCTTGGTTTTATAAACTACAAAGGAAAAGAGATTTAGCTTTTAAGTATATAGAAAGACAAATAATAACGACTATTATCATTTCGTGCTACATCTCGGCCTACCCTTAAGTAAAATCCTGGCTACGCCACTGATACTGTTTGTTAACGCACCCTACTTGAGGTCTCCTTGATTGGAACAGGTCAAAGAGGGCTTTTGATTCTAAAGTGTAGTGTCTAGTGACTAACTAGGAGCGTGTTACTGATTTCACAAAAGTTGGCAAAATTGGTGCAGGCGGTTTGGGTAACGGGTCAAAACAGGTTTGGGTAACGGGTCAAAACAGGTTGCTTATGGCCGGTCCGCAAAACTCTTCTAATGTAATGCATTACATATACAGAAACTATATTACTGCAATAATGATGAACTAACATTTCATAGAGATTTTTGAAGTGTTTAAGCATTTGATCATGGTTCTGATGACTTTCGACCCCTTTTTTTAGTTAAATCTTTTAGCTTAACCCGTTTGACCCATTAGAAATATAACACAACCCAATTACCCAAATCGACCCACTCATAGGTTAATGTGATAAAACTCCCACCTATACTTCATCACATCAGATATAACTTTATAGTTTTCTACAAAAGAGATACATCATCTTAAGATTAATTGAAACTTACATATTGAGATTCGGCTAAAAGAGTAGAATTCTCCTTCTTAAGAGAGTCAACTTGAGCTATAAGGTCCCGCAGTATTCGAATAGTATCAGTCAATGCAGAAGATTTCCCAATATTCTGAGTGGCCGGTTCTGTAAGCAAACAGAATAAGCTTCACATAAGTATTACTTGTAAAAGATATATATCAAATCATGCTAATAATGTTATAAACTGATCAAAGTATAAAGTACACCTATATATTATCACTAGTAAGGTCTAGAAATAAGTCATTCAAATGGTCACGTTTCAGCTTCTCCCTTTCCGCTTTACGAATTTTCCTAGGAACTTTTACGCCATCCTTCTTCTTGCTCAAAGAACCTAGAAAAGAGAAAAAAGAAAAAAAAAAAAAAAATCATTACAAACATAACAAAACATGGAACAAAAAAGTTTCTTCATGTTTGAGATTCGGGTACCTGCCAACCGATTTCTTCTTCGCCAAGTCGACATTTTCATCCGAACCCTCCATGGTTGAATCTCAACGTTGATGATGTTAGCAAACTTATATAATGATTGGTTGAGGAAAAAATGTGGACATTCGACAAATGAAGATGCGTTTAATAAGGTGGAAGACAAGATGAAGTAGCAACAAGTTGAGTCGCGTGTGAATGTATGAAGGAAATGTTGTTTATGAATTATGCCACACGAAGGCGTGTGTCGGGAGTCAGACTTTTGCAAGCTTATTGTTTGGTACTTATACACGTCACGTGGTCAGAATGGAATTCAACTTATGATTCAATTTTATTCTATTACTAGTGAAGTTTTTCGGCCGTGCTAAGCACGGCCCAGGAGTACGAAATAGATATCGACACTTGAACGCCTACACGATCATTATAACATAGTTATAGTTAACAACTCGCATGATATAGAAAATGAATATATTTACTATCACAAAATTCTTTAAGTGATAGCTAGGTTTTGATGTTAAAAGTCGAATGTTATGTAAAAACACTATTTAAGTGATAGTGATAACTACTTTGGTTTGGAAACTTTTACTCAGATGTCACAATGCAGAGTTGAGCACCACTCGTATTTGGCTTTTGTTAATTTGTTGTCTACATACAAAATTCATTGCAAGATATAAAGCAAAATGTCAGTTATAGAGGGCCAAGTTTATAGCAATCAATTGATACATTCATGTTCATGGTTACAATTTCTCCTCTCTTATATATGGGTACAGATAGGGCTGTAAATGAACCGGACGAACACGAACGGAGCCTTGTTCATGTTCGTTCATTTAATTTTAACCAGACAAATAAACGAACACGAACGCTTAAACGGACGAAATTTCTCGTTCATGTTCGTTTATTAACAAAATGAGTTGTTCACGTTTCATTATGTTCGCTCATTAAGACACTAAACGAACCCTAAACGAACATAAACGATCGAACATAAATGAACATAGACAAACAATCATAAACTTTATTAAATTATGCATCTAATATTGTTTTATAAGTGTCGTTTTGTTTAAACAAACTAATTTAAAAATTATACAATTAAAAGATTTGATAAATGAACATAAACGAACGTTAACGAACTCATAATCGGACGTTCATGAACATAAATAAACGAACGTGGATTTTGTTCATGTTCGTTCATTTAACTAAACGATCGTAAAATATTGTTCATGTTCGTTCATTTAATAAATAAACGAACATAAACGAACTATTTACCGAACCGTTCATGAAATGTTCATTGAACGTTCAGTTTGTTTACAGCCCTAGGTACAGACAAATTCAATATATTAGACATCATTATGTACAATTTAGTTGGTCAAAAGTCTCCGCTCTCTACCACATACCATTCCCTTTCACATCATGTATGACTTTCTTTCATTATTGTAAATTGGGATTGATGGGAGTATCCGAGTACGGGACTCAAGAGATAAGAGAAAGTAGAAGGTATGTTGTTTCAATAGTCAACCTAACACGTCAATGACTGCAATCTTACCCGTTGATGTTTGTGATAATTTTCTTCCCTCCTACCTCCATCACCTCCTATCACTATGCAAACTGCATTATTGATTTTTAGTAACGGGTGTTATTTTAGTATAAAAAGAATTGTCATTTTCTCTAACAAGAACACCTTAGCAAAAAACCTGTTGCAATTAATTTACATCTACAATCGAAAATCAACGATAGTACATAAAATGTTTATACTCCGTAAAACATTTGAAGCAAACAAAATTTTCTTTCTTTTATCTACTACAACCCAGTAACCATAAATTGCAAGTCCCCATCACTTGATTGTTTTCTTGGTTAAATCAAAACTTTACATTCACTTATTGCAATCGTAAATAAATTGCACAAAAAATCCATAACAAGCATGAACATAACACAAAAAATTTCTTCCTAACCCTGAGAATCGAACCGTGCAAAGTGATAGATCCAGTTTTGAGCATATATTATAGGTAGCCAGCCTTTATAAACACGCATGCTACATGACTTCTCGTAACATTTACCCATGTTCGTCCTACATTGAAACATCAGAATCCACTACACTAAACACAAACAAATCATTTTTATAAACACATATCAAAAACTTTCCTAAACATAAAACTTAACAATAGAAGTGATATGAACCAAAACTAAAAAAAAAAAAAAAAAAAAAGCTATATGAAAGCACAAATACCAAACTTGTAGACGAAGTAAGTGAAGATGTCTCAAAATAATATTTGTTTGACTTTCTAAGTATGAAAATTATCAAAAAAAAAAAAGGGGTACCTTTCAATTCCATCAAATGGTGTAGACGAAGTAAGTGAAGATGTCTCAAAATAATATTTGTTTGACTTTCTAAAAATGAAAATTATCAAAAAAAAAAAAAAAAAAAAAGAAAAAGAAAGGCTACCTTTCAATTTCATCAAATGGTTATGATCATATCTTCCAAGTATATACATCATCAACCTACTAATTTCAAGAAAAATCACAAACAACACAATCAAAGAGTTAATAAAAAATAGTGCCACGAACACAAAAATGACTAATGCATCATAAACTAAAAGAAGCTAACCGAAAATAGACGGACATTTTTGTTTACTGCAGCTTCGTAGAAACTTGATGAGAGAGGGTAGTGATAATATAGAGAGATGAAAGAAGAAGCAAGTGGAAGTAATGTGATATAAATCGGTTAAAAAAATAAGTAGAAAGAGAGTTTCGAAAAGGCAAATAGTGAGCTACTATTCTATGCTGAGGTGGCAAAATTTGAGGGAGTGATGTCTTTTTATATAATAGTAAGATTTAGTTAATTATTTGATTCTAGAAATGATATATTTCCGTATTTAATTTTTTAGAAAGATACGGAGTAACTTATTGCACATGCTTGGGGTGTGTTTGGTAGACGGTGTTTAAAAAGATTTTAGAACAATTGACATTTAGCGTTTAGCATTATTATTAAAAAGCTCGTTTGAAAGAAAACAGATAGCATTTATAAAATAATAAAAACGCTAATTTCTTTATACTCTTTGAATAAGCATTTAGTGTTACGTCATTTTACACATTAAAATTATATCTACAGCTATTCTATTTAACACTTTTATAAATTAAACTATTATTGTTAACTGTCACTGCTAACTGCTAATTGCTTACTGTTAATTGCTTACTGCTAATTGCTACTGCTAACTGCTACTGTTAGTTTCAACAAACACACTTGATGACGTATAGCACATATAGCAAGCCTACTGGGCCTGATTCGTGCTACACACATACTGGGCCCAGGCCAAAAACGAAAACAACTACGAACAATGGACCAACAGTAAGCCCAATAACGAAATTGGCTAGTTTACTAGAAAGACGTGACGCAGGATACTTAGCAGAACCTCCCACCGGGCATCCTGCATCCGCATCCGCGATTACCATAGGACCTTATCGTACAAGGGTCTGACTCCGGAAGCTAACTTTTATATGCGAGTAATCAGGAAACCCTAGCGGTAAACCTCGCCTATAAAAGAGGCTCTAATCCATAAGGTACAACTTTCTCTCATAATAACACACACATACTCTCATTTCTCTGACAAGAATGTGTACTTACTCACGGAGTCTAATCGTGGGGTCCGGCCCCACGTAAGGCTAACGTTTACTCTTTTCGTGCGGGATTCAATCAAACTACTTGGATTAGTACAAGATCGTCACCAACAAAATCTTGTTAGCCCAATCCAACAAGCAACACTAACACTCATTACAACCCGTCACACTTTTTGTACTAACAAGTTGGCACAATCCGTGGGACCCAGTACTCAACTGTGTTCTTGAAAAATGCTCACCGTAGGCACTAGGTCCGAACCAACTCCCGCTCCCGTATTCGCAGTACGGAACACAGCGGGAAAAGGAAACAATGCAACTCTGGCGGAACATGAAGGGCTCAAGGTCCGACGCATTGGTCAAGAAGTACTGTGACAAGTACTATGACCATCCTGCCTATTGACAGACAGAGAAAGTTCGGCAGAGGAAAGGGCCAAAGCTATAGAGGCACTAAAAACTCGGCTAGACTTCCGTGAGGCGTCGCAACACTCCGAAAGGAAGGCCAACTAGAAGAAGGGATTTAAGGAAAAAGATCGAATCTTGAAAGCGCTGGAATGCACGAGAAGGCTCTAAGCCAAGGCGTAGTCGATCTAGGTCACCAAAAAAGAAGAATGCTGAAAGAGAGGAGGTGTTTAAAAGACTGCGCAAGGATGTGTTTCACAGGCTAGGAGATAAGGAAAAAAGTGTCTCCGTGTACTCTAGAGATCCAAAGAAACCCAGTCGTCGCGGCTTTCAAAAAGAGGAGGAAAGCGGTTACCGTAGCTCCTATTCGCGGAGAACGGAACCTTATTCCAAAGGACGTGAAGACAGCCGGGCATACTCGCGGAGGACTGGTCGCCTTTCCAAAAGTGAAGACAGTGGAGGTGAATATTGGAGATCCGGATCCAAAAAGCAGAAGTCGGACATCGATGACGATGACTTGGCTAGACCATGGGTATTCAAGGAGACTGATCCATTCACTCCGCTCATTCGTTATTTCGACATGCCCAAGAAAACACGAATGCCCACTAACGTGAAGACATACGATGGAAGTGAGGACCCGGAAGATCACCTTAAAATTTTCCAAGCAGCAGCGAAAGCGGAACGCTGGGCCATGCTAACCTGGTGTCACATGTTCAATTCCACGCTTACCGGATCCGTTAGGGTGTGGTTTGGCGATCTTCCGCCAGAATCGGTAGATAGCTATGACGAGTTGAAAGAGGTCTTCCTAGAAAACTTCCTTCAGCAAAAGAAATGCATAAAAGATCCCGTAGAACTTCACCACATCAAACAGAAAGAGGGAGAAACTATAGAAGACTTCGTGAAGAGATTCAAGGTGGAGAGCAGGGATGTCAAAGGAGCCCCAGAAGTCATGAAAATCTCCAGTTTCATGCACGGGATCACTAATCCCGAGCTAATTAAGCGCTTGCATGATAAAATACCCAAGTCGGTAGATGAAATGATGAGGGTAACCGTATCCTTCCTACGATGAGAAGTGGCCGTAGGAAACCACGAAAAGAAGAGATCGCTTCCCCAGGTGCCATGGAAGCCACACGAACCTGGACAGAAACAAGGCTTCAAAAAGGGATACAGAAACCAGCTCAGGACGAAAAGGAAGCAAGATAGGTTCTACCTCTCCAAGACAGAAAGGAAATATTGCAAAAAGCAAAATTCAAAACCCCCCACCAATGATCACACTCGAAAAAGAAAACGCTAACAAATATTGTGAGTTTCACGGAGAGGTGGGACACAATATAGATGAGTGCATGCATCTGAAAAGACAAATAGAATAATTGCTAAGAGCTGGGAAGCTATCAAACGTAATAAAGGAACTAAAACAAAGCAGCGGAAAGGATCAACCCAAGACGCCCAAAAAAGGAGAAACATCTGGAAAGGATAAACCTCTTGCAATCCTAATGGTGCAAACCCAGCAACGAATGACGCGACAAAGGATTACACAAAGCTTCTCTCCTAACCCGAATATCTCATTCCCGTCGCTAACTAAGGAAGAAGGAAATGACGGGCCAATGATTATTGAAGCAGAAATCGGAGGGCACTTCATACACCGCATGTACATTGACGGAGGTTCCTCTTCGGAAATCCTATATGAACACTGTTTTGAAAGGCTCCGGCCCGAAATAAGAAAGCAAATGATACCTGCCACAACCCCCCTTATTGAGTTCAGCGGAGAGGTAATATGGCCGATAGGACAAATATCATTGCTAACTAAAGTTGGTGATGACGAGCACTCAGCATCAGCGTGGA
Source organism: Chrysanthemum makinoi (assembly GCA_910596185.1). Taxonomy (NCBI): domain Eukaryota; kingdom Viridiplantae; phylum Streptophyta; class Magnoliopsida; order Asterales; family Asteraceae; genus Chrysanthemum; species Chrysanthemum makinoi. Next base: position 175,183,755 of record OU343220.1, read on the forward strand.
TGAACTTTGTAATCGTGAGATCCCAGTCGCCGTATAATGGGATTATAGGAAGTCCAAAGTGCAAAATTGTACCTTCAACAGCGCATGGAATGGTAAAAATCCCGGTAGAAGGAGGAGTGCTCACATTACGAATTAGCCGAATTGTTTCATTAGAATGTACAATGGTTTCCGAACCAGTACCGCACGCCACACCAGAAAATCAACCAGTAGAGCAACGAATACACGTAGCAATACATCCGGAGCATCCAGAGCAAACCATAGCCATTGGATCCACCTTATCAATGGAAGAACGTAAGAAGCTATGCGACCTACTGAAGTATAACCTAGACATATTCGCCTGGTGTCCAGCGGATATGACGGGCATCCCAAGGCACATAGCAGAACACAACTTAAATATACGTGAGGGATACACCCCGATAAGACAAAAGAAAAGAGGCCAGGCACCAGAGAGAAATAAGGCGATCCAAGAGGAGGTGGAAAAACTCGTAAACGCAGGAATCATGAAAGAAGTACATCACCACAGCTGGTTGGCTAACCCTGTGATGGTAACAAAGCATGACGGAAGTTGGAGGATGTGCGTAGACTTCGAAGACCTCAACAAAGCATGCCCAAAGGATGGCTACCCATTGCCGGAAATAGATTGGAAAGTCGAATCACTCTGCGGATATCCCTTCAAATCTTCCTGGACGCATATAAGGGCTACCACCAGATACAAATGGCAAAGGAAGATGAGGAAAAAAAACATTCATTACAAGTCAGGGAATGTTCTGTTATACCAAAATGCCGTTCGGACTAAAGAATGCAGGAGAAACATATCAGCGACTGGTAGATAAGGCTTTCCACAAACAAATCGGCAGAAATCTAGAAGTGTATGTTGATGACATGGTAATCAAAAGCCGCTCGGAGGAAGAAATATTAAAGGACATAGGGAAAACCTTTAAAACCTTAAGAGAAATAAATATGAAGCTAAATCCTAAAAAATGCACCTTCGGAATGGAAGAAGGAATGTTCTTGGGATACACCGGGAACACTAAAGGAATTAAAGTATGCCCAGATAAAGCGGAATTGGTACTAAACCTCCCATCCCTAAAATGACTCAAGGACATTCAGAAACTGAATGGGAAGCTGGCAAGTTTAAATAGGTTCCTGGCTAAATCCGTTGAGAAATCACTACCTTTCTTTAAAACACTCAAGAAGTGTACAAAAAAGAGTGATTTTCAGTGGACAAAAGAAGCGGAGGAAGCTTTTAAACAGATGAAAAACATGATAGCAGACCTCCCGACCCTCACGGCACCCCAGGAAAAGAGGAACTTATCATATATCTTGCGGCAGCAAAAGAAGCCGTCAGTGTAGTCTTAATGACAGAAAGGGAAGGCAAACAAACACCGATATACTTTGTAAGCCGAACCCTGCGAGGTCCAGAAATCAACTACACACCTATGGAAAAACTAGTATTATCTTTGGTACATGCTACAAAACGGCTGAAAAGATACTTCCAAGCACATACAGTTGTAGTTATCACGGATCAGCCAATAAAACAAATACTGTCAAAACCAGAGGTAGCAGGAAGACTGCAGAAATGGAGCATTGAGTTAGGAGAATATGACATGCAATACATGCCAAGGGTATCAGTCAAAGGACAAATACTGGTGAATTTCATAGTAGAACGTCCAAAAGATGATGAAGAAGACGATTCAATGGAAGAAGAAGAGGAGCTCCCGCAACCATGGATCCTGTTCACCGACGGATCATCTTGCATAGATAGTTGTGGAGCAGGGCTAATACTGACAGACCCGCGGGGAATGGAGTTCACTTATGCCTTAAGGTTCCGCTTTGGAGCAACAAATAATGAGGCTAAGTATGAGGCCTTAATAGTTGGGTTAAGGATAGCGGAACAAATGGGAGTTTAGAACTTGCAAACAAATGTAGACTCAGAACTTGTAGCTAACCAAGTCAACGGAACATATATAGCCAAAGAGTCCAGGATGATTTAATACCTGGAAAAGGTAAGAACACTTTTGAGCAACTTCCGAATGTTCTCAATCAAACAAGTCCCTAGAAGTGAAAACAAGAAGGCGGACGCCCTAAAAAATGGCATCTACCAGCTTTGCACATCTAAAAAAGCAAGTGCTGGTGGAAGAGCTCAACCAAAAGTTAATAGAAGAGGTATCCGTGCTAGCAATAGTGGAAGAAGAAGGGTACACATGGATGACCCCAATATATGAATACCTGGCCAAGGAAATACTCCCAGCCGAACAAAAAAAAGCAAGTGAAATTAAGAGGAAGTCGCAGAGGTTTGAAGTGATTAACGGAACGCCTTAAAAGAAGTCTTTTCTTGGACCGTGGTTACGGTGCATAGGACCCATCCATGCAAACTACGTGCTAAGAGAAATCCATGAAGGATCTTGCAGCACGCACGCCGGAATATGGTCCGTAGTGGCCAGAGCGTTACGTACCGGATACTATTGGCCTACCATGCATAAAGATGCTCGAAAGCTAACCAAGCATGTAAAGATTGTCAGGTACACAGACCAGTCCCGAGACATCCGCAAGAAAAGTTAACTCCAATCACTTCCCCATGGCCATTCTACAAATGGGGAATTGACATCGCAGGACCCCTTCCGGAAGGACTTGGAAAAGTCAGATTCCTCATAGTGGCGATAGACTACTTCACAAAATGGATAGAAGCAAATCTGGTTGCCACTATTACAGGAAACCAAGTCAAAAAATTTGTATGGGAAAACATCGTGTGCAGATTTAGACTCCCAGGAGAAATAATATGTGACAATGGAAAATAATTATGAGATAACCCATTCAAAGACTGGTGCAAAAAAATGAATATAAAACAACACTTTGCTTCTGTTAAACATCCACAAGCAAATGGACAGGTGGAAAGAGCGAACAGAATTCTAGGGGAAGGAATAAAAGCCCGATTGGATGAAAGAAGCAAAAACTGGCTGGATGAGCTATCGCATGTTTTGTGGGCACACCGTACAATGATCAAATCCAGTAACGGAGACACTTCATTCTCGTTGGCGTACGGAACGGAAGCTGTCATCCATGCTGAAATAGGAATGCGAACATGGAGGACAGCGGAAGCAAACATAGAAGAAAATGATGAGGCCTTGGAAATGAATTTGGATCTCCTGGAAGAAAGAAGGGAACAAGCAGCAATACGTGAAGCAAAAAGTAAAGCACAAATGGAGAAGTATTATAACTCAAGAGTTCGAAACACAAGCTTTAAGCCAGGATACTTGGTGTACCGCAACAATGACGCAAGCCATGCAGAAGAAGGAGGGAAATTGGGACCTAAATGGGAAGGACCTTACGAGGTCACAGAAGCATTAGGAAAAGGCGCGTACAAGCTAGAGGACTGTGCAGGAAATCCAATCCCATGGACATGGAACATGTGCAATCTTAAAAGATGTACATACATCAAGTGTAAGCAACCCGCCTCCTGCGGGCTCCGCAGATGAGGGTTGATATCGCAATTTATCTTCCTATATTGTAATATTTTTTATCTTGAATGAAAAAAGGTGAAGCTTAGCTACCTTCACCAAATTTTACTTTAAATTCTTCTAATTATTTACTTTAAAAGAAATTTCGACACATGTAAGTAAGACGCGCATACACATTGGCATGACCCATATAACGTTATTCCGAAAAACAAAAGGTTGAGTAACCTCAAAATGTACTCAAGATACGTAAGAGATGTTGCAAGTCCAGTATCGGGCGAATAACCCACAAGAATTCAACTAAGACTATTATAATAAGCACACCAGTGTGAAGATTAAAATAGCAAAAACTAAAAAGTTTCAAACAACAAAATGTACATATGATAGACAGTCTACAAACAAAAGTGTCGCGCTCTTGCAGGCCACAGAACCGGTAAAATAAAAAGCATTATGGAAAATACAATAATGACCACATTAAACTTGGTCAGAGGAGTCCAAAAGAGGATCCGCCATAGATTGCTTAAGAGCATCTGCATCTGTGTCACCAGCATTACCACTCTGTTCAAGCACATTTGACTCTTCATAGTCGGATACGGAAAGAGGGACGGAACAAGAAGGACCAGGTAATACGGTGGCAACTGCAGAACCAGACACACAAGTCGTACCCGTAAAATTTCTCATAGACAAAGGTCTAATCCAGGAATACCATGTATCCGCAAGAGCTAACCAGTCATAAGGGAACCCTCCTTGCCTTTCCAGCCCTTTTAAAGCAATCATCAATGGAAGCATACAAAGAAGACTCACCTACCACAGCCGGGCTTCCGGAGTGATGAACAGAAACGGTCAGCCACTCCAAACAAAACTGAGAGTCAATAGTAGAGGAACCAGAAACATATGCTTCAGGACAAAGTAAACCCATAACATCTTCAACACTAGAATCCTTAAGGGACTCCAATAAAGACAACAAAGGGAATTGAAAACCACGAAGCACCTCAACAGCGTTCTCATAGTCAGCCTCAGCGGAAGAATTATAGGCTTCTACGTTAGAAAGAGGTGTGTCATTCAGGTGGAAATGCCCGACAACAAGTCCATCTTACATCCCCTTTTCAATAGCATGACTGAGGGCTGCACTTAGAGTCCCAAGATAATCTGGAGAATACCAGCACTTGGACACGGCAAGTTTAAAACCCTCAGATAATAGCTATCGGCGGACTGAAATAGCGGCAAGCAAACAAGGATGAAGCTTCTCCTCCAAATAAAGGGCAACCTTAACAAAGAGCTCCCTCAAACGGTTAAGCTCTGAGACGCGAGGACGGAGATCCGAACATTCACTCTCTAAAGTTTGCACCCGGAAAAAAAAAAAAAAAGGAAGGCAAACCTACTTGGCAAGTTCAACATTACGGGATTCCAGAGAGGAATTTACACGCCGCAGTTGCCCAAGCTCACCATCCTTGTCAAGAATACAAGACTCAAGTTCCTTGACCCTGGCAAACAACACATCATTCTCTTTCCCAGTTTCCTCTAGAAGAGATACACGGTTGCGGAGAGAAAGCGTCTCAAAAACTTCAGATTCAGTTTAGAGACAACCTAGACTCTAGTCTAAAAATCATGTCAGCTTGACGATTACACCTATCAGACAACCTCTCCCTCTCCTGAAGATCATGCTCTGCACGTATCCGAACTTCAGAACCAAAGCACAGCTGGCGAGCTGAAAAAATATTGAACTCTGAAAGTAACTGGCCGTAACTCATTTCGCGAAGCGAAGAAAAAAGTCATGGAGGGGCAAATATGTCAACAGCTTCATGAAAGTCTGAGGGACTATCTAGAAGGGACCCATTGGATACTTTCCAGTTCGGAAGATAACGCTCCTATAATCATAAAGGGTCCAGACCAATCGCAGCCCGAATGTCATCAGCCAAAGGCTGACCAAAGACAAGGTCCAGGAAGATCTCTGGCATCTTGGTCAGTACCTCCACCTGAGGATGAACCACTAAAAAAAGGGGAGGGATTAGGAAGGGCATCCCTCACAACTGGAACAGGAACAGAAACCGTCGTTACAACAGTAGTGACAACAACACCTAAAGCGCCTCGACACTGGTACAGAGGTAACCTCAGCCCAAATGTAGAGGTACTAGAATCAGAAGAAGAGTTTGAGGAAATAACAAACCTTTGAAGAGGACCAATAAAAGGCTCGCGCTTGATAGAAGAATCAGCAGAAAACTCAACCTCATGCTCAGGGGTCGTCGAAATAGAAGAAGTGATAAAAGGAAAAGTTTGGGCAGCTATGAAACCAAACTCAGCATCCAGAACACTATTATTCAACAAATCCTGAAAACCACCAGCAGGAGTGCTACCGACAGACCACCCTTGAGGAAAGTCAGGACGCAACCTCTTAACCGGACTAGAGGATTCCCCAACAATTAGCGAAGGATTATCTTTCCTCTTAGACGAAGGACCAGAAGTAGCAACACCAACATCAGCATCAGTAGCCTCGAGGGCTGATCCACTTCCGGCATTAACATCAGCACCGTCAGGCCCAAAAAGAACGTTAACACCCGTTTCCAATTCATGCTCAGTAAGAGGCGGAGCAATAGGAAGAAGTGACACTATATGACGAACAACAACCTCCAAGAGCCTGGGCTCCCCCTCACGACGAGGACGCGCAACCATTCTGACCTTAGTAGGATCAGGAGACTGAATATAAACAGGCCAACTCATCATTACAAAACAAGGAAAACAGGTCAAAATATTGAGGTAAAAGGAATGGTGGAAAGTAACGCCAAAAGGAAAAACTTAGCCGTTCCATAATCATTGAAAAAACTCCGGGGCATACTCCATGAAAGTAATGGCGGCCAGCCGACCCAGCAAAGAAACACTTCAGGAAATACCCAAAAAGGAGCAGGATGGGCAACAAGAGTGGCATAATGCTCAGCATTATACTCGTCAACACGAGGGACAAGATCCTTCAAACAATTCGTATTGGAACTCCAGAGAAATAAGACAGGTCTGGCAAAGTCATCAACCCAGAAAAAATGGTCGTTCCAATTCTTCAAAGAATCAAGGGGTTTAGTGTAAACCATCGGAGCACCATCACGCTTGCTGAAAGAAAACCACCCTTTGGCCTTCGTATAAACATAAATACGACGAAACAAACCCACAGTAGGTGTAATGCCATGAGCACGACATAAGATTTCAAAGTGAGAAACCTTGAATGCACCAAAGACTGAAAGTTGGGTAATATTAATGCGATAATACCTAATCAAGTCAACGAGAAAAATTGACAGCGGCAGGCAAAAATTCGCATAATCAAAAAACCGGGTGTATAAACCAATCTTTTTTGGGGGATGCTCATGCATAGTGTGATTGGGTGAAGGAAGCTCCGGGTGAACCTCGGAAGGAATGTTGAACTTATTAAGGAAGGAGACAAATATCTCTGGGGGAGTACCACACTTTATATCTACAATAGCACTCATAGCGGGCGGATGAAATCAAGATCAAAACGGACAAACAGATGGATTCTCTTCTCCCAAAAGATAGAACAAAGCGGCGATGGCGAAAGTATAAAGAGAAGAAGAAAAGTGAAAATAGTAAAAACAGGAGTAGTATTTATACTAAGGATATACCTAAATTAATATGATTACACGTAGCAGCGAAAATCCGAATAAGCGACCAGGATTAAAAGTAAAAAGATAAGGACAACAGCAGCGTGGAAACTACCAAATCAAGCAGAAAATGAAAATTCGAAAAACATCCACGTCGCACGAAGCACTTCCCAAGAAAGGGATGCGTCAGAAAGACGCTTCAAAAGTACGGAAAGGAAATATTGCTCAGTGAACTTAAGTCTAGTAACATTCACCGCACGCGACAAATATCCGCATGCAATGAATACACTAGACTGGGGGGACTTGATGACGTATAGCACATATAGCAGGCCTACTGGCCTAATTCGTACTACACACATACTGGGCCCAGGCCCAACAATGAAAACAACTATTAACACTGGACCAACAGTAAGCCCAAGAACGAAATTGGCTATAGTCCAGACTAGAAGACGCACGCAGGATACTTAGCGGACAGAACCTCCGGCCGCGGAAGGTTCCTGCGTCCGCATCCGTGATTACCATTGGACCTTATCCGACAAGGGTCCGACTCAGGAAGCAAACTTTTATATGCGAGTAATCAGAAAACCCTAGCGGTAAACCTCACCTATAAAAGGGGCTCTAATCCCCATACAAGGTACAACTTTCTCTCTCATAATAACACACACATACTCTCATTTCTCTGACAAGAATGTGTACTTACTCTCACGCCGAAGTCTAATGGTGGGGTCCGTCCCCACAGTAAGGCTAACGGTTTACTCTTTCTTGCTCAGAGATTCAATTAAACTACTTAGATTAGTACAAGATCAACCCACTAACAGTTTTTTAGCCACGTCCAACAAGCAACACTAACACTCATTACAACCCGTCACACTTTTTGTACTATCAACACTCTTACACCACTTATTTTATTTCATTTTTTTCTCGGTGGTTATAGCTTCGACTTCTTAGGCGACTAATATACAAACGATGCTGAGCTACGTAGACAAGCACAAATCAGGTTAAATCCTCTTTTTCATAAATCAGCATTTTCTAGAAGTTTCAATTAATGCCTAAAATCATAAAAATGAGTTTTTATAGGTTAATTTTAAAAAATTTGGGTGCATTTAGCCTAATTTTTTTTCTCTAAATGGTCATGTATAACATTTTTAAAAGTTAAACTGACATTAATGGACACATGTTTATCTCAATTGATGAATATTGCAATTGTTTCTAATAAAATAAATAAATAAATAAACTTATATATATATATATATATATATATATATATATACTAGTGTCAAAACCCGTCCGATGGACGGGTATGACTTGTGGTTTTTATTTTTAGGTTTAGTAGTACAAATATATACTAAAAAGTAATTAAAAGTTAAATTAAACAATTTACAACTATAATTGATGTTACCATAATCTATATATAATTGAAACAATAGAAAACATCACGATAAATACTCGAACAAAGTGATGCTAACCTGAATAATCTAAAAAGGTTTTAAGTCAAAATTTTGTTTGTCAGTGGTGGGAACCCGAATGTTGGGTACCCGTAATCCCGTATGAACCGCTTCAAGTCTTGGTAAGACCCACAATGAACCATAGAGCTTTGTTACCGACATGTTAACATTCTTAATTGTCTTGTTTGATTTGTTAGTCAGTGTATATGTAGTGTGTTTTACCATTTGTTGTCCATGAACTTCTTGTCTTTTCTAAACATGATAACATACCAAAAATTATTGTGAAATTTGCCAAGGTATGGTGAATATAATATTCTTATAAGTTCGTTAATGGCATATATACATGTTTTGCTAATAGTGCAGCTTAAATAGAGTAGAAATATATCTTGTTGTATGATTATAATATAAGCTAATGTAATTCTTCATATTATTTGTCTTTAAAGAGTGCAATTGAAGCACATATGGTCATAAAGTATAAGTTTATAAGCCAAGATTATTGTAGCAATTGACATGACCGGTTGGACCATCCCGATTTAATAATGATGCGAAATTTATAAAAGTACCATGGGTTCTTCAATGTTGATTTATTTGTTTTTATTGTTCTTAATGGAAGGTAATTGTTTATCTATCACAACTAACTAAAGTAAGGACTATATCCTATAAAGTTTTGTAACGAATATGACGTGGATATATGTAGGCTTATACATCCGCCATGTTGATCTTTTTAAGTTATAAAATCGATGCATCGTCAAAAATGATTATCAAAGACGCAACTTAAAGTTAGCGTGATTAGTGGCTCGAGTTATCAAATGCGAGCATGATTTTCCAAATTATATCTTTTATTGGATTAAAAGGTTACTTTGGTCATGGACGGATTTCATATATAGTGTAATGTTCGATCATTTTTGGTCATGGACGGATTTAGTTGGCTGATAAGTTTTTAAGTTGTGATGTTACCACAACTTTTGTTAGCATGCCATGAAAATTATTGAGTTTGATTCAAAAATTCAAAATCATGGTATACGCATAATTCATTCGTGACATAAAAGGTTTAGGCGTTCAGACCCGTGCGATACACACGGGTTGTATCTAATTGTTTATTGCGTAATGTTTGTGTAAATTGTTGAAGTGTAAGTAAGATGGTGTATCTAATTGAGACGTGTTGAGTAATGTTTAGCTAAATAGTTATACGACATTTATTAACGATTGGAAAATTGGTGAAGAAAAACAATAGTTACATGATTAATTCAAAGCATATGCTTATAAGTTTATATGAATCAATCTATTTGATGTAAAGGAAGCTTCCACTAAATTATTTATTTCTTTACCGTGAAAAAAAATCAAGAAAAAATGGTGGATTCCAAACAGGCATTTCGTCTTCATTGACATTAAGTGACCCAACTTCTTTAGCCATCCTATATACAATTGAATAAGTGGTCCTATAAAAAAGAAACATCATACTACATAACTGTCTACGTAAACACACGAACACTATACTACATTAGAGAATGTCGGATTAAACACAAAATTTCATTTGTATTAACCAAAAAATATTGAAACATGACATTTAGTTTGGCCATGTTTATGTTTATGAGAATATTGAGATTAGTTTGTCGAGACTTACACATTAAAACAATAAAATGGCATAAAGCTACATCCGACATGAGGCCAAGCGTGATTGTTATAAGCTATAACTCTATAAGCATGTTAGAAAGAAATTGGTACACTCCTTAATTTAAAAAGTTCGTAAAAGGCTGTGTTATCATTCTATTACATAACATTTAAAAGTGGTAGAAACATTTACAACTAATCAAATTACAAAGCTTAGAAGAGGCAAAGAAGAAGTTTGCATCATATGTGTTTTAAGCCGAGCCAACATTCTGCCGACTCTTACTTCCTAGGCACTTTATAGTCCCCACTTTGTGCGTCTACGCAAATCATGTTATGAGTGTAGCATACAACCAAAAAGAGTATATGATGGATTAATAAGAGAAATTTAATTAGAAATAATAAGCTACAGACCAAGCATAAATACCATATCCAATAGTTTTGAGTCTTTGTATTTGATGAGTGTGTAAATACTCATCATTTTTGGTTAAATCTGAACTGCAAAACGTTTAAAAATGCTCAGAAATGCATCAAAATACTGAAAATATCTCAAAATTGCATTTTATATGTTCAGATGCAAAATGTTTAAAATCGATGAAAATGAGCTAAGTTTGCATAATTGGCGTTTCAGTCCAAATTTCAAAAGTTGTCAGAAATAGTCCCTGAGCACTTATTTTAAAGAAAATTCAAAAGGTCCTTTTGAAATCATAAATTGTCATAATTAGTCCTTTGGTGAAAAGTTCCAAAAGTGTTGAGAAATTACAGTTTTGGGCCACTGGATTTTAAAATGGTCATGTTTAGTCCTTGGAATTTCACAAATAACAAAAATGGCCCTTATACTATTGGAGATGGTCAAGTTTTACCCTTGGAGTATAATTTCAGAATGTTCAATATTGGTCCTTGGTTTTTCAGTTTTGGCAAGATTAGTCCCTAAACTATATATTTTATCCAAAACTAGTCCAAGCCCAAAATAAAAACATCCCTAGCCCAACACCAAATCGGTTAACCTTTTACCAGGCCAAACCCACAACCGTTTACCCAAAACTACCCACGGTTTGAATATAATACCGCCCTCACGGGTTTCCTTCTCCTTCACCCACTTTCCCTGCCACACCCGGCACTCTGCCTCACCTCCATCATCATCCTACCCTCCAAACACCCTATGCCAAAGCAATTAATGCTTCTCCCTAAACACTCAATCCCCCAACTGGCTATATCAAATTGGCGCCAAAATGAGAAATCAAGGGCCAAGATCAACTTGACCCAATCAATGGCCAGAGATGAACCAGAAACTCTAGTGGAGCACTATAAAAGGAAGAAGAAGACTCGAAGCCTCTGTCCTGTTTTAGACCAAGTTCTTAATTTCATGTTTAATCGTTTTAAGTTTTAATGTAATCTTTTAGCTGGGTTTCAAGTTCTTATGTAATAAACAAGTAATTTGTGTATCAATTGATCAGTTTTAGCAACCAATTTCCAGTTTATTGCTTGTTCTAATTTTCCCGCCAAAAAAGTGTTCTTATCAAATTATAGCATCAGTTTGATGAGGGTGTTTGAAATTGTTTGTTTAAGCTTGTTTTTGGTTAATAAAGTGGATTAGTGATGTTTCATGGTCTGTAATTCAAAATTCCAACATAGTCAACAAAAGTCAACTGCTCATTATGGGAGAAGGATTTAATGAAATTTTGGGGTGGATTTGGATTTATGTTGTTGCAGAGCTGGATTGGAATAAAATTGGGTTGGAATAGCTTAGGTTAGATTAGTTATAGTTCTTGTTTAAGCTGCAATAAGCTAGACCTCGTGAGTACCAACTTTCCTTGGTCTGCTTAATTCTCTTTTTTCTTGTTAGTAAGCTTTAATACTGTCTACATTAGTATCATTTAGCTTAATATTATTAGTACATTTGTCATTTTTTATTTTGTGCATGAGTATCTTTGACTGAGGATCATTGCATATTTATGAGGGTAGCATTAGTCTGAACAAGTTAGGATTAGGGATATCAGAGTTTAATTCAGCTCAGGGATTGAAATGAAAGCTAGATTAAGTATGGTTAAGTAGTAGAACAGTTATTTGGAAGTTTTTAGCATCATAACATTTGCTGAATGAGTGTTTGGAATAACCTGCATTTCCCTATTTCAGGCTTCTGCATGACTTAGGAGGAGTGATATCACTTGCATTTAGCTAATAGCAGTAGTTCTTGGTTTACAACTTGTGCTCATTTTTACTCATGGTCAAAATCCACTTTAATCCTAATTCAGTGTTTATACCCAAGTTAAGGCAAGAGTGTACAAGCTTGCATTTGACTCAGAGTCACTTAGGATAGCATTATCAGGTCTCCCTTCATCCTAAAACATCAAATACAATCAGTGTTGAAAGATCAAAGTTCACCAAAGTCAAATGTTGCTTCTGTTTTTAAAAGTCAAAATAGGTATAAACTCGTTTTGCAAAACTTTAGAGATGTTCATGGCTTCATATATGGTTAAATTCAAGTGATCTTTGGGTTAACAACTTCAATTGGTTAAGTTTCAGAATCTGATTTTTGCTGAATTTTATCAAGTCCTTACAAGCTCCATATAAGCTGTTCAATAAGCCCACATTTGCAATGACAGGCATATCTACCAAAGCAGTTTTTCTAAGCAACTAGCAGAGCTTGTCACAAGCTCATTTGAGTTTTTTTTAGGCTCATCTTTGGTTTATAAGTAGTCACCCAGGTCTAGTGTATGATTAAACTTTTGGTTTTGAGGCTCAGCTTATTGAGTAGCTTATTATTGGGCTTAAAAGTAGTAGTCAGAAACTGATTTTGGTACTTTAGCTCATATCACCAAAACTGTGTAGATTGAATTTAAGTAGTTAAGGACAGTTGTAACTTGTTGCATTTGGGTAGTTTTAGCTTATTGTAACTTCTGTAATCAGTTGGTGGTCTTGGGTGTTCATTGGCTTATTTAAAGTGCTTATTCTTAAGCACTTTGCTTGGCAGTTGCATTTTCTTACACACAACCCTCTGTTTTTATAATTTTCTTAGATTCCTAATATTATTTTAGACTTATCTTGAATTTTTCAGATTTTTCTAGGTCAATTTGGTATTTTTCTCCATTTAAATCAGTTTTTAGGCCTTTTTAATTAGCATTTAATACAATTAAATCAGAAAAACTTCAAAAAAATAAGTTTTCATTTTTCCTAGGTTAAGATAAATATAAAAAGTCAAAAAATATTTTTCCAGATTTTTCTTAGTTAAATTTGTATTTTTAAGCAATTTAAGTAGTTTTAAATAGTTTTTAATTCTTAGAAAATAGAAAAATAATCAGAAAAATACAAAAATAGTTTTGAAAATTATCTTTTGTTATTTTAGATTTTTCCAAGTCATAATTTTATTTTTCTAGCTTTATTTCATATTTTCTTGTATTTTAGGTTATTATTTAATAGTTAAAAATAGTTTTTAATTAATAATAGTAGATAAATAGTTTTAAAATAATTTTATTTTCTATAAAATTTTCTTTATCATTAGGTTTGTAAAAATGTTATTTTCATATTTTTAGGATTTATATTGTGTAAGTTTCACATTTTTTTTAGTAGTTCACGTATTTTTAAATTCAAGTTTATAAAAACATAAAATCAAAAGCATCATTTTGCAAATAGTGATAGCGTTTATTTAATATTTTTTATCTTTTAATTCCTTTAATTGCATTTAAGCCCTGTAATTTGTTTGCTTTTTCTGTAGTTATAATAATTCAAAAACTCTTTTCCGTTCAAATCTCTCGATCACTATACGTTTGGTGATTCTTCGCATAGCTCACTGGGACATAACGACCGGGGAAACACTATACTCTCAAATCTTCATTGCATTCGCTTCTGAGCTGTTTTAAGTTTCTTACGGTCGGCCATTCACAAGTGGCCGGCTTGTGTGAGAAAACTTGACGGTTCGGGACAGATCAATATTCAGTTTAAGTTAGATTACCATATCATACTGCGATGTATGTAGATGGTGTGAGGAGGAATTGGAGTAAATAGCTCCTTACAAAATTTAGATGTAACGACTCGGATAAGATACTTAAATAATAATAATAATAATAATAATAATAATAAATAAAAAAATCATTACAGATAAGTAAGTTAAAATAAACCTAAACTACTATACCCATCTGATGGGTTTTAACTTACGGGTAAAAACACCGCATGAACCAATAGCCAAACAGAACTTTTTTTTATTCTATTTACGTACTTGCATTCTCACGAACAAATACTCCCAATAAATATTAAATACGAACCATCATTAAACATGTATTTAATTAAATACGTATTTGTTAATTTTATGAGAATTACGTATTTGTAACAAATTACGTATTTGATTACGAACACTTGCATCTCTAACAATTACGATTTTATTTTCCATTAAAGTCTTATGATCATTTAAATAAACACGAACCATCATTAAACAACAATTTGTAAGCATATAGAGCTAAGATTTTTGCCCTTCTATTTCCAAACAGGCCCGGTCATGTACATTTGTTGAATTACAGGTTAAATAAACATACTCAAATACCTATATTTGTCAAATTATGTGTCAAATGTACTCGGTCACTTGATGCCAGTCCATCGAAGCAACCACTAAATCAACTAATTTCTACATAAATGGAATGAAAGTGTCATCTTTAGTGAAAACAGGTACGAAGGATGTTGAAAGGTTTTCCTATGAATGCAATTTTATTCGTTTGCTTTTCGCCACTTTTCCACTTGCGTGCAGGAACTATTGCATAAAGCTCCCTCACAACCTGCAAATTTAATCGGGGTCAGCGTTTTTCTCTTTATCTAAGAAATTGCACTAAACAAATAATCAAGCGTTAGTGAGCAAAAGCTGTACTAAATACTAATATTGAACAACACAGTAAGAAGTGCTTTTGTTATGAGCAAATTGACTGTTTTTATTCAAGTCATCATTTTAATTCTATCAAAAAAACTTGAAGAAATTGTGATTGCTTGGTATATAATTGTGGTGCAAACTAATGCTCCCACAGTACTGCTGTGACTTGTGTAGTTGTGTGTACGTATGTAGATACACATGCTTGAATCCATATAAAAAATATAAAGTAGTAAAGAATAAAAAAGCTAAGAGACAATGGAGGCAAGAAGTTGCTAAAATTTTACTGAACGTATGGTAATGGATATGCACTCTTGATTTAGTCAATGCATTCAAGCGTAACTATCATTTACTTTTATAAGATTCGCTTATGCATTAACTAAGTTGCCATACTGATCGTTATTCCTCAGACAAAAATATCCACCCAACCTTGAACCCACAAAACACTATAGCGGGTGGCTTAAAATGTTGTTTTGTTGTCAATATATCAAAAAGCTTTTGTTTCTATTTATTTGACTCTACCCAAATAACCACCTGCTCCTCCTTTTGGCCACCATTACCCAATTTAAGCGAAACCACAACATCCATCCACCCATTACCCAGTGAAGACTAATTAACTACAATGGGGTTTGGCATAAGGCAAGCCATCCGAAAGTCCCTCAAGTTGCTTATTTGATTCGTTGAAACATAATAAACAGTTATAAGGGGTGTGTGCCATTGCTTACCCCTCGTCAGCAGAAAATGCTATGTGCTTTGTCCTTACATAATTTAAATGTAACTTTTGATGTCAAACAAAGTTTAGAACTGATATATCACCCATATTTCACATAAAAAAAGGTTAACTCTTATCTCGCATCATTAAATTATTTATGTAACCGAGCAAGAAAGTTTCATTCGTATGTACATAGACAGATAGTTAGAAAGACAGAGTGATAGTGCATGGTAAGTAGAAGTTTAAAGATATATACAAATGCAGAACCTATCTTTGTATTACTATTTCATTGCAACATCACTTATTTCGAACTCAGAAGAGGATAGCTTTAAAAATGAACACAAACCTGTGAAGTTGGCTGTTGTAAGGTGGATCATTACTGAAATGAAGCATTTCCAGGGCAGCAACCTCATGGTACTTCTTGCCCATTGCCTCTTTCTCAGCCTTTAAGCCCTCGCCTATTTCACCTTAATTATTGTTTACCCATTTTCACCTTCTCTTTAGCCCCTCCATTGTCTCTTCACTTCCCACGTTTGCCTTCTAAACAGTCTGTCAGGTGACAGACTCCACACCCGCTTTCACATTGTTAGCCTTCTGGTTGAGTGATCTTGCGTCCTCTGTGCTGTAGCTATTCTTTGTTTTTTGGTTGCAGTAAACAATGATGGTTCGTGACAGACTGAGCCAATAAGTCTTCTTAACCAACTCAACTAGAGATTTTGTACATCGCGGCAATCCAACAACGCTTGTCCTAAACGTTTGAAATGCAATCAGAATCAGATACTCTTAAAGAGGCAAATCAATGAACTTTTGACAGAATGACAACGGACATAGAAGTGTTGAACCACTTTTTCACGAACCTTGGGACCAACTACTACATTTGTTTTCCCATAAGCAACTTAAAAGCTAAGATCTTTAAATACGTAATTTGTTAGAGATGGATAGGCAAAACAGACCTCATAAAATTGAATACTTCCATCCACTTTTGAGAAGGCGATCCCAAATACTTGTAACAACACTTATTTTCAATTTTCTTTTGTTTATTATGAGGGTACAAAACTTAATATTTTACAAAATTCTCATAAAATTAACAAATACATATTTAATTTTCACGTATTTAATGATCAGAACTTTTAACAAATTACGTAATTGTTACAATAAACACGTACGAATGACATTACTATTCAACATAGATAAAATAAATAAAAGAGTACATATAATTGATTTGAAAAGGTTATACCGCAACAAAATTTAACACGGTAACCCCGTTGCTTTCCACATCAGTACGTAAATATACCTAACAGACGCTATGTGTCTTTCATCCGAATATCCCACTCCTTGTTTGTGCAGTGACCTGATCCAAACACACATTGTTTCTGCATAAGTATTAACCAAATACACCTTTTCTAAACTTTATAGTTGCCGATCCTAACACTATCTATGCATAAGTATTAAAAGGTATTGGGCATCTTCAGGATTGCACATTGATGAGTTAACAACAGCTTTATGAAATTTGGGCATCTATTAATTTAAAGGTACCTTGTTGTAAAAAATATAACATGCGGTAAGAGATTGAATCAATCCTAAACTGATGTTTGCAAGTATTTCACATCATGGATGGCCTGAAAAAGAATAAGACGTTGAGAGGGATAAGAAAGAGAGCATGCTATCTAAAAGTAATAAGTCAGATGAAAGAAACAAAATACAATCTTGGACAAGGTCAAGCACGCCTGGGATAATATTAGTAATCATGAACCCAGATTTTGTTGATTTTCAGTATGTGTCTTTCTTTTCACGTGGGTAGACTTGTGGCCATACCTATGAACTATTTGGTGACATATTATAGAAACAAAACTAAGATATAACGCCACACTCGCGATGACACTATTGCGAACATTTAAGTGCAAATTTTACGGCTTAGCAACATAGTGGCCTTTGCTGCTGTTGGAATCACTCCTAAACAGTATTTCAAGTATTTATATTTCATATGTAATAGGTAGCTTTATTATGGCCTTTATGTTTGTTTTAGGTCAAGCTTATGTAGAAGGCCCATAAGCTTAGGCCCAAGCCCAATAAGGAATAGGGAAGGAGAGGGAGTGTTGCCCTAGCTCCTTGCCTATATAAACCATGTAATAACCTTCATTTGAAGGTTGGTTGTTCAAGTTATTTCCTTTCATACTCCTACGCGTAAACCGTATCATATTATCGTGTATGTGTGTGGTTTACTTGTTCAATCGCCTCATCTCCTTTCTATATAACTTGTGTTTGTAAAACTAGTGACCTAACAGTGGTATCAAAGCCAAATAGTTGGGTGTAGTACTGTTTGTTTTTGAAGTTTTGGTTTTGGGTCTTACGCGTAAAGATAACACAATCTTTGGTTATCTTAAAAACTCGTTTTTTACACTTTTTAATCCAGATCTTGTACTTTCAATGTTTTGAGGTGTTAAAATACTTGTTTTTGGCAAAAGTTTCAAACTTTACGCGTGGATTTACGTTTTTAAGCTTATTTTTGTCGTGGGTGTCGTTCTACGCGTAACCCGTTTAGCAGTTTTGGTACATCAAAATTCACACTTTTGTGTTCTTTTGGTACTATTGAAGCTATTCCATAACAAAAATCTGGTTTAGAAACACATTTGGGCAAAATCAAAGTTACGAGTAATCCTACGCGTATCACAACCCTAATATTACGCGTAGATTTTCCTTGTTTTTGATCTTCATTTCCTGGTTTATTCCGTGTTTTCCTACTTGGATAAGTCTGAAAATACGTCGACTTTGGATATCTTTTGCACTGTGAAGTGGAAAAGATCATTTGGGCAAAAACCCTAAAATTACGCATAAGCATAAGCTTACGCGTAGAAATTCTACGCATAAGATTCACTTTACGCGTAAACTTAGGTCTACGCATAAGGTAATCCTACGCCTAACTTTCTACGCCTAACTTTTGTCTACGCATAACTTTAGTGCTTTTATCCTACTTACGCGTAACTCCTCATTGTTACGCGTAACTTTTGGTGTTTTTACGCATAAGTGCTACTTGGTTCTTGTCTTTTCTACGCCTAAGGACACTTCATCAACAAAGGTTCATTCGACTACAAAGATCCATTTTTACCAACACAAGTTTATCAACATGTCACAACCACCATACTCTAACTATTTCCCTTACACTTATCCTCAACGACAACAACAACTAAGTCCACAACATCAGCAATGGAATCAACAACAAGCAATTTATCAACAACAATTTAATCAACAACATACTCCACAACTTGCTGCAAATCCACAACCTCAAATGGTTCAACCACCACCAAGTCCTCAAGTTCAACCGTACACAAATGAATTCAATCAACATCCATCAAGGAACACTATGAAGGAACCCACTTGGTTTGCAAAGATGTGTGAAGCTTTAAGCAGCCAACAATCAATTCATGAGGCTGGATCACTTGATAGACCTCCAATGCTCACTCCAGGAAACTACGATCAATGGTGATAAGGTTCTTTAGGTTTTGTGATCTGAAGAAGCCACATGGAAAGTTCTTAAAGAAGGTTATCTTAGAAGGTCCATTTGAGATGCCTACTATCATTGTACCCGGAGATCCAAATGCCATTCCACCAAGAGATGAACAAACCAACATTGCTACTGTTGCAGATTTAAATCCCACAGAACTTCTACATTATGAAGCTGATGAACTTGCAATGGAATACATCCTCTTAGGATTACCAAACCCAATTCTTCGTAGTGTTGATGCTCAAAAGACTGCACAAAAAATGTGGGATCATATTCGTCTTCTTATGGAAGGATCTGTACTCAATCAGGAGGATTTGGAATCCAAAATTTACTTGGCTTATGAACACTTCATGATTGAACCTGGAGAGACACTAGAGTCCTATCATCATAGATTTCAGACATCATCAATGATTTGGATAAACACAACATCATCATGCCAAGAATTGCAGTGAATACTAAGTTCCTGAGTAGTCTTGGTCCTGAATGGGAGAAGTATGTCATTTTTCTCCGTCAAGCGAAGAACATGCATCATTCTACCTACGGATTGTTGTACGATTACTTGAAACCTCATGAAAAGGAAGTTGATCGGGAAAGGATTCTCCGTGCTAAAATTGCTCCACCAAACATCCGGAAATCAACAACAACTTGCCTTATATGCTCAAAAACGTTATTCTCCTCAACCAGCAACTCAACCAAATGCTTCAAACACACCTTCACAACAACAACCTCAACAAAATCAATTGGTTCCATACAACAACAATGCTCAAGCATATGTCAGTGAAGCGACTGAGGAATCCGATCCGTTCGAAGCATTGCAACAAGGATTTGCTATGATTGCTAATGCCTTTAGCCGGTATACCAACAAATCCAACAATCGTATTCGTTCCTCATCTAACACACGGACTCAAGCTGTTGTGAACAATGGACGTGTTGAAGTTCAGAATCGTGATTATGGTCGTCAGATGGGCGGTGGTCAAGGGTTTAATGCTGTGGGTAGGAATAACAACAGAGCTCAAGTGGTGGAACAGGAAATGCTCAGCATGGGTTGAATGGTCTTCGATGCTACAACTGCAATGAGAAGGGACACCTGGCTAATGCATGCCCAAAGCCAAGGACTAAGGCAGTGCTTATTTCAAAGAGGCTCTTCTCTTGGCTCTTAAGGATGAAGCTGGTGGAACTCTCACAGACAAAGAACAGAGCTTTATGGCAAATGCTGACTCAGATGATGATATGGAGGACTTGCAGGCAAATGCAGCTGTTATGTTGATGGCTAATATGCAGGCGTTACACATGAGTGACACAGGTCCAGTGTATGACACTGATGGCTTGTCTCAGGTACCCGAACAAACCATATTTATCTCTGATCTCATATCTCCGCCAACATCTGAATCCGGCAAGGCTCAGAATGTTCAAAATGAGTCATCCACATCTCATTCCGACGATTTTCAACTAGACCCCGTAGTTATATTGACGATCAAGATGACCAAACGGTTTCCCTTGATAATCAAATTGACTCCGTGGTAATACTTGAGGATCTAAATAATGATCATGTTGTGACTCACAATGAACAGATGAACTTTTGCCCCATCCAGATTTTGTTCGTTTACTTCAAGACCAACAAACAATAGTGGAAGTGTTGCATTAATCAGGACTTGAAAAGTAAAAATGCACTGTTAACAAAGGATTTTGAATGTTTACAAAAGCAACTCAACTTTTTCAAAACTCAAGAAAAACGTGAAAACGGTTTTGAAGCAGCCTTTGCCAAATCTTATCAAAACGAAAAATATTTAGAACGACAGATGCGTGATCTAGCCGCTTCGAAGAATGCTTTGTTGTCTGAAATAGAACAACTGAAACATGAACATAAAAAGCAAATTAACGCTCTCACCTTGGAAAATCAAAAAGCTAAGGCTGAGTTGTTAACTTGTCAGAAACAGTTCTCTGCATACAAAAAGCATTCAACGAAACGAATAGATGATCATCTTGAAGAAATCATCGGCTTGCAAAACAAACTTAAAGAGTTTAAAACTGTTGTTTACAAACATGGCGAGTCGGTCACAACCATTGAAAGTTTACTTTAAAACCAAATCCAAATGGATATGGACCGAATCTTGCTGATTACAAACCTAAGCTTTCAACCAAAACATTCAAACCAAATCCTGAAGTTTCCAGTGCACAATATAAAATTGATAATTCTGTTATGAATGTTGTTGAATATCATCGTCAAGAGGAATTAGATGCAGAAGACGAGTCGATCAAAATTAAAAACTGGTGTTTACAACAAACCTTTTAATTATTCAAAACCGGTCACTTTCGTCACACCAACGGATTCTTCTAACACACCAAGAGTTATCATCAGAACACCTGAGTCTTCTATTGTTAATCCCAAAACAGACTTTGCACAAACTTATGGTCCTTTACCTTCCATTAGTGAAGTAAACTCACAACCTGAAAATCGAAAAATTCTTCGATATTTTGACTTTTTCATGGCTGACCTCAAAATTTTACAACATGAGATAGAATATCGATCTGAAATCAAAGTTGAACATTTTCAATCGCCTCTGGCGCGAGAACAAAGAGACATTTTTCAGAAAAATCTTTTACCTAATGTTAAAAACTTGAAAAGTTGTGCAATTGCCTGGGAAAAGGATTTTCATAAGGAACTTGGGGTCATGAAAACGTTTTCGAGAAAACAGAAACATCTATTTCAAATACTAAACGTAAAAGAAAATGTTAAGAAAAGATGTTGATCGACTCTTGGAAGATGTTATCTGTGCGGATGTTCAAAATGTTGTGTTATTGAATTCGTTGTCATATGCATTTGATAATATCTCTGCTGATACTGTTGCTTCTGTGGTAAATGTTGAGAACACTGATAATGTGCTTCAGATCGAGTCCTTAACAGTTGAAAACAAACGATTGTCAAACGAACTTTCAAATGCAATACGTCGTCTTAATTGGTGTCAAAAAGATATTCACGATCAACAACTTGCTTTTCAACACAAAATCAACCAGTTGCGTGCAAAACCTTCTGATTCTAAAATTGAGCAACTGGATGATCAAAACGTGTCTTTTAAGTGTCAAATCTCAAAATATGAACAAGAACTTTTAAAAGTTAAAAAGGAATATGGTGTCATATTTGATTTACTCAAAAAGACTCGTGATGAAGCATCAAATGAACTTGATCATTATCTTGCACACACTAAAGAAGTTATGCATTTTGCTGGAAATGTTCGGTCTGAAAATCAAGATCTGATTCACACTATCATCAAGTTAAGAGGAATGTTAGGAAAGTATGAACAACTTCCGCCAACAATCATTAAGAGATTAGCCCCCGTAACACTTAGTACTCATGCACCTAGAATCTCTACTGCCAAATCACAAGTAGCTAACGTGCTTCCTTCTACTGAAACAGGAATAGTTGAGCCTTTTCCAAACGTCCGCACTTCACAGCCTAAGAGCACTCAATCGAAGAATAGGAAGTTGCGACCTAAGAAAAGATCAATCAAGAATGCTAAAGTAGAAGAACACCCTAGGACTCTGAATAAGACACACGTTGCCTCCACTATAGATATTGCGTCTGGCAAATGTAATAGAAATAGTGATGTAACGAATGCTAAACCGTTAAGTACTTTTGATATTCAGTCTGATGCACCTTGTGGTATTTGTGGTAAAAGTATGAAATCTGATTGCCATGATAAATGTGTTGCTAAAGCTATAATCTCTCGTTTAAGGAATCCTAAGAACCGGAATACCTCTAGGCCAAATAATCTTTCTAAGTCGTGTGGTGTAGACCGCCATCTTTAGATTCTAAGAAACGCATTGCTGTCCCTGTAGCTCCAGTTTCACCTCCTAGGAATGTAGTACCACCTAGTGCATTCACTAAGACTAAAGCAAAGAGTAGTTATAGATGGCAGAAATGGATATATAACACACTAGGATTTAAGTGGATACCTAAAGCTATTGATGTGTGTATATCTACTATAACTGCTATGGAACCCTCTAACATTTCGGGTTCCACATCTACTTCTATTCCATCTGTGTCGTCTGTGTGTAATGCAGGTGATACAGATCATTCTCTGGATTGTTGATAGCGGATGTTCCCGACACATGACAGGCAATCTCAAACTGTTATCAAACTTTATTGCAAAGTTCATTGGCACTGTCAGGTTCGGGAATGATCACTTCGCAGCTATCATGGGCTACGGAGATTATGTCAATGGGAACATCGAAATTAGCAGGGTTTACTATGTGGAAGGCCTCGGTCACAATCTGTTTTCAGTAGGTCAATTTTGTGATGGAGATTTGGAGGTTGCTTTCAGGGAGAAAACTTGTTTCATTCGTGATCTACAAGGAAATGACCTTATGTCTGGCTCGCGTAATTCTAGTCTCTACACTATCTCTATGCAAGACATGGTTGCTTCCTCTCCCATTTGCTTACTTTCTAAGGCAACATCAACAAAATCCTGGCTATGGCACCGTCGTCTCTCACATCTAAACTTTCAAACCATCACCAACCTTGCTCGACACAAACTAGTTGAAGGACTCCCACGATTCCGGTATTCAAAAGATCACCTTTGCTCAGCTTGTGAACAAGGGAAAAGCACTCGTGCTCATTTCCTTCAAAGGTGGAACACAGCTCTCAGCATGTGCTTCATCTTCTTCACATGGATTTGTGTGGCCCGATGCGCGTGCAAACGATCAATGGCAAACGCTACATCTTAGTAATTGTTGATGACTACTCTCGATGGACTTGGGTCTACTTTCTTCGTAGCAAAGACCAAGCTCCACAAATGATCATCACCTTTCTCACAAAAATACAGGTTCAGCTCCGCAACACCGTCAGAATCATCAGAACAGACAAAGGAACTGAATTTGTTAACAAAACCCTTCGTGAATTCTATGAGAAAGTGGGAATTCAGCATCAAACATCTATTGCACGTACACCTGAACAAAACGGAGTTGTTGGAAGACGAAACCGAACGTTAGTGGAAGCTGCAAGAACAATGTTAATCAATGCTAAACTTCCAGATTACTTATGGGCAGAAGCTGTATCTACAGCATGCTATACTCAAAACCGTTCTATGATCACAAAACGCCACAACAAAACACCTTTCGAGCTTGTCCATAACAGAAAACCGAATCTAAAACACTTTCATGTATTTGGATCTCTTTGCTATCCGAATAATGATCGTGATGACTTTGGAAAGCTCAAAGCCAAAGCTGACATTGGAGTCTTTATCGGATACTGTGATAATTCCAAAGGTTTCCGAATCTGGAATCGTCGTACAAAACAGGTGATGGAAACGATTCATGCTCATTTCGATGAACTCACGGAAATGGCTTCTGAGTATAACAGCTTAGAACCCGGTCACAACCGTTTAAACTTCCCTCAACCCCCATCATCAGCTGAAGAAAGCCCTCAGCTTACTCGTCAACAAATGGAAAGGTTATTTTCTCCTCTGTTCTGTGACGATTGATGAACGTGCTCCAGGTGTATCCGCTGTTTCCGCTGCACAACCTGATAATATTCCTATACCTGATACACCTGCTACAACAACTACTGTTGAAGATGCACCTACACCAGTTGACTCCAACACAACAGTTGAACACACCGCTTCCAACAATGATGAACCAGCTGATGATATTCTGAATGAAATACCCCCACCTGCAGATTTTGATCCAAATGCGTTCTTCAACCCGTTTGCTAATGAGACTGCTGCACCAGATGTCGCGGAATCTTCAACAAACCATTTGAATCCTCAGAATCTGCACAATGTATACCAACATCAACCCTCCACACATAGATGGACGAAAGACCATCCTCTGGAAAACATTATTGGCAACCCGAATCAACCAGTCGTTACGAGACAACGTCTTCACTCAGACGGTGAACATTGCATTTATGCACTCACTGTCTGCCAATCTGAACCTAAAAACATCAAAGACGCAATGACAAAAGACAACTGGATTGAATCCATGCAAGAAGAACTCAACCAATTCAAACGTCTTGAAGTATGGGAACTGGTTGAAAGACCAACAGGGTCTACGTCATTGGTTTAAATGGATTTGGAAAAACAAATTGGATGCTGAAGGGAACGTCATCCGAAATAAGTCACGTCTGGTGGCTAAGGGTTATCGTCAGGAAGAGGGAATAGACTTTGAAGAATCTTTTGCTCCGGTTGCTCGTCTTGAGGCTGTTCGGATATTTCTAGCGTTCGCAGCTCATATGAATATGACGGTCTATCAGATGGATGTCAAAACTGCGTTTCTCAATGGACAACTTAAAGAAACGGTTTATGTCAGCCAACCAGATGGATTCGTTGATCCTGAGTTCCCGAACCATGTCTACAAACTGAACAAAGCTCTTTATGGTCTCAAACAAGCCCCTCGGGCATGGTACGATAAGCTATCATCTTTCCTCATTGCCAATAATTTCACCAAAGGTTCGGTTGACCCAACTCTTTTTATACAATATCACGGGGAACATATCTTAATTGTTCAAATTTACGTGGATGACATCATTTTTGGGTCTACACATAAAAAGTTTTCAATCGCTTTTGCAAAACTAATGAAGAAAAATTTTGAAATGTCCATGATGGGTGAACTTACATTCTTTCTCGGACTGCAAGTTCATCAATCACCCCGTGGTATTTTCTTGAGTCAGTCCAAATATGCCCTTGAATTGTTAAACAAATTTGGAATGAAAACCTGTGACACCTATGCCACACCAATGGCTCATACCAAGAAGCTAGACGCTGATTTACATGGGAAATTGGTGGACCCTACAAAATACCGTAGTATTATTGGGTCTCTCATGTATCTAACAGCTAGCAGACCTGATATTGTCTTTGCCGTTTATCTATGCTCCCGTTATCAGTCGCGACCAACTGAAACCCACCTCTCTGAGGCTAAAAGAATCCTCCGATACATAAAGGGAACCATTAACTTGGGGATCTGGTATCCGAAGGATTCTGGTTTTGAACTAATCGCTTTTTCAGACGCTGACCACGCAGGATGCTTAGACTCACGGAAAAGCACTTCAGGAGCTTTACAATTTCTTGGTGATAAACTGGTGTCATGGCAATCGAAGAAGCAGGATTGTACATCGCTGTCATCAACCGAAGCAGAATATGTAGCCATGTCCGCATGTTGTGCTCAAGTCATATGGATGAGAACACAACTCAAAGACTATGGTTACGTATTTGACAGAATCCCGATTTGCAATCTCGTGCAACTCAGTTCAGCACTCGAAATCAAAGCACATCGATCTTCGATATCATTTCATCAAGGATCACGTGGAACAGGGTACTGTTGAATTATATTTTGTGGGTACAGAATACCAATTGGCAGATCTTCTCACCAAAGCCTTGCCTCCCGCTAGGGTTAATGAGTTGGTCCACCGGATTGGTATGAGGTGTTTGACTCAAGAGGAATTGGATGATCTCCTAAAACAGTCTTAAAAACCTGTCAAACACCAAATTCTCTTTTGTAAATAATTTTTCAAAAACAAAAAACAAAATTATAAAACCGATAAAAACACAAAAATATTCTTCTAATCTAATTCTTTCAACATTGCAAGTACATTTCTTCCGTCAACACTTTAATCTTTCAAAATTCAGTATTTTTCCTATCAAGTGTTGAGGGGGAGAAAATAATCTTTTAACTGCTTCAAAACATCTGTGTACTTGCATGTTATCACATCTCGGTTGATTCTTTTACAAATGGTGGTACAATTTCTGGTTCAAAGACACTCCTCGGACTTAAATTAATAACCTTTCATTATTTTCTCAAGTCGAGGGGGAGTGTCGTCAAGTTTCTTTCCTAAAAACTTTGTTTGGTAACCAAATGGAAGTTAAATGGCTTTGTTTGAAAAAAGGAAAAGGTGGAGGGACCAAAACTGTCAAAAAGTTAAACTCACTTTTAAAATAACACCCTCCACCTACTTTATTCTCACATTTATTACACAAAACCAAACAACATCCTACGCCTAAATGTTTCAAGATATCTGTTGATTTTGATCATCATTTGTAAGTGTTTTGTGATCTAAACATGTTTTTAAGATAAGGTCTTGAATTTCATTCAAATCCAACGGTTAAAAATCATGTTACGAGTGATTATGTGTTCTACGCATAAGCGTATGAACACACATCATGTGGTGTTTGTGGTTAATGGATTGTGTCAAACGTTTTAAATACATCAATGATATCAGTTTATCCATCAAAATCCACCCAGAAACACGTATCAATGACTTTTGAAATTAGGGTTCTTATGTCGAATTGGGTGTTTTTGAATGTGAAGTGTTTTGGTCAAAAAGATTGTTGGGTTATGTTCTTATGATGATGAATTGATGATTTCCTTGCTTTAGAACCACCCAGAAACTCGAATCATCAACAATTTGAATTAGGGTTTAAAGTTCAAGTGGGTATTTTTGATTCACCATGAATTAAGTGTTATAACTTGGTATATAGCTCCTCAACACTCTTAAACTACCAGAAAAAGTTTGGTGCATATTCCATGGCTAGATCTCATACGCGTAGATTTAGGGTTTAGACTACGCGTATGTAGTTCTACGCATAACTTTGTAACATGTGTTCTTGCCATGATTTGTTGTTAAAATGTTATGTGTTAACATTGATGATGATGGTTTTATTTCAGGCTTGTTACTTGTGAAAATCAGAATCAAGGTCATTTGCACTCTACGCATAAGGATTACCCTACGCGTAGTCATGTTACGCGTAAGAATAATCCTACGCATAACAGCTACGCGTAAGGTTCTACAATGGACTACGCGTATCCTGTGAAGGATATGCGTAAACAGTGACCTCTACGCATAAGGTCAACTCTTACGAGTAGCCTTACGCGTAAGGTTAATATATGCCTACGCATAAGCTCTACGCATAAGGTCTCCTTTTCCTACGCGTAACACTTCTTACGCGTAAGTTAGGATTCTACGCGTAAGTCTACGCCTAAGCATATATCATTCCTGTCTACGCATAACTTTGCCAAAACTACGCTTAACCCTGGATTGACCTTCATGATGAATTGTTACGTGTACAAACTTGTAAATAAACTAATCATATCATCACGAATCCTAAAATGTCACTAATAAACTGAAATCGTTTGATATGTTGTGAACAATAAGTGATAAAATAAACTTTAAAACTTAAAGTTAACTAACTCACGAAACATTTCACGACATCATTGAATTATTGAACATACAAGTGACTTAGGACTCGTAACAATCATTGACACTGTACATTCAATAACTAGACAATAAGACCTTCTGTTGACTAACATTATGTCTTTCGATATGTTGGTTCTTTTGGCTAATGTTATTTCAGATCACGACATGGCTGAACAAATGAATATGGATGCACCTGAAGTTCTCTCCATTGCTGATATCTATCCTCATGGCTATCCAATGAAGATAGGAAAGAATAATCTCCGTGTTGACTTTGACAACCTCACTTGCTCAGAATCTTCATGTTTAATTGCTATTGATATTCTGAGGACTCATCCGTATCAGAACATGCTTTCACACTCTGCAACTGTTCCTGAGATCTACATCCAACAGTTCTGGAACACTATGGAAAGGGTCAAAGGACAAACTGCTGTGACGGTGACTCTGAATCACAAACAAGTCACCATTACACCTGCAGACTTAAGGGCTGTTCTCCTAATTCCTGATGTCGATCCAACCAAACTATATGCCACACCTGCTGAAGAGCTCACTCTCCAATTCTTAATCAATATCGGTTATGACGAGGCTACAGGAGTAATCACCAAGCATTCTCACGTAGAGCTTAAGAGTATTCCTCCACCCTGGAGAACTCTCTACATGATCATCACCAAGTCTGTTTCTGGTCGTGACAGCGGCTATGAGCACCCTAAGCTCATGGAACTGCAAATATTCTGGGCATTGGTCAACAAGAAACACATCGCTATCGAAGCTCTGATTTGGGATGACATGATGTCATTTCTCAACAAACTTGGCTCAAAGATTCCCTACATCAGATATACTAAATTGTTGATCCAGAGAGCACTTGGACTTCATCCTGACATTCCCAAGAGGCTCAATGACCCCGACAATCACGACATGTTGACGGAACCCATTCTATCTGTCAGAATCAAGGAAACGTCTACAAAGAAACAAGGTGCTGTGCTGCCAGATTTCCTTCTAACTGAAGATGTCAGAAAGCTCGAAACGTACAAAAGGTATCTGGAAGCAGTCAGACAAGGCAAAGTTGGTCATCTCGACGAAAAATCTTCTGGAACACCTGTAAGGAGAACCAAAAGAGGAAGTGCAGGAAGTACGGCAAGTACTGTGAGTCAAAGGAAGTTCCCCAAGAGGAACCCTCCTTCAAAGAGGATTGTTCCATCTAAGGAAGCTGCTCCCATCCCAATTCCCAAACCTGAACCGCAAAGAAAGCTTGTGGACGAAAGCTCTGAAGGTACTGACACAGATGAAGAGATTACCTTCTCTGAATCTGCAACCGTAACCCCTCCTCCAGCAGCTAAACCTACAAGTCCAATAGCTGAACATGGAAAAGGAAAGACTCCTGTACTTGAGTCTTATGATGAAAGCTCTGAAGAAGAAGAAGAGCAACTGGATCAATCCTACAGGAAGAAGTTTAAATTAGTTAGACAAATTCCAAAAGCTGAAGAATTTGCAAAAGATCAAATGGGTGGCCCCGGAGGATCGAGTGGTGCTGTCCACTCTTCACCAGGTCCTGATGCGGTTAATCAACCCGATAAGGGATCTGGTGCCACCACTCTTGTGCAACAACAAACGCTTGTGAAGGAGTCTACTGATCTTAACATTGAGGAACCAGAAAAGAATAAGACTGAGAAAGAGAAAACTGATGAAGAAGCTAAGGAACAGACGGAAGAAAAGGCTAAATCTGGACATGATGACGAAGAAGATTATGATGACTTTCTTCTCAGCAGTCCAACTCGTTCCAAGGAGGATACTTCTGCACCTCCAAAGGACCCCGAATCTCCTCATGTCCCCTCCTCATCAGATTCTTCATCTCACTCATCACCACCACCATCAAAAAAGATCAACAAAATCATCATCCAAATCTGTGAAGAAACCACCTCGATCTTGGATTTCTCAAGCTCATAAATGGATTCACAAAGCTGTCAAACAAGTCAGAAAGAAAAACGTGCTCTACAAAAAGCTAAATTTCTTTGCTGATCACATACAGCATATGTATGACGAGCATGACAAGATGGAGAAAGAAAGGGAATTTGTTCAGAAGTTCATGAAGAGTCATCGTAAAGAGGAACTGAACGAAATGATCGAAGGTTACACTAACAAGTACCTTCAGGATATCGTTCCTAAAGTCCTAAAGGAACTGGAAAAGACAGCAAGAGATCATACTCACAAGTTTCTTCTCGACACTGTCCCCGGTGTGACTAGAGAAATATTTTCCAGACAACTCACCCCTAACATCGTAGCATTGGTTAAAAATACAATGGCCAAAGAAGCTGATCTCTCTGAATCTGAGTTAATCGCTAAACTTGTGATACAAATGTCAAAGCGATCTGGAACGTTTACTTCGGATGAAGCTAAATTTTTCGAAAATCTACTTGATTTTCAACTCAGATCATCATGCAAGGAGTCAGCCGATCAACCCAAACGACCAAGAGATGACGATGATAAGGATAAGGATTATGCACCTAAACGTCAGAAGCAGTCTGGTAAATCTACCTCTATGCCACCTCCTCCACCACGAACTTCTTCTCAACAAAAGTCTCCTCCACCTCGGTCTTCTACTGATAAACCTCGGGACGATTCCGAGTTACCACCCCTGACTCATAAACAGGTGATTACTTTGAGTATACGGGTGGTGACGATGAAGAGGTCCTTGAGCCCCGACAACAACCCACCTCACCCAAACAAGTGCAGAAACCAGTATCATCATCAAGGCCTTCCACAAAGAAGAAGAAGACGACTCAGCCTGGAGTCGTCTCATGGCTAGATGACGATAAAACCGAAGAGTTTGAATGGTTCTCCACACTTGTCAATCAAACTCCCTACCCTGATGAAGGTCAAGAATTGGTAGACGGTTCTACATTGGAGCACGAAAAACTTTTGCAAGAAAAGTTCCATGTGAAGAAAATGACGAAATCTGAGTTGAAGCGAATCAAGAATGAAGCATTCCAACTTCTTAAAGACAGCTCTGAAAGCGCCGTCGAGGTCGAATATCATCTTGAGAACATCGCTCGAGCTATGTCTAACGACATGGATTGGCTCAATCCGGAAGCAAACATTGACTTCACACAAAGGGACAACCCTCCATACTACACCGATTGGACCAAACCCCTACCGACCATTGGCCAAACAGACGAACCACGGATTCCCTTCCGATACTTCTTTAACAGAGACCTGGATTTTCTCTTACACGGTAGCGATGGTTCGCGAAAATACGCTACATCATTGACTCTTCCATTCCCACCGGCTATTTACTCAAACTGCATAGCTATCGAGGAACGTGCAAATCACTTGTTTTCTGACAACGTGCAAGCATACGACCAAGATGCATTGTATGGGATTCATCATTGGCCTGAACGCCGAAGAATCTACTACAGAAGCTGCCTGGTTCAGAAGTCTCAACATGCAGTGTATAGTTCTAAGGACATCGTGGCCATCAAACACATTGATCTCAAGTCTAATTAAAGAATATCATAGTCAAACGACAAGATGAACAGGACTATGGATTCTCCGAGGCTGACTTTGAGAACTTGTCCCTCAACGACATCGAAGACATGTACCTTGCCAAAGTACAGGGTCGTATGAGACAATTCTCGACTGAAGTTCAACGTGAATTTATCAAGTCAGTTCTCATCTTCATTAGACGCATCGTGATCAAAGAACGTGTTGAAGATATCCAGATGGCTGTTGAATCTTATCAGACGCGTGTCAACCTCACTCCTCCAACGCTTACTCTTCCCGATCTCAATCAGCTACCTCAATATACGCTCATCAGCAAACCTTTCGGAGTTGTTTACCGCAGTGAACTTCAAAGAAACTGCTTAATGGCGTGTAGTGATCTTCAGAAATTCGGGGATCATACTTTGAAGCTGGTTAGGGACGGATTAGCGTACAGGTTGAAGGATATACGCCTGAAAGTTGGGTCTCGTAAGCGCTGGAATTCTCAGGAAAGGGGGGATGTGAGAAGGATCATCACCATGATTGATGAACGGTTGTTCAGAAGGGATCAGTTCAGACGATTGGAGAGCTATGTTGGTGGTCGACCCAGGAGAAACATCACCGGCTTTCAACGCCCTGTGCGCACTCCTGGGAACATCACTGCAACTCCTGGTACCCCTTGAATTGTTTCCTTCATAATTTTGGATGTATGATTAAATATGTCTATGGCTTGTGCACACATAACAGTGTACAACCCGTAATGGTCAAGAAAGGACCCTGTGGTACGCCTCAGTGCCACAATCCTTATAAAAGGAGCGAAAGCTTCTTACTTTTGAGTAAAACCTATCAAACCTTTCATTTTCAAGGTTTTGCTCAAAAGAACAAGTACTTCCCTTAAGACTTTCAAAACCTCAACCGTTTATATCACTTGTTGAGGGGGAGTATTTAAAACTTTGTTCACAAATTGTTCACAGTGGTCATTCTTCCCGCAACACTCGAAATGGTCATATTTATTCTCAAACGTTTCAAAAATAACACTTTAATATGCCATTTTTGAGGGGGAGAAAATTGTGTGATAAGAAATATGTTGTACAAATGCAAATGAATCTGTGTACCTCAGACTTAACCAACGAATTGACGGTACTAAACTGTTAGTAACTCGAAAAGACTTGTCCTGGACGGGTAATAATTTCAAGCTAGTTCGCTAGTGATGTAAACGTGTCTCGCAAAGGACTTGTCTGAGTAGAATGTACCATTCGAGAAACTTTTGATAGACATGAACTCTGACGGGTTTGACAACCTTCCAAGGTTTGTCTACACCTTCAAGGTAGTTATTAGAGCTAGTTGTCACCTAAAAGCTGTAACCGTGTCTCGCGGGGGATTGTCTATCTTCAGTGGATCAATTCAAAAAGTGCGCGCTCTTTCCTCACTGTGCATTTAACCATTAAAACTATTAAGCACATGTGGAGGGGGAGTATTTATGCAAAACATCATCTCTCACAATGGTTCAAACATGTTTTTCATTAACAAAACCTTTGAGAGATATTTTATCATACAGTGGTTTTAATGGCAAACATAGGTTAGTCATGGAGTTATAAGGTGACTAAGGTTAGGAATAACCGTCCTATGATCCGCCAGAGCCGGAGGGATCTACCCAAGGACACTACAAATAGTTAGTATTTAGAAGTCCTTAGGTATGATTGTAAAAAAGGAGAAAATGAGAATCGGAGAAAGAAGGAGTTGAAGAATTAAAAAGAAATGCAAAGAAAAGGGTGAAAAGAAATAGCCCTCCAGATTATTCAACTTAGGGCAGACACCGGGTTCAATTCATATGCTACTGGTTGTCACTTAGTGACGCCGGTATTGAAGATTAAAAGTCGTCATGGACCCAGTGACGCATGCACTAAACCTTCTTATCCACTCAAGTTTCTCTCAACAGAAGCTTGTTTCATTCTCACAGGGAACCCTACGTAAACTATCGGCTTTCTCCTAGAGATTGCTGGTATTGAAGAAGGAGACCCTCCCTAGTCTCCGCTCAGGAAAACCAAAACGCACTATTGAGTCTAGAGCCACGAGATTCATCAAAAGATCTCTTAGGAACACTTGACATTTAATCACTTGATGATCAACTAATAAGATCATCAGTGGTTCATATCGAGTCCTTCACAGATCTTAGCAATCTGTCGAGAACATTTATGAGAGGTTCACATCTGTGATCCTCAGTGATTGAATGGAAACTCCTGCCAGGGTCAACATCAAACAGCCCTGTCAGCAGGTCACTTCGGTAACTCCCCGTGGATTACGCGGAGTGTGTCTCAAACGGTCTACAATCGTGAGGTGATGCTTCGGTGTACCTCAGCGACTCATCTGAACTGTAGATGTACTTCGGTACATCGCGTTATCTCACTTGTGGGACTCCAGTTCAGGAACGGCCTTTGTAAGAATTAGAGTTGTGTCTCACACTATGTTGTTGACACTCTCGAAGTTCAAACTTGTAAGTGCCGGAAACCGCTTATTACTAACCGTATGAAATGTTTTCTTCTATGGAAGCTCCGGAGCGGGATGATCGTGCTGATTCTTCTCATGCTCACGCCAACATCATCACTAATGGAAGTTCTACTCAGATGCAACACAACAGTCAGAATGATTCTTCGTCAAACCAAAGAATCTACAAAGTCAAAGACTTAAAGAACTTCATCAGTATTGATTTCCAACGTCAAAGAGCGTGTGAGCATGTTGAAGAATGACGTGGAGACACTGGAGCAGCGAAGCAGACCTGAGGCAGACTGATTCAGACAACAACATACTATCACTTTCACCACAAAGAACAATGATCAAAGAACAAAGTTAAAGATGACGTCAAAGCATAACTGTTCAAAGATAACTATCTCTCTACACTGGGGAGATTGTTCGAATCAAGGCAATTCTTCTCACAAGAAAGAAGAATGTCAGAAGACGTCACTGCTACTATTACATCAACGCCTTCACCGTTTACATTCATATATACTTGAGGGGGAGATTGTTGGAATCACTCCTAAACAGTATTTCAAGTATTTATATTTCATATGTAATAGGTAGCTTTATTATGGCCTTTATGTTTGTTTAAGGTCAAGCTTATGTAGAAGGCCCATAAGCTTGGCCCAAGCCCAATAAGGAATAGGGAAGGAGAGGGAGTGTTGCCCTAGCTCCTTGCCTATATAAACAATGTAATAACCTTCATTTGAAGGTTGGTTGTTCAAGTTTTCCTTTCATACTCCTACGCATAAACCGTTCATATTATGTTTGTGTGTGTGGTTTTACTTGTTCAATCGCCTCATCTCCTTATATAACTTGTGTTTGTAAAACTAGTGACCTAACA
>OU343220.1:175219046-175391175 GCA_910596185.1 Chrysanthemum makinoi
CCTCTTGAGCTAGGCAGCTTTGTTTCGGATTTCTATGGAACAATGTTATGGCCCCACAGTTGATTTTTCCCAATGTTCGCTGCTAGTTATAGGCT
Source organism: Chrysanthemum makinoi (assembly GCA_910596185.1). Classification (NCBI taxonomy): domain Eukaryota; kingdom Viridiplantae; phylum Streptophyta; class Magnoliopsida; order Asterales; family Asteraceae; genus Chrysanthemum; species Chrysanthemum makinoi. The sequence continues at coordinate 175,219,142 of OU343220.1, forward strand.
CGACATGGTGAAGGTAGGTTGCCTCCCAAGTGAGAAGATAGTAACAAGGATGAGCCCATGTTTCTATAGCTCCTACTTGTTGCCCATTTAAAGCCATATTCTAATTGGTTGCAACAGCATGTTTACATGGTAAACATGTTATCTCTCATCTTCTGCAAGTATAAGACTTGTGTACAACATTAACTACACATCCGTCACCCCATGGTCCACTAACATGAAACTTAGTTCCCCCATTGCATAAAACATTATACTTAACAGCATCTTTCTTAATACCCTCTAGCATGTGTTGTGCAGTTGGTGTTAGTGGCTCATCACTCTTCTCAATCACCAAAAGAAAATGCATTATCCTCTTCATATAGTATTCCCTGATGTATTCTAAGGCTGTAATAATTGGTTTGTTTTAACCCTCAATTATTTTGTCATGAAACACTTGACACATGTTATTAAGTAACACATAAGAAGTAGCTCTCCCTAATGATAAACAGTAATAAACATGTATTAATTATAACTGTTTATACTGCATTAACAAATACAAATTAACTGAAACAGATAGATCACTTACTTGAAAAATGTGACCTTGACCAATGGATCGGTGGTATCTTACTTAACCAATCATGGGCTGGTTGATTAAATTTCTTGAAATCAGCCATAGCTTTCTCCAACTGTACAACAGTTGAGGCTGTTGCACATTTCCATAGATGCTCTTGTAGCCCTACCTTCCATTGAAGTTTCATTTTCTCATGAATGCTTCTAATACATAATCTTGTTCTGCATCGGGAAAACATCTCCCTAAAGCTCTACTTATATCCTGCACAAAATCAAATATGTTTTACTGTCTGTTTCAAAACAAGAGAGACTTAAATTCATGAACAGATTAAGGGAGTACCTTTTGCATGTCATTAATAAAAGTGATGCTTGAGATTGGCTCAAGTGCTATATCATCGGATAAAAAATGAAGAAACCAAGTCCATGATCCTATGTTTTCTGATTCAACAAAAGCATAAGCTAAAGGGTATATACCATTGTTGCTATCAATTCCCACAACTGTCATCAGTTGACCATTCAAAGGACCATGAATTGGAAAAGCACCGAGCCCTAAAAACGATCTCCCACACGCTTTAAATCCTTCCTTCAGTGCACCTAAACAAACATACACTCTCTTGAATTCTCTTGTTGGAAGAGCCTCATCTGCAGGTCGTTTCACATTCATCACAACTGTTGTATTAGGGTTTGTCTTCTGCAAATCTTGAACATAATCTCTCAACATGGTAAATTGTAGCTTGAATTGACTCCTGATGGCTGTTATTGCTAAGTTTTGGCCCTTAAAACTTTCTAGCAGGACACTTGAAGCTTCGTATTGGTTGGAAGTTGATTATGCACAGACTTGACAGGAACCAGTGGATTGGTTTCAATTTGTGCTATAATTTTCTTTGAGATATAGTTAAGGTTAAAAGCTTTGAGTGCCCTTGATTGCAAGCAAGTGTGTTGCTCATTATATGTTCTGACTGAACATGTACATGTGTCACCATTCCTGCCGACAAACAATAGCCATGGGCAGAGTATTTGTGAAGGGTCCTTTTTGCCAGAAAGCAAGGCATTTATACCCCTTCTGGTTAATGGACTTCTAGATGGGCCTATATCCAGTCCAGGACCTTCACTTGGGCCTGAAAGTGGAACACAACCCTTACATCTGACCCTTATTCTTGTTTTGTCATTCTTCACAAAAAAACAACTTCCTCCTAGTTTCTATTGAATGCTCTCTTACCTTAGTTTTGACGTCCACTGCAGTAGGAAACTCCTGACCATAATAGAAGAATGTGTTATAGACTCCATTTGCAAAGTCCGCCTATCGGAAAGAAACATACTCACTGCAAAAGACATCATCAACCATCACAGGTAAATCATTTTCCAAATGCATGTCATCACTTATATTACTGGTTGTTCCTGCTTGACCTAACTCATTACTCTGACCTACTTGGACCATAGCAAGTTGTGCATCATTCTCTAGACAAGTATTCTCTTTATTTGCTTGAATTGAATCATCAACTGCATTGCCTAAGTCACTAGTGTCACTCACTTGTAACAGTAGTAACATCAACAATGTGATCCTGTTCCATGTTATTGTCATAAACAGATGCGCATCCTACAAAATGATTATCCTGAGTCAATTGAAACAGAGTTACATCTACATCGGCTCCTCCAACCTGTTATTGAGATCATCTAGTGCTCTTCCTACTTTCTCTAAGTGCTTCCCCTGAGTCAATTGAAACAGATTTACATCAACATCGTGCTCCTCAAAACTGTATTGACATCAACTAGTGCTCTTCCTACTTTCTCTAGTGCTTCCCCGAGTCACTCGGAACAGATTAATCTCAAGATTATCAGGCTCCTTAATAGCATTGTCCTCATCAATAAGTACTAAAGCACGCTCACTGTTATGAACAGGTTGGCTAGCAAATGATGTGTCTAGGGTGGAAAATACGGCTCAATGTTTGGAAAATTTCTAGATTCACCAATATCATTGAGGTCCATAGGAACTTGTGTAAGTTGCATAAAAGGATCTAGTGCAGGTTCATTATCAAGATCATCTAACACCAATCGTCTACAACAAGATTGAATAGCAGTAGTAGCAACTTTTCTCCTATCTTCATCCATCTCCCAAAAGACAGTCTTAATAGATTGTGGGGACATTTCAGACATCTCTAATCTTGTCTTACCTATTTCCACATACATATCTATCAACTTATAGTCTTTGACAACATCTTTCAACAACTCAACATTAGCAGCTTCACGGAAACTAAACAATCCGTCGTCCAATGTACAAACATGCTTAAGAAAGTAGAAATAAATGGTTTGTCCAATCTCATAACCGATTTGGTTCATGAGAGCATCCATTTCATCAACGAATACCTCTTTTATTTCCACATGATCAACAAGGCAGTTCTTGCCTCCTTGATATATTCTATCTGGAAAGTATTTGAATGTACCTTCATAATGGAACCTCATACAAAAGAATCCTGGTTGACCCGCTGTATAAAAAATGTATAAAACAATGTTACGATAAAGTTACCTAAAAAGGGAATAACTTAAACAATCGTACTGATATATGATTGTAATAGACTATAACCAAAAAACACTTACAATATCTCCTGATTGAAGCTTTTTCCTCAATTACATGGTCATCAAAGAAAGGATATTCTCTAATTCGCCTTAGAGTAAATCCAAGGTTGGTGTTTGTTATTTTCTTACTTAGATTATTTGATTTGATGATTGACATTGCATTAGGGTTTTTTGGGTAGGCTTCCAAAACAAGTTTGGGGATGAGCAATGAGTACACAGCTTTGTTATATCTATACTCCTTTATAAAAGGTTTGGGACATTCTAAATGTAGTAGTCTTAAAATTTTTTAGACTAAAAACATTTCCATCAAAAGAAAGTTACTTTTGCTAAGCATAATAATTAAGCATACATATAACTTTAAAAATTAATTAATGTCTTAAATACTCATACTTGTAACATCCTCCAATATTGATGCATCTCATTTAAATCATATGAAGAAGACATGTAAAAAAATGTAATAAATTAAAATACGTAGTTCACAAAAAATTAAAATACGTAAAGTTATTGCTAGAAAAAACATATATATGAAAAAAACTTGCTCCCATAAAATAGTTACCGGGTACCCGCCGCCGCATTGCGCGGGTACCCTTCTAGTTCTATATAATGGCAGAAAATTGGACAAGATATCTGCTATACTATATCAAGGTAATAAGACTATTCTACCCTCAACAGTAACAGGATAACGGGGTTTTCTGGAGTATAACGGAACGTTGACATCGGCGTTAATAGTCAAGGGACTAGTTTGACATATAAACCCCATGTGTTGGATCTCCAGCGATGATAGCGCCCAACTTTGTCCCATCATGATATGCAGTAACAAGTTTAGGGACAACGGTGTATTTTAGTCTAAAGGTTATTATAGAAAAGTGATACTAACTTTTAATCTATTTTGTTAAAAGATATTTCTTTTTCCTTGACCAAAATAACGATAAGAGTAGTACCGTGACAACTAACCAAGGCAAAATCTTGGAACAAGTTATCTTACGTGTATCCATCTTCTTCACTATAACTTAAGATTAAACCCTAGGGAGAGAAAAAAATGGGAGTTACAGCAGTAATACCTTGGAATGGTTATATGCTTCCTCCTGTTCATCATCAAAGTGATGCTAGTACAGCAGTCAGGCGGTTTGTTGGTCGCCGGAAACTTTGTTTCGACGGAATTTCCTCCCTTTGTGATGACTCTCATCATCGCATTTCCACCAGAACGTAATTTACTATTCGAATGTTATTTTATATGCAATTGATTCATTATAGTGTCATTTGCAACCCTAAAGAGGTGTTTGGATATGCGTTTTATTACATTAAGTAGCAGGGATTGTTCTGCGGGTTTTAGCTCTGCGCATTTTGACTCTCACCATCTGCAACCGAAACATGTTTTCGTAGTGTAATGAAAGTTTCTATCGCTAGCAGCTATTAAGCTGAACCATCATTGTTTTCTCATGTTGCTTTGATAATGCGTTTGCAGAGTTAGTGATAAAACATTTAAAGATTTGGGAGAGGTTACAAGAGGTTTTCCTACTACACGCAGAATGCTATTAACAAGTCTCTTGATGCCGATTGTTATCCCCCTTCAAGGTACTCATCAGGTTCGAACAATACATCCCGTTTCTTTGAGCAATTATCGTTTTACTTTACCTAAATATCAGAAAATCAATCTGACAATGCCTATCTATTCGGCACTTCCGATCCCCATCTAGTGATCACATGTAGTTGGGTTGTTACTCATGTATCAGTCCCTGTTGATCAGCTTTGGCTGTTTGTATATGCTATTAACCAATATTGAGTCATGACACTTTTTTAGTATCTTTGTTCCTTTCTACCTTTTTCTTATATAAATATTGGTTGTGCAGCTAATGCTTTGGGCGACCCATCTGTGACAATTGAACAAGTAACACCTGTTGTTATTCCTTCTGGGGCACTTTTTCCACCAGAGGTTTGCATAAACTGATTCCGCTTCATCTTTGTGTGTGTGTGTGTTGTGTGTGTGTGTGTGTGTGTGTGTGTGTTTTTTTTTTTCCTTCTCAAGTGGTACTTTTGTATATTTTACCCTTAAAAATGGACGTGCATGGCAGGTAATCTGATATGTGTATGATTGGCAGGAAAGAATTGTGCAGCTATTTGAGAACAACACTTACTCTGTTGTGAACATATTTGATGTAACTCTACGGCCTCAGCTTAACCTTACGGGAGTGGTTGAGGTAATTTTGAGTTAACATATAGCAAAAATGACGCCCATTGACTTGCTTAGTCTTATTGCATGAGTGGGACGAAATTAGCCTTATCTAACATGTATTTCATTGGCAGATTCCTGAAGGAAATGGTTCAGGAGTTGTCTGGGATGAACAAGGGCACATTGTCACGAATTACCATGGTAAGGAGTAAGGACATGTAATATCCTGTACAATACTTGATGGGTCTTGCAAATTAGGTAACTGGTAACAGGTCAATAAGGGTAAAACTTAGGATCCAAGACAGGCTGTGCTTGCCGGATCCTTGAGACTAGTATCGTTCATTATTTTTTTGAATTGTACGAATAACTTACATATACAGTTTTTATTAGAGTTAATTACATAATTGGTCCTTGTGGTTTGTCGGATCTTGCAGAAAATGTCCCTGTGTTTTTTTTTTGACGGGTCATGTCCTCGTGGTATGCAAAAGTTACGGGTTTGGTCCTTTGACGGGTCATGCTGTTAGTTGACCGTTAACTTGGCAAACCACAAGGACGATTTATGTAACAACACAAAAAAAAAAAAAAAAAAAAAAAACACAAAAAAAAACGAAAAACTGATTAAAAAAAAATAATAAAAAACACAAACTTTAAAAAAATAACATTTAAAAAAAATATTTATTATACTTAAATTTGGGCTTATTTATAATGTGAGGGCTTAAAAAAATTTATTATACGATAAAATTTTTAGTTAATACTTAAAAACATATTTAATAAAAAAAACGTATAAAACTTATACAACGCTAAAACGTATAAAAATTGATGAAAATGTACAAAAATGGTACAAAATACGCATTTAAAATTTAAGCCAAAATTGTGAGGGCCTAATTTTTTTATTTTTCATTTTTAAAAAAGTTTATTATACTTAAATTTTTAAGCAAAAAATTGAAGTATAATAAACTTTTTTTAAAGTTTAATAAAAATATAGGCCTTGTTCATTTTGAAATATACATAAGCAAATATAAGTAATAATAATTAAAAAAAAAAAAAAATCTCTTAGGCCCTCACATTATACATAAGCACCAATTTAAGTGTAATAAATATTTTTTGTAAAGGTTTTTTTTTAAACAATTTTTCGTTTTTTTTTTAAAGTTTTTTTTTTTCTTTTTTTTTTAATCAGTTTTTTTTTTTTTTTTTGGTTAGTTACATAAATCGTCCTTGTGGTTTGCCAAGTTAACGGTCAACTAACAGCATGACCCGTCAAAGGACCAAACCCGTAACTTTTGCATACCACGAGGACATGACCCGTCCAAAAAAAAACACTGGGACATTTTCTGCAAGATCCGACAAACCACAAGGACCAATTATGTAATTAACTCTTTTTATTATTTAACCTTTTATTGAAATAATGATCCAATCTTTGAATAGCTTTAGGAGGCTGTAAACACTTAAATATGCGTTGTGGACAACTTTTACAATATTCAATATATTTTGTTTTTTGCTATTTTTTAGTTTTACCATTTGACCCGTTATCAATAGACTATGACCCAAATTTAACCCATTTTTGCATATATGGGTAAAATTTCTCACCTACAGGCAATTCTGAAAGCATCTATTCCTGATTCTGCATCTTATTTGTTCTGATGTTTTGTGTATACCCATTAGTATTTCGTATCTAGAGGGTTGTTACTGAAATGTCTTGGATCATGATCGGACATGTAACTAGGACCATGCATTGTTCTTCTATTCTGCAGTATCTTATTCTTGTAACTTTTTAGTCTTGTTTTTAGTCTTTATATTAGCACTTTGCTCCTTTGGAATTTCAATTCTCATATGTTTGCAGTAGTCACCATTTTATAAAAATCATGTACTGCTCTTCATTCCATTAGTTATTCAATATATGCTGAGTTACACATTTCCATTTTTCATCTGAAGCACAAAGTATTCTAGCATTGGCAGACCATTTTTGTTTGATACCGTACTGCTAGTTGTTGATCATCGTAAGTGGCATGTAAAATTGCTAAACTACTCATATTGATGTCTAGTTATTGGCAATTCTCTATCAAGGAATCCAAAACCCGGAGAAGTTGTTGCACGTGTAAATATTCTTGCTTCAGAAGGGTGAGGCAGTCTCTGGCATAATGTTAATTTCAGTAATGTTTATAGATTCTGCCTCATGACATTTCTTGTGTGTAAATATTGGAAGGGTACAAAAGAACTTTGAAGGAAAATTAATTGGTGCAGATCGCTCCAAGGACCTTGCTGTCCTAAAGGTGTAAATTTTTCCAAATATTGTCTGCAATTCTGTTTTCCTGAGTTTATCAATTTCTTAGCTGGCCGTTCGCACTAAAAAGTTATCTGGTTCACACATGCGCTGATTTGTAAAAATACTGACTCTTCACTGGTGTAGGTGGAAGCACCTGAAGATCTGTTGAGGCCAATGAAGGTGGGCCAATCATCTTTCCTAAAAGTTGGCCAACAATGTTTAGCCATTGGAAACCCGTTCGGCTTTGATCACACACTCACAACGGGGGTTATTAGCGGTCTCAACAGAGACATACTTAGTCAAACTGGAGTCACAATTGGTGGAGGAATTCAGACAGATGCTGCCATCAACCCTGGAAATAGGTTTTTCTTTTTCTCACTAAATGATAATTCTATGGTTTCACTTTCCGAAGAAGTATCAATTAGTTTTAATTGACTTCCTTTTTCTTTTGTAAATATTAAGCCATATATTATGACATTGGCAGTGGAGGCCCTTTGTTGGATTCTAAAGGAAATTTAATTGGGATAAACACTGCAATATTCACACAAACAGGTATTTATGTACTATTTAGTTGTTTTTCTTTTCAGTCAGTTGATCTAATGATTCCATGTGGCATGTATGCTATATTCTAACACTACCAATGGTACATTAATCACACCGTATTTTTTATTTGACAGGTACTTCAGCAGGTGTGGGATTTGCCATCCCTTCCTCAACGGTGGTAAAGATAGTACCTCAGCTGATTCAGTTCGGGAGAGTAAGTTATCTGCTCATCACATTAAAGACTGTAACATAAGGGGTCGTTTTCAACTCATTTACATAAAGACCAAGTTTATTTCGGTTACATTTTTTTCATAATGAGCCAAACAATTTGAAAGCCTTGAAAAATATCAAGTGTTTACAACTTACTAATTAGTCGTAAAAAATTTAGCTTTTGTAATTGTATTCGATATGTTGATTGTTTATGAATTTCAGAAAAATATGAAAATGTAGTGTTGGTGGTCAATCTGACCCATTTTTATTCATTGACCAACTCATCTAGACTGATTGTCCGGCCCAGTTTTTCCATCTATGCATCTTAGCAAGTAATCAAGAGATTATTCTTCTATTAAAAGGTTTTTCTGTTTGGAGCCGTCTTAGTTTGTAGGGATTGATATGTCGCAGCATTGACACTAACTTGGTCTTTGAAAACTCCCGTTTGGTCATATTCTGAAGCTCGTAACATTGTTTATCATGGATTCTAGGTTGTTCGAGCTGGTCTGAATATTGAGATTGCTCCTGATCCTGTTGCAAACCAACTTAATGTTCGAAATGGAGCTCTCGTTCTGCTGGTAAAAATCATTAGCGCAACCAATTCTTGTTTTTCAGTGTAGTCAATCCTCAATAATGTATCTAATTGTTTCGATTTTATGGGTTCTAGGTTCCTGCAAATAGTCCAGCAGCAAAAGTTGGTCTTCGTCCCACTACCAGGGGATTTGCTGGTAATATTGTTCTCGGTGACGTCATTTTATCAGTCGACAACAAACCTGTGAGTTTTCTTCTGTACTTTCTCGTGTTTTTTAACCAATCACTGAAATTGGTTTTAAATCATTTTAATGAAACTTGGTAAAAGATTGCCAAATTCTAGACTGTAAAGGCAACCGCTTTTACCCATTTTTATGAAAAATGTTAAATTTAGGGTTATATTGCATCGGCCAAAAAGGTATAATTAAAGAAAAATAGCTAAAAAGAAAACTGGTGGAATGGTATACAAGTCACCGAAAAACGTGTTTGAAGGTTCACAACCTGATAAGTTTCAATGTCTAGTATAATGGGATCACTATTGCAATAATAGTTTCTGTAATGCATATAACAAGTTAATTATTTATGAGGAAAAAACGAAGAAAAGAAGTGTTAGCCTAGCATGAAAGATAAGAGTACATGCATAGCATGATAGCAGCATAGACTAAAGCCTTGGGATATGCCACTGTAGCAAGAGAATGATCTCCGTTAGAAAACTTTGATAGGTTGAAAACCCAATTATAAAAACAAGGCCACATCAACCGGAAATGTCAAGGAAGGAAAATGACCCAGTCGAGGTGATAACTGTCGTGTTTCATGTATTCAGGTTAGGAATAAAGCTGAGTTTCTAAAAGCATTAGATGATTATAGTGTAGGAGATAAGGTCCTCTTAAAGATACAAAGGGGTAATGAGACATTGGAGATGCCTATTGCTTTAGAGGAGACTTCATGAGAACTTGCGGCTTAATTTTGTATCTGTCATTGTAAATTGGATTAGTTATATATATACAACTTATTACGTCTCTTCATATATTTTCTTGCATGATTTCTCATTCTTTTTTGCTGTATAATATCTGTAAGATGGCTTGTTAGAGCTATAGTAGTGAAAGATCAATAAAGATCTTTATTACATGGCATGTTGTCATGTTGGTACTTTCAGATTTGTTCAATTACACATGTTAAGATCAAGACTGCGACAATGCCGGCAAATGTAATAGAAAGCAGACAACAAACGGAAGTGTTTTCTGTGGCTTATGCATGTGTATCTCCTCGAGTCCTCGGCACATATAAAATATAATGTACAAAGTTTGTTACAGCGAAAAAAAGATTAGTGAAAATATGGTCGTAGAAGCATTATTGCTGCTTCAAATAAAGTGTGTCGTCCTCTCGGCCCTCGGGTGCTTTTCCATTGCTTTCCATACAAAAGTTATATCTACCTTCACGGTTCATCCTCTTTGTTTGGTAGGTTGTTGCGTGGATGACCTGATCGTTCTTGAGACTTGACTTCAATATTTCATCCAATACTGATTTACTATATGTGATCATGTGTAGTTAGAGCACACGGTATGGTACTAGGCGTTGTGAAATAGTGTTGCCACGCAAGCCTAATACCATGAATACCACATTTTTTTGCAATCATAAGGCTGAAAACTAGCCTCACTAAAACACACACACACACACACACACTAAAATAACAGTATTGACACAACAACACTGAAGCTATAACGTTGGGCAAGGGTGTGTAAACGTTTGGCACAAGGCTATAACGTGTAATGAGCTTAAATGTTTTAAACATAAATGATAGAGTAATTATCACAATCAGGCATTCAAAGTGAAGAATATGAACACGAAATTGTAATCAAAGTGATTTGTTATATGATAGATGTGGTGGAAATGTTACACAGAGAGAATTGAGAGAAAGTTACAATCATGAATAAATAAAAGTGAAAGACTAAAATGTATTTATACAATGAGAAATGGAGGGAAAATCTGTTATGGAGGTGTTGACCAAGAGTTGACTTCCAACATGTGCATCTCACGTGTGAGTTATAGAAGAGCTCATAACATTCCATCCCCCTTAGCATTCTTGCCCTCAAGAATGGAGCTCCATCTCAATAAACCTTTGGATCAAATCAGCATAAAGCTCCTAAGTAGCATCTTCCTTTGATTGATTGACCCACTTGACCAAAACATATAACACTGCTTTGTTGTTTAACTTGCCTAGTCTTCCTCCAATAATGGCTTCAGACTCCACACTTAGCACACCATCTGGACCACAATGAAGCAAAACCCCCATTTTGTTACCACTTCCATTGCACACTTAGCATGTAATCTGGCTATCTTTTGGTACATGCAATTTATAGGCCACTTTTCCAACCTTCGCAATAATGAGGAAATGACCATAGTACTTGGCTACAAACTTGTGATAGGATCCTTGTCTTACAGTAGCTCGTTTATAGGGCTGCAGTTTCAAATAAACCCACATTCCAACCTCAAAATTTCTATCACTTCGGTGCTCGTCAGCCATATTCTTCATTCTAATATGTGACCTATTCAAATGGAACTGCAACATCTCAATGGCATGCTCTCTTGCTTGCATAGTCCTGTCAACTTCCTCTACTGCACTAGAACTAGCTAGATAAGGCAAATGAGTGTTAGGGGATTGTCGATACACAATCTCAAAGGGAGTGGTTTGGGCTCAACTGTGAAAATTGGTGTTGTATCAATATTATGCCAAAGCTACCCATTTGACCCACTCTTTGGGTTTTTCACCAGTCATGCACCTCAAGAAGCATTCTACACACTTATTTACTATCTTTGTTTGTCCATCAGATTGTGGGTGGTAAGATGTGGACAAGTTCAACTACACTTTGAGGACCTTGAACAGGGATTGCCAGAAATGACTGATGAAAATCTTGTCCCTGTCACTAACAATAGTGTTTGGCATACCATGTAACTTATACACATTGTCCAAAAACACCTAAGCTACTTGGCCTGCAGTGAATGGATGACTCATAAGGATGAAGTGTGCATATTTAGTAAGTCTGTCTACCACCACAAATAACAGTGTCTTGCCCTGTTATGGGGGTAAAGCTTCAATAAAATCCATAAAGATGTCATGCCACACTTTAGTAGGTACTAGAAGTGGTTGTAGTAAGCCTGGACTTGCAGCTAAATCAGACTTATTCCTCTGGCATATATCACACTCAGCCACAAAATTTTTAACCAACTTCTTCATTCCTTTCCAATACAATACAATACTCTATCTTCTTAATTGTCACCTGAATAGCTAAATATCCACCAACTGGCCCACAATGGAAATGTGTCAACATCTTCCTTAATTTTTCATCATTACCAACCACTAGTTTCCCTTTCCTTTTGAGCTCATCATTATTCGAGGTGTACTTGTTCCCGGTGTAAGTCTTATCCTTAAGTTTGTCAATCAATCTTTGTAAATCTACATCCTTATCTCAACTGTCTTTAATTTGTAACAACTCACTTGTCACTGAACTCAGAACCATAGCACACAACTCATAACCACCGGAAATCCTTGAGAGTGCATCAACAGCCATGTTCTCACTACCTTTCTTATAAGAGATCTCATAATCATATCCCATCAACTTTGGCAACCACTTAGCCTGAAAGGGTGTAGTTAACCTTTGATCCAACAAGTATCTAAGACTGAAGTGGTCAGTCTTGATCTTGAAATGTCTATCTAAAAGATACCCCTTCCACCTCTCCAAAGCCATCAAAACAACGTAAAACTCTTTTTCATAGGTTGACAAGGCTTGATGCTTTGGAGATAAGGCTTTGCTCAAATAAGTTATGAGATCTCCTCCTTGCTGCAACATTTCTCCAATACCTAGCTCAGATGCATCAATCTCAATAGTGAAGGTCTGATTGAAGTCTTGAAGTCTCGTAGAGCTAATACTAGAGCTTCCATCATGGCTAATTTCAATTTTTCAAAGGCTTCCTGTGCAGTGCTATCCCATTTGAAAGAGTTTTTCTTGAGCAAGACGGTTAAGGGCTTACTAATCACTGCATAATCTCTTATGAATCTCCTGTAGTACCCTGTCAACCCCAAAAACCTCTTAATTGTTTCACAGTGGTGGGAGTTGGCCACTTTTGCATAGCCTTTATTTTGGAAGGATCTGTGGAAACTCCTTCTCCTAAAAGTATGTGACCCAAATTCTCCACTTTTTTAACAGCAAAAGTACACTTGCTCAGCTTAGCATACAAAGAATTCTCCTTCATGACTTGTAGGACTGTTCTCACATGTTGCCAATGTTCTTCCAGTGTAGCACTGTATACCAGGATGTCATCAAAAATCACAAGTACAAACTTCCTCAGATGGGGTTTAAACACATTGTTAATGAGTGATTGAAAGGTTGAAGGTGCATTGGTTAAACCAAATGGCATCACAAGAAATTCATAGTGGCCTTCATGAGTTCTAAAGGTTGTCTTTCCCACATCTTCTAGGTGCATCCTTATTTGATGGTAGCCAGATCTCAGATCCAACTTAGTAAAGAACTGAGCACCCCTTAACTCATCTATCAACTCCTCAATAATTGGGATTGGAAACTTGTCCTTACCAGTGTATTTATTGAGTTGCCTATAATCAATGCACATCCTCCATGTACCATCCTTCTTTTTCACCATGACAATGGGAGAAGAGTATGGTCTTTGACTGTCTCTTATGACTCCAGACTCCCTCAACTCTTTTACCATTTCTTCAACAACATCCTTCTGGTTTGGTGGGTGTTTATAAGGTCTGATATTGACAGGAAGGGTGTTTGGTAGTAACGGAATGGTGTGGTCATGTGTTCTCTGTGGTGGCAGTGAAGTTGGCATCTCAAACACAACTTGGTATTCATCCAAAAGTGTAGTAAATTGTAGTGGTTTTGGTTCATTTGGTACTGATGTTAGGCTGAAAAGGGTGTTTGGGTAAACACATAGCATTGGCACATTAGCTTTTGTTCCATAGTTGTTGACCTCTTTGTTGGTTTTCTTCCTAGACATCCATTGCAAAACAGCCTTTTGAGCTCCCCTGAGTACCATTCTTTTGCCATTGTACATAAAATCCATCACCAACTCTTTGAAATTCCACTTAATACAACCCAGAGTAGATAACCATTGAACTCCTAATACCATTTCATACCCACCTAAAGGTAGAATGAGCACACCAGACACAAATACTTCACCCTGAATAGTCCATTTGAAATCCTTACATTCAAATAGACTAGTTATTACTTGTCCATTAGCCACTGAAACTTCTATAGGGCATAACTTTTTGAGCATGCACCCTAGTTATTTAGCTGTTTTGAGGTCCAAAAAAGTGTGTGTACTTCCAGAGTCAATGAGAGAGTGCAAGGTGCAAAGTGTGTGTCATAGGGCATATTTGAAACACTGATTCTTTGCTCTTTTGTCTGTTATCTCTTTCTGAGTCAACCTTCTCTTATTTTGTACATAAGCAGATCCAATATGTTGTGGTGCAGGTAATGCTAAAGTAGTGGTAGTGTTTCTAGGTAGATAAGCTGCATTCTTATTGGCATATGTGGTTGTATTAGCATAGGTAGTCTTAGGAATGGTTAGCCAAGGCACTGTCCTACCCTTCATGACCAAAATAGTTGCTTCTTGCATCTTAGCTAGACAATACACATTTATTAGGGTAGTTGGCTTAAACATCCTAACTGTCATTCCTATCTCATCCTTCAGACCCCCTATAAAGAAGCTTACAACATAGGACTCAGTCAATTCTACCTTATTCATCAACACCTCAAACTGATCCTGATACACTTGTAGAGTACTAACTTGTTTCAAATTTTTTAATTCTGCCATAGGATCTTCAAACACAGAATCAAAACGTATTTTCACTTCTTTTTCATACAAAGACCACTCAACACCTTCACAATACCTCTTAATGAATTTCTTATGCCAATTAAGTGCCTTATCAAACATGTGCGTAGAAACTAACCTTACTTTCTGGTGTTCAGCAATAGAATCAAGGAGAAAGAACTGATTTACCCTATACAACCATCCTTGCACATCTTCGCCATAGAATTTGGGAAACTCAAGCTTTATCAACCTTCCAAATGATGATCCTAACCCTTCGCCTCTATTACTGGTGCCTTCCCCACAATTCAACCGATTGAGTTTACCAGTAGCATGTTGTTGAAAAGTATAACAAACCTCTAATTTGTTCATTCATATGTTCAAATTGATCGTTGCATGTTTAACAGAGTTGTATTCAAGTCAATGGCATTTGTAGCGGTCAAACTAATCGGAATAGCACTACTACTATTGTCTGTTGATCTTGTATTCACCATTGCATCGAGTTAGTTGAATAACAGAATTGAAAAACGTGTATGTGATTTGGAAACGAAACAAGAATGATTGGAAATTGACCGGAAAATGAACTAACTGCGCCAGAATTAAAAATTAAACGGTTATAACTGATTTGTAACTGAAATGGAACAAAATTTGGTGCCAGAAAAGCGCTCAGATACAAATTTTAATGAGCTTAAATGTTTTAAACAGAAAGTGAAGAATATGAACACGAAATTGTAATCAAAGGGATTTGTTATATGATAGATGTGGTGGAAATGTTACAGAGACATAATTGAGAGAAAGTTACAATCATGAATGAGTAAAAGTGAAAGACTAAAATGTATTTATACAATGAGAAATGGAGGGAAAATCTGTTATGAGGGTGTTGACCAAGAGTTGACTTCCAGCATATGCATCTCACGTGTGAGTTATAGAAGAGCTCATAACATAACGGTGTGAAAAACATTGTGGTACCTCAAGCTTGTAGTCATAGCTTTCATAAATCCTCGAGTGGTTGAGTCGGTATGTACTTTTAGTTTGGATCATTGCTTTTCTAGTTTTAAGTCACTCGTATCTTTTTTAAGTTTCAACCTTGTCGGAATTTCATATCTAAACCTCGGACGGGGAACCTTGTTGGAATTTCATATCTAAACCCGGGACGGGGATTTTTACCCTATTACATGTTTTTACCTCGTTACTTTTAATAGAAATTCTTACAAAAGCTTACAAATATGCATATATATAGCAAACGTTAAATAAAGTAAATACATGTTTGGCGGTTGAAACATCAAGTACAAAGTTAATCTTAAGTACACAAAAGATAACCGAACCATCAACAGCTACATTAGCTATTACTACTAATCTAAATATATTGGTCGTTGACTTGAGCTTCGATCTTCAGTCACCGCAACTTTAACGAGATGATTAAGCAAATTGAGGTACATATCCATCAAGATCAGCAAACTGTGGATCATTTTGATCAACTTGTTCATAGTCTGCAACAACATCGGTAGGTGAACTATCAACCATTTGTTCGACCCTAACTTCACCCGTAAGGTCGTTTTGTTCAAGTACATCAATGTTACCAATAGTAACATCCAACAGTGATGTAGGAGATGTGAAACCTCTCCTATCTGCATTAAAGAGCGATTAAGTTTTTTCTTGGTTGAAAATGAAGACAAATGATGTAGGTATGAGCGTCGGGGATTTTATATATGTATTAATCTAATTGGATGCCGTTGATAATTGTAACATATTTCTTCTTAAAATTTTGATTTCTCAATCTTGGAGTGAGAAATTATCATATTATCTTACTAGTTATAATTCTTGTGCATGCATGAGGTTCAAACTAAAAGTACAACTAATGATTATATGTCAACTATATTTGTTCGGCGTGTGTTTATAAGCCATTCCTTCATTTTAATATTTTGAATCCCGTGCATCCAAATTTTTGTCTTTCAATTATATTAATTTAGTTTAGCCGTATGTTAAATTTTTAACCCGTATACGCGAGGATTATTAAACATGAATTAATTTCATAAATTAATTATAAATAATGATAATATTTTCAAGTATATTTGTTCGGGTTTGAAAGTATGATCAAATCTCGTCTCTTTTTACATAGTTTAATTATATATGTATTCTACGAAAGAATGAAAACGTAATCGTTTTGTATGCCAAACAAATAATGTTGTATGTATACTAAAATAATATATGTTAATCATAGGTGATGAAATAGAAGTTAATAAATGTAAAAAGAAAAAAGTTGAAAGTTCAAAAGTAGAGGGTACGCAGACGTATGCGTTCCGGTCTAGAAATAGTCCAAAGGTGGTATAGATGCGATACAAACGCTGACACCTGCTCAGAAATCATGGATCAAGAGAATGGGGTTTGGGGGAATATTAGATATGAAGTTAGATGGCATACCTTCTAAGATGGGGTTTTATGTAGTCGATAATTTCAACTAGGAACACATGGAAATAAAACTAGGAAATGGTAGTATTGTGATTACAAAAGAGCTTATTTCAGATATTCTAGGTATAAGAAACGAGGGGATAGATATAGTGGATGCGGAGGTTGAAAAGGATGACGAGATGTTGAAAAACTGGAAGGAGCAGTATGGACATGCGGCTAATGTGTATACCGGTGATGTTAAGGTTCAGATTCGTAAGTCGAGAATTGCGGATTTGAATTTCAAGTTCAACTTCATTGTTTTGTTTACGTCGATTATGGGCTGTGTGAAACAAAAAGGAATTTGTGATGAGAGTGTGCTAAATCACACAACTAGTGGAATAGATTTGTCCTCGATAAATTGGTGCGACTATATTTGGCGATGTCTACAGAAATGCAAAGAAGGTTGGAAGAGAGACATGGCGAACAGTTTCTTTTTGGGGCCAATTACTTTTCTAACTGTAAGTTTTTGAGCTGTTGTTTTTATTTAATTATACAAAAGGTATAATGTTCTATTTTGTAATAAATGGTATATTAACTGAAAACATGTATGAAATCTGATGTCGTATGTTGATGCTAGTGTCTGTGATGGGTTCAACGTGCCTCGTGTTAGACCTCCAATCAGATTTTGGACAATAGAGTTGTTAAGAGAGAGGGAAGTACAAGAAATTGCAAATGGAGGTCTCGGTATGGGTGAACTGCAAGGCCCTTACATTGAAGAAGACATAGATACCATGCCTGATGATGAAGAGGTAAACGTAAACAACTCAGCATTGTACGCTTCTGTTTATAAGATAATGTGTAATTTAAGTTGAATGTAAGACATTGATGTTTGTTCGTATACATAAACCTGTTAAAAAATATCTTACCTGGAAAAGGTGTATTTAAAAAATGATTTTTTTAACAAAGTAAAGATGTTTAGTAAAATGTCTTCAACAAGTCAGTTTCTAAAAAAATTACACCTCTGTTTCTAATATAGTGTGTAATTTGGTGTAGAGATTTATATGGAAGTTGAACAAAATTGTGGAGACAATACGAATGAATCGTACATCGTTTGAAAAAACTCTGGTGATGACTGACTTGAGTCAACAGTATGCGGCTCTGATGTTAAAAAAAGGTATGTGATGAGGGGACGAGTGGTACAAATGCTGAGAATGTAGGAGGTAGTATGGGGTTGCAAGATAATGAAGTTGTTAAAGAAAAGGGGACGAGTGGTACAAATGCTGAGAATGTAGGAGGTAGTTTGGAGTCGCCTGCTTACAAAATGGGACCACAGACGTAAACGGAGGTTTTAATGACCGTAGATAGGGTTGTTTCAAACTTCCATGGTGCTGATAAAGAATGGGAAAAGGAGTTGCCAATTTTGAGTCTTGGGTTCACTCAACCAACCCAGAATGTTGTGGAGAAAGAAGCAGATGAAGGCACTTTAAAACAAATAACAAAAACAGAAGTTGTAAGTGGAAAGAACGTGCAATTGAAAGCTGGAAGTAGTTCAAGGTTGCGCGTGGAACCTGTGAATGCAGTTCCATTAAGAGTTATGAAACCAGTCAAGAATCGTGCTAGACGTGTATAAGGCCTAACACAATGTATGGTATCACCATACTATAACAGAATTTTTGAAATTGATGGCAAGTACACGAAAGGGGAAAAAGCATTTGAATTATATCTGACCAACACGACAATAACAGATGAAAGGTATGTAACGTATTTAAGTTTCATTTAGATAACAACAGTGTTTAGTGGTCATTAATATATCATATCGTATAAATTGATAATCTATCGGCTTTCATTACAGTGAAATAATATTTGAGACAACGTATGGGGTAATGACAAGTATGCACGAAATGTGGACTCTGGTACTTGGACATAATATTGCGGATGGTGTGGTGGACGGTTGGTCTGCATTTCTGAATCCACTGGAAAAGTATAAAGACCCAAACTCGTACTCAAGATTCTATTTTCCAACTTTTGTCGTGGTAAGTGTACTAGTAGATTACTATTTTTATATCTTTGAAAAAAGAAATAGATGTTTATTGGAATAACATATATGTACAAGGATAAGAAGAAGTTCACTAATGGAAAGCAGGCAACGGCTAGCCTGAATATGTATTTTATGAACGTGGAGAAGTTGGTTGCACAAGCAGGGAAGGATGGGATGCTTCAAAATGTGGACATTGTAAGTTGTAAACTATGTTTTTAATAAATAACTTTGTAAATCATGCATGCTATGAATATATTAAGGAACACAGGAAATAATAAGTGTATTGAGTATCTGGTATAGACATGAATGTTTATTAATGTATTAAATATGTTGTTTATGTTATAACATTTGGCGTTTGTGTGTTATCGGACTACAATAAAAAATTGCATGCTTTTATACCTGTTAGGAATGGAGAACACAAGTTTGTGCTATGCGTGAATCTGAAGTATCCGAATGTGACCCTTATTGATAACAATAAGGTCAGAAAGACAGAGGGCAGTGTTAAAAAGTTAAATGTGACGGCTGTAAATGACATGACAATAGCTGCTATTATGGTATGTAAATTTTATAGCTAACAATCTTAAAAAGAGGAGAATTGTATAGTATAAATAGCATATGCAAGTATCGTATAAAAGTTCAACATGTGAGTTTTATAGGTTAAAATGACATGATGCTTGGATTTATTATTTCATGCAGTTCCAGAATTTGGGCATATACATGCGGAAAGTTAAACATGGGAATGCAGACGCCATTGAACATGCCAAGGTTTTTCATCCAGAATTTTCTTGGCAAATTGATTGCAGGCCAGACGACTGTGGTGTCTTTTGATGCGACACGTGGAAGCTTATACTGGATCAACAATGGGTAGGTGGGTGTGCGGATTCGCAAATGATGGTAAGAAGCAGGATAATCAGTTTGCCAAGTTAAGGTTAAAATATGTTGCAAGAATGCTACTGGTTGAATACAATGTGCATAAAGATAAGATTGCAGCATTTTGGGAAAAAAGGAAGGTCCAAAAGCAGCTGTGAAAATGAAAAGGTCAACAGAAACAACGAAAAATTCATAGCCAGCTTAGATTTTCACTACATGTTCCAGTTGATTTAGGTTTTTAGCATAAAACTTCTATGCTCAGTATGCTTTTGTTTAGGAAATTAGGGGACTTAAATAAAGTAGTTATGGTGTAGTCAGATGTGAACATGGAATTTACATCTGCATTTTAAATGCAGATGTAAATTCCATGTTCACATCTGACTACACCATAACTACTTTATTTAAGTCCCCTAATTTCCTAAACAAAAGCATACTGAGCATAGAAGTTTTATGCTAAAAACCTAAATCAACTGGAACATGTAGTGAAAATCTAAGCTGGCTATGGATTTTTCCTTGTTTTCATAGCTGCTGTTGACCTTTCCATTTTCACAGCTGCTTTTGAACCTTCCGTTTTCCCCAAATATGCTGCAATCTTATCTTTATGCACATTGCATTCAACCAGTAGCATTCTTGCAGCATATTTTAACCTTAACTTGGCCAACTGATTCTCCTGCTTCTTACCATCATTTGCGAATCCGCACACCCACCTACCCATTATTGATCCAGTATAAGCTTCCATGTGTCGCATCAAAAAGACACCACATTCATCTGGCCTGCAATCAGTTTGCCAAGAAAATTCTGGACGAAAAACCTTGGCACGTTCAATGGCGTCTGCATTCCCATGTTTCACTTTCGGCATGTATATGCCCAAATTCTGGGACTGCATGAAATAATAAATCCAAACATCATGTCATTTTAGCCTATAAAACTCACATGTTGAACTTTTATACGATACTTGCATATGCTATTTATACTATACAATTCTCCTCTTTTTAAATACTGTTAGCTAAAATATTTACATACCATAATAGCAACTATTGTCATATCATTTACAGCCGTCACATTTAACTTTTTAACACTGCCCTCTGTCTTTTTGACCTTATTGTTATCAATAAGGGTCACATTCGGATACTTAAAATTCACGCATAGCACAAACTTGTGTTCTTCATTTCTAACAGGTATAAAAGCCTACAATTTTTAATTGTAGTCCGGTAACACACAAATGCCAAATGTTATAACATAAACAACATATTTAATACATTAATAAACATTCATGTCTATACCAGATACTCAATACACTTATTATTTCCTGTGTTCCTTAATATATTCATAGCATGCATGATTTACAAAGTTATTTATTTAAAACATAGTTTACAACTTACAATGTCCACATTTTGAAGCATCACATCCTTCCCTGCTTGTGCAGCCAACTTCTCCACGTTCATAAAATACATATTCAGGCTAGCCGTTGCCTGCTTTCCATTAGTGAACTTCTTCTTATCCTTGTACATATATGTTATTCCGATAAACATCTATTTCTTTTTTCAAAGATATAAAAATAGTAATCTACTAATACACTTACCATGACAAAAGTTGGAAAATAGAATCTTGAGTAAGAGTTTGGGTCTTCATACTTTTCCAGTGAATTCAGAAATGCAGAACAACCGTCCACCACACCATCCGCAATATTATGTCCAAGTGCCAGAGTCCGCATTTCGTGCATACTTGTCATTACCCCATACGCTGTCTCAAATATTATTTCCCTGTAATGAAAGCCGATAGATTATCAATTTATACGATATGATATATTAATGACCACTAAACACTGTTGTTATCTAAATGAAACTTAAATACGTTACATACCTTTCATCTGTTTTTGTCGTGTTGGTCAGATATAATTCAACTACTTTTTCCTCTTTGGTGTACTTGCCATCAATTTCAAGAATTCTGTTATAGTATGGTGATACCATACATTCTTTTAGGCCTTATACACGTCTAGCACGATTCTTGACTGGTTTCATAACTCTTAATGGAACTGCATTCACAGGTTCCACGCGCAACCTTGAACTACTTCCAGCTTTCAATTGCACGTTCTTTCCACTTACAACTTCTGTTTTTGTTATTTGTTTTAAAGTGCCTTCGTCTGCTTCTTTCTCCACTACATTCTGGGATGGTTGAGTGAACCCATGACTGAAACTTGGCAACTCCTTTTCCCATTCTTTATCAGCACCATGGAAGATTGAAACAATCCTATCTACGGTCGTTAAAACCTCCGTTTGCGTATGTGGTCCTATTTTGTAAGCAGGCGACTCCAAACTACCTCCTACATTCTCAGCATTTGTACCACTCGTCCCCTTTACTTTAACAACTTCATTATCTTGCAACCACATACTACTTCCTACATTCTCAGCATTTGCACCACTCGTCCTCTCATCACATTACCTTTTTTTAACATCAGAGCTGCCCTATACTGTTGACTCAAGTCAATAATCACTAGAGTTTTTTCAAACGATGTACGATTCATTCATTTTGTCTCCACAATTTTGTTCAACTTCCATATTAATCCCTACACCAAATTACACACCATATTAGAAATAGAGGTGTAATTTTTATAGAAACTGAATTGTTGAAAACATTTTACTAAACATCTCCGTTTTGTTAAAAAATCATTGTTTAAATACACCTTTTCCAGGTAAGCAATTTTTTAACAGGTATATGTATACGAACTAACATCAATGTCTTACATTCAACTTAAATTACACACTATCTTATAAAGAGAAGCTTACAATGTTGAGTTGTTTATGTTTACCTCTTCATCATCAGGCATGGTATCTATGTCTTCTTCAATGTAAGGGCCTTGCAGTTCACCCATACCGCGACCTCCATTTGCAATTTCTTGTACTTCCCTCTCTCTTAACAGCTCTATTGTCCAAAATCTG
The DNA here is from genome assembly GCA_910596185.1 of Chrysanthemum makinoi. Lineage (NCBI taxonomy): Eukaryota > Viridiplantae > Streptophyta > Magnoliopsida > Asterales > Asteraceae > Chrysanthemum > Chrysanthemum makinoi. The sequence goes on from OU343220.1 coordinate 175,242,043, forward strand.
ATTGGAAGTCTAACACGAGGCACGTTAAACCCATCATAGACAGTAGCATCAACATACGACATCTGATTTCATACATGTTTTCAGTTAATATACCATTTATTACAAAATAGAACATTATACCTTTTGTATAATTAAATAAAAACAAACAGCTCAAAACTTACGTTAGAAAAGTAATTGGCCCCCAAAAGAAACAGTTCGCCATGTCTCTCTTCCAACCTTCTTTGCATTTCTGTGGACATCGCCAAACATAGTTGCACCAATTTATCGAGGACAAATCTGTTCCACTAGTTATGTGATTTAGCACACTCTCAACACAAATTCCTTTTTGTTTCACACAACCATAATCGACGTAAACAAAACAATGAAGTTCAACTTGAAATTCAAATCCGCAATTCTCGACTTACGAATCTGAACCTTAACATCACCTGTATACACATTAGCCGCATGTCCATACTGCTCCTTCCAGTTTTTCAACATCTTGTCATCCTTTTCAACCTCCGTATCCTTTATATCTATCCCCTCGTTTCTTATTCCTAGAATATCTGAAATAAGCTCTTTTGTAATCACAATACTGCCATTTCCTAGTTTTATTTCCATGTTTTCCTGGTTGAAATTGTCGACTACATAAAAACCCATCTTAGAAGGTATGCCATCTAACTTCATATCTAATATTCCCCCAAACCCCATTCTCTCGATCCATGATTTCTGAGCAGGTATCAGCATTTGTATCGCATCGAATACCACCTTTGGACTATATTTAGACCGGAACGCATACGTCCGCGTACCCTCTACTTTTGAACTTTCAGCGCTTTTCTTTTTACCTTTATTAACAACTTCTTTTTCATCACCTATGATTAATAGATATTACTTTAATACACATACAACATTAATGAAATATGTTTCATGGTATACGTTAGACTTACTCTTCTTATCAACCATTTCCTTCTTGATGCTTTTGCTTGGATCGGTACCTGTAACATACATGAATTTCTTATAATATACATCATTAACACCTTTTTAAATTTTATTCTTCTTATATATGCATTCTTATTAAAATATACACAAACACTTACCATTGCCACCGGATGGTGATTTTTTCTCTCGGACAGCCTAAGATTCCACTTTCCCTTTCTTTTGTCCACTTCTTTTGACACATGACACGTACACATCCAACAATTGTATAACATCTTTGTACCATGAAAATTTGTGCAACTACTTCTCAAACACACTACTTACTGAATCATGATCCAACATAACTGTCCTATAACTAATGAAACTTTTTCAAATATGTGTTACAAAACCAACGATTTATGAGACTCACCTGCATTATTCCAGTCATCATTAAGGAAGTCGTCATCTAAATCCTCTTCCTCTATGTTTATATCGTCAGCAATGTGATCGTCATCTGCAAAAGGTTCCTTTTCTATGCTCCTTCCTTTCCTCTTCAAACCTAATATTCATTAAATATAAAAATAACGTTATATATCTGGTAACAAAAATAACGTACTATCGACACATGAATACCCAACCAACTATATACGGTACATCAGTCACTTCAAACACCCTTGCAATTAATGTATTCCTAAACACACATCCAAACACCCTTATAACTACTTGCATTCCTAAACTCACATCCAAACACCTCTGCAACTACTATTATTCTTAAACACACATGTTTGTACAACCTGTAACAAATCCAAACACAAATCCAAACACCCATGTAACAAATCCAAACACATATGTAACTAATATTATTCCTAAACACATCTTTTGTACAAACACAAATCCAAACACCCTTGTAAATAATCCAAACACATATGTAACTACTATTATTCCTAAACACATATCTTTTGTACAACCTGCATGTTAATACAAATAAATCGTAAAAATGTTTATTAATATTTAGCGTTCTCTTTGTGTTTTGTTGATAACAAATATAATGTTATCATAAGTAAATTATAAGGATACATGTTATTTTTGTAAAGCATCTACATATATAGTCATTTAATATAAATTGTTGTAATAATTCATTTATTGTAATAGTTTATTAGGATGGGTAAAAATCATAACCCATGGAGCATATCCATAACCCATGGAGCATATCCATAACCCATGGAGTTAACCCATAACCCATTGACTAGATGCATTGCATCTTTTAGATACATTGTATCTACTTAGGTACCCATGGTCCAAAGTCTAGGACCCATCACCCATGACCCATAACCCATAACCCATGGGCAAACAGGAGCATCTCACGGATCCCGCTGATTACACTAGACGGATCCCTCAGGCAAGGGATCCGTGGGATCCGTGCAAAAGTAGCAAGAAATTTCCTATAAATAGAGAGCCATTTCTTCATTGTAACTCACCCCTCTTCTTACAAACTCTCTCATATATTCTTACATTCTTCTAACCTTAGATCTCTTGATCTAGATAGTAGTTCTTCTTTCTTTTGTGGTGATTCTCATATAGGCCCTTCTTTAAGGCGAGATCACGAGCATTCTACAAGTCATCCAAGCAAGAGGTCCTTGATTGATTTGTTCCTCCACAAGATTTCTGTAGCAAAGATCTTGTATTTCATATTTCACATATTTGTTGTGTTATAGTAGTGTCGGTTTGGTCCTCCGTGTTAAGGACTCGTTATTTAGCTTTGTACCGGAAAAAGTGTAAGCGACGTTGTGAAGGCTTCTCCGCCGAGTTGAAGGAGTTTGTTGACATAGTGCTTGAACTCTCGAGTAGGTGACTCGGGGAGTGGAGTAGGGCAAGGAAGGTGTCCTTATAGCCGAACCACTATAAATTGTTTGTTACATTTCTATCCTTTACGTTACTTGTTTTCTTTACTTGCATTACTTATAGATCTATACTTTCTCTCCATCCATACGATTTCACATAACATCGAATCTAAAGTTTTTGAAACTAACTTAAAATCTGCAAAACTATTCAACCCCCCTTCTAGTTTTCCACAATTGGCATTAAGAGCTAAGTTTACAAAAGTTTGAAAGTAAATAGTATTTTAAAAACTTTTTGGTCACTATGGGTTCTGAAAATTATAAAGAAGGGCAATCTATGCAACGACTTCCACTACTTGAAACTAATGGTTTTATTTATTGGAAAAATAGATTCGAAACGTATGTGAAGTCAAAAGATATTGATCTTTGGTACATCATTGTTGAAGGCAACTTTGAAGCCACTACAAAAGATGAAACCAGAAATTTAGTAAACACACCTCATGATCAACTCACCGATAATCATAAGAAAAAGCTTTCCAAAAATAGTGAAGCTAAAATGGTTTTATACAATGCTTTACCCAAAAAGGAATTCGAAAGAATTTTCATGCGTAAAACCTCTAAAGAAATTTGGAATTCTTTAGTTGTAACTCATCAAGGAAATCAACAAGTTAAAAACAATAAAATAGATTTGTTTGTTTAACAATATGAACAATTTTCAATATCGGATGAGGATACTATAGATCATTCTTTTGCTAATTTTAATACTATAATTACATCATTACAAGCACTTGATGAGTCTTTCTCTAGTCGTAATCATGTTAGGAGATATCTAAGGGCACTTCCATCCAAATGGAGATCTAAGGTGACGACAATTGAAGAATCAAAAGACTTGTTAATCCTCGCCCTTGATGAACTCATAGGCAATCTAAAGGTCTATGAGCTTGTCCTCGCAAAAGATTCCGAAGTCTCAAAAGAGAAGAAGGAGAAGCACAAATCTCTTGCCTTAAAAGCCAAGAAGGTATCAAGCGATGAAGAAAACTCTTCTTCTGATAGTGATGACGAAGAGTATGCCATGGCGGTAAGGGATTTCAAGAAGTTCTTTAGAAGAAAGGGAAGATATGTCAAGCAACCATATGACGACAAGAAGGGGTTCCGGAAAGGCAAAGACGACAAGAAAGCAAGGGATGAACGCGCTTGTTTTAAATGTGGGGACGCTAATCACTTTATTAGTGAGTGTCCCAAACGTGACGAACAAAAAGAGTTCGTGAGTGGTTCGTGGGGAATGAGCGAGTAAGAGGATGAAGAAATATGTCTCATGGCAAATGACTCAAACGAGGTATGTCCTGAATCTCTCTATTATAGTAGCTCATCATTAGATGATGATTCATTGCATCGTGAATATGATAAACTTTGCAAAATTAGTTTAAAGGTAATTAACAAAAACAAGATTTTGAAAAACCGAAATGAACGTTTAGAAAAGGAAGTCTTTGAGTTAAAAGCTAAATTAAAACGTTTAGAAAAGGGGAAGATAGCAAGTGGGGAATGTGAGCTTTGTGTTCAACTTCAAACACTAGTTGATAATATAGATTCCAAGATTGCTAGAATGAGTATTAATACTCTTGATATGATATTAGATAGTGTTAAAACAGGAAATAACCAAAAAGGTTTAGGTATTTCAGCAACTTGATGTTTCAACTAGTGAAAACAAAGAAACACAATTCGTCAAAGCAATAGAAAAACAAGTCACTGTAGTCACGGATCCCACGGATCCCACAAAAAGGGAACCGGCTAGTGTAAAACTAGGGATCCGTGGGTATGCTGAAGCAAACAGTAGTAATAATATTGCCTCTTCATGTAGAACCGATTTTGTGATTGTTAATCAGAAGAAACCAACTCATGTGACTATTAGACAACCACCTCCAAGACAAAATCAAAGTTTTATAAGAAACAAAGGTCCATCGTTTTCAAAACCAAACACATTTATATGGAGACCTAATAATGTTTATCCGAGAAGTAACCATCAAATGAGATGGAATCCTAATATGCAAAACGGTTTTCCATTTCAAAACTTTGCACCATGGAATGCATACTCACCTTTTCCATATATGTCTAACATGAATGAAATGTATAACACTAATGGACCCATGAACAAATGGGGACCAAACTTTTGAGTTAATTGTTTTCTTAGGTATGCTTAAAGGTCGACCTAGATCCGGATGAATGGATCAAGGATAGCGGGTGCACGAGGCACATGACCGGTAATAAAGATTTATTTTCCACATATGAATCCTTCAATGGAGGAAATATGGTATTTTTATATAGCAAAAGCAAAATCATCGGTAATGGTAAGATTTCTAACAAATCTCTAACCATTAACGATGTATGTCACGTAGAAAACCTAAACTTTAACCTTCTAAGTATAGGACAAATATGTGATAAGAAGTGTAACGTGCTTTTTAATGAAACTGGTAGTAAGATATTGAAAAACGGTATCACTATAGGAAGAGAAATTAGGAAACATGGAGTCTATGTCATTAAAATCGGTAAAGAACCTAAAGACAAACTTTGTCTTACTTCTATGGATGATACTTCGACCTTATGGCATCGAAGATTAGGTCATGCTAATATGCGACTACTTCAATCGCTATCATCCAAAGATCTAGTAAGAGATCTACCAAAATTAAAATATTAACATCACTTTTGTGATGCTTGTAACGTAGGAAAACAAGTCCATGCTAGTCACAAAGCTAAAAATATGGTCTCTACAACTAAGTGTGTAGAATTACTTCACATGAATTTATTTGGTCCATCAGCTATCCAAAGTTATGGAGGCAACTACTACACTTTGGTTATAGTGGATGATTACTCTAGGTACATATGGACTAAATTTTTAAAGAATAAAACTGAAACGTTCGATTACTTTAAAATATTAAGTTAAAAAATTCAAAGACAATTAGGAAGTCCTATAGTGTCTATTAGAACAGGTCATGGTAGGGAATTCGATAATGAAGTGCAATTTGGAGCCTTTTGTGACGCTAATGGTATTACTCACAACTTCTCGGCTCCTCGCACTCCACAATCGAATGGGGTAGTTGAAAGGAAAAATAGAACCCTACAAGAAATGAGTCGCACCATGTTAAATGAGCAATCTATACCTCAAAAGTTTTGGTGCAATGCCGTTGATACATCAACATACATACTTAACCGAGTATTAATTAGACCATTTTTAGGTAAAACTCCATATGAGTTACTTCGAGGCAAAAAGCCTACGTTAGAACACTTTAGAGTCTTTGGTAGCAAATGTTTTCTACTTAACACTAAAGATTACCTAACTAAATTTGATCCTAAATCAACCGAAAGTATCTTTTTTGGTTACTCTCTTAATAGCAAAGCTTATGTTATATTAAATAAAGAAACGATGAAGGTTGAAGAGTCATTAAACGTAAAATTTGATGAAAGTCCACCTAAACCTACCATACCTCTTGTCGATGACGAGATAGTCGAAAGTGAACCAATAGAAATAAAGAAAAATACAAACAAAGAAGATGAACCATTAAACAATGAAATCATCAATATTAAAGAGTCTAAAGATCACCCCGTAGATAAGGTCATAGGAAAGTTAAATGAAAGAACCTTAAGGTCTCAAGTCCAAAACCAAAGTAGCTTATTTTGTTTTGTCTCAACCATAGAACCTAAGAATACACAAGAAGCCATAGAAGATGAAAGTTGGGTAATGGTTATGCAAGAAGAGTTAAATCAATTTGTTTCTAACGATATTTGGACACTTGTCCCTCCACGTAGTAATTAAACCATAATAGGAACCAAATGGGTATATAAAAACAAGTTAGATGCAAACGGTGTAGTGTCTAGAAACAAAGCTAGACTCGTCGCCCAAGGGTATAATCAACAAAAAGGAATAGACTTTGATGAGGCCTATGCCCATGTGGCTAGATTAGAGTCTCTAAGAATACTTCTTGCTTATGATTGTGCAAATGATCTTAAGCTTTTTCAAATGGATGTTAAAAGTGCTTTTCTAAATGGTTTTATTAATGAATAAGTTTATGTAGCTCAATGTAACACCCCCAAATCTCGGTACAGCGGAAGACTTCATCAAGTTTTTGGGGTGTTACTATTGGATTGGTATCTCACACAAGTATAGCAAAAAGATAGTGATTTAACATTCAAAACCAATCCCAAATTTAAGTATTCAAAACATTTAATCCAAAAGTATAAATATTAGGCCCAAAACATGATTTAATAAAATAGGTCCCCAAAGTTTATCAGAGTCAGAAATGATCCTTGAACCCCGCCTTCTTGCCAAGCTTCCACCGATCACGTATTCCAAACATCATTCAAATACCTAAGAAATCATGCTAAAAGGTCAGCTTGCGCTGGTGAGTTCATAGGTTTAAATTCAATAAAATCATAGTGGACCTGTAGGAGTTAATTTGCTATGCAAGACCTAAATAGATAAATACCGTTTCACACACTGATCCTACCCGGATCTCCAATCGTATCCCGCTTCCAGGGATTACTCGGGCCCCGCGACTCTAGTCCAGCACTGTCGTGGCAACCTCTAGAACAGTTGCCAACCCCGGACTAGGTCGATGTAGAAGTCTATTCTTAGCTAGGCAACGGTTCAACCTAGTCTAAGGCAACAACTACCGCACATCTTATCTAAACAGTCAAGCATATAAGCAAATCCAAATAGTTTTAACGGTCCAAAAACAGTAGCATGATTCTAACCCCAATATAGTTAAAAACGTAGATAAAAGTGGGGCTATGAAACTCACCTCAAGCAATCAACTTACAAATAAACACTAGCAGAAGATAACGGCTAATCACAGCACAAAAACTATCGACTCGGCACAACCTATTAATGTAAACTCGTTTTAATATATAATTCCCAAAATCAACGTTATCTACCCCAATGTATTCCTTTTCGTTATTTTCAAAAATGTCTCGTTTCACCGTTTAATCCTAGTGTTTGGTATCCTCATGTGGGTGTATCGACTCAATATGATGCTATGAATGCACTCAAACAACCAATATGCAACACTACGCAACCCAATATGCAACTCAATACAACACAATATGCAACTCAATGCGACACAATGAGACGTCTAAGCGATAAGCTCCATAGTCCAATAAGTTTCGAAATAAATAGTAGACCTTATCGAATTCGTCAATTCGATAAACTCAATTATTCATTAGTGTCGCTTATTATTTCATAAACCGGTCGCATCCTAACGAGTCATAAGGATAATTCACCCATTAATAATGTTACCCAACGTACCTAGCGGGCTCTTATTAGATTCGTCAACCTAATAAGTCCGCTACCCACGTGGATCAACACTATTCATGTTAGGTTATCCGTAACCCATGCACACAACGTAAACGATTAAATACTTTGAAAACTAGTAACAAATACCCATAATTGGCATATATCGATAAACGTGTACTCGAAACATTAAATGTTTATTTATTAGAAAACAATTATATTTTTAGTCGTTAGTTTCCGTTTAAAATAGTAAATAACAAGATAATTCTTGTTATCGTTATTTTTGGTATAAAAACCTTTTTACTATTAATGTTTCATAGTCTATTAGCCTTTTCATATATATTTATATATATCGTCAAATTCCAATATTAGTTTCATATCGTTATTCGTTTCGAGTCCACAAGCACGAGTCATAACTTCTCGGCTTTTAATCAATCAATAGTCCAAACTATACTAAAGTCCATGTTACGGCTTTGTCGGAGTCAGCTATTGACTAAAAAGTCAAAGTAACACCGACGTAGCTCAAAGTTGACAATTTATATATCAAGTCCAAATTAAAAGTCATAATAGCGCAATTCAATCCTAAATCAACTCAAATCACCCTCGCCAACCAATCAACCAACCAAATATACCCAAAACCAATGTAATGACCCTAATGGTCATGACACGGTTGCGGTTAAGACCACGTGAACCAAACAAGCTCTAGAAGTTTTTCGGCTCCACGCGTCTCATACAAACACCAACAATATCAACCAACAAGCTACCAAAACGACCCGACCCGGACCCTTGGTCCAAGTGGGTCACGTACGCAACCCAAAGGCTACGTACGTGCCCTATGTGGCTCGTACACCATGCCAAACCCATCCAAACATCACCAAATCAATACCACAACATCCAAACACAATCAAACAACCTCCAATCATCAACCAAACATCAAACCCATCAACTATTTCTAATAAAAAACATAAAACTTAACCTAAAATGCAAAAAACCCAACAATATGATACACCACATGCTTACCAAACACTAGCTACAAGTTTATTTAAGTGTTAATTAGACTAAATCCCATGTTTAAACCAAAACCCCTAAATTTTATCATAGGGTCGAACCAAAATCAGCCCATACGTGGCTTCATGTGGCCAAAATAAGCATGACCCATGTTCCATTTACCTTATTCAAGCCCGATCTACAATATTTGATGAAAACCCTAAAAGTACGAATCTTAATCTTAAGATTTGAAGGTGTTATGGAGGTCCAAATAGAGCGTGTAATTTATGGTTGGAAAGAGGAGAAAGAGAGCTTCAAGATGGTGATGGAGGTGTAGTACCACTCGCCGGTGGTGGCCGGATTTTGGCCGGAATCTTGGCGGCGGTGGTGGGTGGAATTAGGGTTAGGGTTTTTAGAGAGAGAGTGTAGAGAGAGAAGTGGGTGTGTCAAAATTTGATCGGTGCAAAACCGTCAAGTTATCTCACGCAAGCGAGCCACTTGTGAATGGCTAACCGTAAGGAACTTAAAACAGCTCAGACACCAAATGCAATTTAAGATCAGAGGAATATAGGGGATTCCTGGGTCGTTAAGTCCCACGGAGGATGAATTGGTGTTAAACAACTTCAGATGTCGAATAATCACTAAGGATAGTGATCAATAAGGATTTTGATGAATAATTATACCTAAAGAAAAGATTAATAAATTACAGCGACTTAAATGCAAATTAAGAAAATTAAAAAGTTAAAATATATTAAATAAACGCTATCACTATTTTTAAAATCGATGAACGTTTAAAACCTAAAACGTACGTTTAAATAAAATTACGTAAACGTACAAAATAAAACGTGAGTTTTAAGAAATAAAATACCTACAAATATGAAAATGATATTTTTACAATCCTAATAATAAAAGAAAATTATTAGAAAAAGAAAATTATTTTTAAAACTATTTATTTAATTATTATTAATTAAAAGCTATTTATTAAGTATTTAAAATGCACTAAAATATAAGAAAATACAAAATTAACCTAGAAAAATGAAATTATAACTTAGAAAAATCTAAAATATGATAAAACTTATTTTAAAACTGAAAATATATTTTTTAGAGTTTTTATGTATTTATTATTAATTTAATACTATTTAAAACTAATTAAAATGCTAGAAAATACTATTTAAACAAAGAAAATTATGGAAAAATATTTTTTTGGCTTTTTATATTTATCTTAATCTAGGAAAATTGAAAACATATTTTTTTAAACTTTTTCTGATTTATTTGTATTAAAAGCTATTTAAAAAGGATTAAAAATTGTTTTAAATAAGGAAAAATACTAAACAGTGATGGAAAAATATGAAAAATTCAGGAAAATACTAAAATATTATTCTTAATCTATGAAAAATATAAAAACATATGCTTATGTGTGAGAATATGAGGCTGCAGTGAAACTGCTTATAAATAAGCACTTCAAAATAAGCCAAAAGCCACAAATGGACACCAAATAATCATAGAAGCTAGGTTATGCTATAATTACTTAAAACTAACCTGTTCCAACCATCCTAAACCTCTGAAAAGCAGTTTAAGCCAAGAATTAAGCAAAGCATAAACTAGTTTTATTTCAGAAATGGGACAAAATTGTGGCTGATCTAGGAGTGGGGTCCACAGAGCTTAAGCTCAAAAGCTTGACTGAAATAGATAGTCAGCTGGGTGGTGATTGCTATGGAACCAAGAACCACCACTGGGGTCCACTGATGTGGCCTGTGGGACCCACCAAAGTGGTGGTGATGGCCACTGTTGTGGTGGTGCATCACTGTACAGAACATGATTTCAGAGAAGGGTTCAAAAAGAAGCTAAGAATAAGCAGTTAATAAGCTAGGAAGATACAAGCTAGTATTTTTCTAATTTAGTTAAGCAACTAAATATTGATATCCCAAAAGCTTAAAGGCTAAATCTTAGTAAATAACACACACTTAAATTCTAAAGTTTATTCAAAAACTGAATTTAGAAAAATTTGACTTTTTAAGATATTAAGCAGTTTGACTTATATGAACTTATAATCAATTCTATGGACTGAAAATGTTATAATAAGTTGTAATAAGATTATCTAGAGCTAGACTAACAACTTTTAAGCTTGTGTGATGAATTTGGCAATACAAATTCCTAACAGTTACCAAATGACATGAGATTAAAGATTAATTTGACTTTTTAGCAAATAAGTACTAGATTTTATGTTTTGACTGAGATAATAGGTACAATTGTAGCATACATCAAACAAGAACAACACTACAAACAATCTTTAGCACAGTGATCACAACAAATCCAAACACCATTTTACTAGACTGACTTTAGTGATTTTCAAATGATTTCTCAGATTAATACTATGCAACTAATTAAAAACTTTATATTATCATCTACTGAGACTAAAGAATCATAAAATAACAACAATAACAACAAGAAACTAATAATTGACACTTACACTATTATGACTGTTAAACTAAAGTTTTTAACAATTACTAATTCTAAAGAACAAAGCTACTGTTTTAATGTTTAATTTTGCTTAATTATAACTAAGAAACATGAACCAACAGAGATTAAAGCTTATAAGTTTCTTGAACAGTGAAAAGCTAAAATGCTTATAAAAAGCTTACAACTGCTTTCCAGCCAAAGATCATGAACCAGTGACTAAGAACATTCCTAATAGCTTTCCACAAAGCTTCTAAACCATTTCCATCCAATTACCAGTCTGATTCAGTCTTTGATCTTCATTTTCACTGGATTTTTATTTTTAACTAATTTTTTAGTAATTTTTGGTATTTCTCTTTTTAACTGTAAAACTTACTTTCTTTTGGTTTCTAAAAGCTTATAAGAGCTTTTTAAGAGCTTATATGAGCTTTTAAGTCTAAAACAACAACCACAAACAACTTAAATTAAATTTGAGATTTTTGGCTCAAAAATTGCATAAACTGAATTTGTATATAAAACTTGAAATTGAAACTGTAAACAAACTTTTATTACACTGAAATAAGATTACAAGGTACTTGAAAGCTTAAACTTGCACTGGAAAACTAAAATTAACTAAGTCGACATTTTCTAAACTAAAACTACACTACTTGGTCCTCCTTCTCTGCTTCTTTTCCCATTTATATTGATCCTATAGGTTCCTTGTCGACATCTGAGTTAATCCCACTTGATTGCAGCCATTGGATCATTGAAATTCATCACATTCGTGCACTTGGCACTTTTGGCGGGAAAAAGTCTTTGAGTGGGTTAACTGCATTAATTGAGGTTTGGTGTATGTGGAGGTGGAGGGACAGCTGGGGAAGAGTGTATAAGGGTGGTGGTGAGGTGGAAAGGTGGAGAACAAGTGGTGAAATCCACTGGTTTTGGCGTTACGGGTGTGGGAGAGACAGTGCTACAGTGTGCGCGGTTTTTCTATTTTAAAAATTGGGCCGGGTTTTATATTTGGGCCAGCAGTATATTGGTTTGTGTTTTGGGCTTGGATAATATAAAGGATCCGTTTGGTTTGTAGCTTAATAATCACAAGGACCTTTTGTGTAATTCCAACAAAGTTAAGGGGCTGATATTGCCAATCTTCCAAAATTCACACAAGGACCAAACCTGCCATATATGAATAATACAAGGACCAATGATAATTATTTTCCATTTTTAAATGTCCAAGGACCAAAACTGTCAAGTTTGAAACTTGAGGGACCAAACATGTAATTTTCCAAAAGTTATCATAAAGGACTAATTATGCCACAATTGAATAGTACAAGGTTTATTTTTGATAAATTTCTATTTTTTAATTCACCAAGGACTATTTATGACATTTTTCAAAGTTCAGGGACTAAAGTTATCATTTTGTAAATTTTAAACTTTAAAAGGTTTATTTTGACAACTTTTGAATCCCATGGACCTTAAATGACATTTTACAAGTTTTTGAATTACCAGGGACTAGATTTGACAACTTTTGAAACTTGGGGGACTAAAACTGCCAATTTTGCAAACTTGATACGTTTTTCATCTGATTTTGGTATTTTTGCATTTAAAACACATAAAACACTTATTTGTGATATTTTCATCATTCTGATGCATTTCTGAGTGTTTTCAGATGTTTTTGCAGTCTAGATGGTACAAAAATGATGAGTATTTGCACACTCATCAGTGTGTTTTTAGTGAGAGAAACAAATGTATCAAATGAGGGTGGATGGGGTTATTTATACTAGGTACTTGGGGACTTGAAAATAAAGAGAGGGGAGGGGGCGCCGGCTAGGGGTAAAGAGGAGGGACCGGAGGTGTTATTTTTCGTAAACTATCCCGTTTACCCATTCTCGAGCTCATATATTGTCCCCCGAGCGTCCCACGATGTTCATTCGACTTTCTAATATCGTTATTTATGTTTTTCCACGAGTTTTGACTATTTATTTTCCAATTTTCGAGTTACGGTCTAAAAGTTACGTTATTTCTCGTTTTAGGCTTTTTCTAGTGCCGAATCGAATAGTGCCTACCAAATAGAGTTAAAACTCATACGATAACTCGTCCAATAATGAAATAAATCATAAAAACCAATAGACGATATAAAATCAAGTCATGGTTGATAAAATAGTGTTAAAGGCAAAAACTCGGTTTAGTTTAACGTAATGCGGTTACCTAAAATAGACTCCCTAAATTGCCAGTTGTCACAGCCTCCCAGCCTTAGAAGAAACCCGTCCCGGGTTTCACTCCGAGTTGCTTGATGTCATGAAAAGTTTAGGATACTTCCTACGGAAAACGTCTTCACGTTCCCAAGTGAACTCCGGTCCATGTCGAGAGTTCCAACGAACTTTGATAATCGGAATACGGCTATTCTTCAGCCGTTTAATCTCACGATCCATAATCTCAATCGGTTCCTCAACGAAATTCAATTTCTCATCAACACGGATATCTCTTAAGGGCACAGCTATGTTTTCCTCCGAAAGACATTTCTTAAGATTACTAATGTGAAAGACATTGTGTACACTGCTCAATTCCGATGGTAGCTCCAGGCGGTATGCTACCGGTCCAATTCTTTCCAGGATTGGAAAGGGACCAATATATCGGGGATTAAGTTTTCCACGCTTTCCAAAACGAATCACTCCTTTCCAAGGAGAAACCTTTAACATAACACAGTCTCCTATCGGCATAACTCTTTTGTCTATCACGAGCGGTTTGCAAGCGGTTTCAAATATGAACTATCTTCTTAGTGGTTTCTAGGACAAGTTCGGGACCTGTAAGTTTACTCGCACCAACTTCAGCCCAAAAAACAGGTGAACGGCATTTTCAACCATATTATGCCTCAAATGGAGCAGCCTTAATGCTAGAGTGATAACTATTGTTGTATGAGAATTCGGCCAAAGGGAGGTGTCTCTCCCAGCCTTTGCCGAAATCTATAACACAGGCTATAAGCATGTCTTCTAAAATCTGAATGGTTCTCTCGCTTTGACCATCGGTCTGAGGATGGTAAGCAGTACTCATATCCAAATTTGTTCCTAATGCTGTCTGTAATGATCTCCAAAAGTGGGATGTAAAACGACTATCCCTATCGGAAATGATAGATATCGGTACTCCATGATGCGATACTACCTCATTAAGATACAATCGAGCAAGCTTATTAAGACTATCGGTTTCACTAATGGCTAAAAAGTGAGCAGACTTAGTTAAATGATCAACGATTACCCAGATAGCGTCATTGCCGCTAACTGTTCTCGGTAATTTAGTGATAAAGTCAATAGTTATTCGCTCCCATTTGCATTCCGGGAGTTCGGGTTGAACTAAGAGTCCTAATGGTTTCTGATGTTCGGCCTTAACTTTAGAACAAGTCAGGCACCAACTGACATACTGAGCTATATCGGCTTTCATATTGGGCCACCAGTAAAGTTTCTTAAGATCCTGATACATCTTATCGGCTCCCGGATGAATAGAGTATTTTGATTTATGCGACTCATGCATAATCAACTCACGGATTCCACCATGAAATGGTATCCAGCTTCTGTCTTTGAAGCATAAAGTTCCGTCGGAACGCTTCAAGAAGCCGTTTTCACTTTCTACCATTCCATGAAGATTCTCGTAAGGACGGTTCTCTTCCTTCAATGCCTCAACTTGGGCGGCTAAGATTTGAGACGGTAGGGGCGAAACAATGGTCATTGCTAAGGATCGAACGAGTAGGGGTGGAATGTCCTCCTTACGACTAAGTGCATCAGCCACAACATTAGCCTTACCAGGATGATAACGAATCTCACAGTCATAATCACTAAGCAATTCTAACCAACGACGTTGTCTCATGTTCAGTTCCTTCTGATCTAAGATATGCTTCAAGCTCTTATGGTCGGTAAATACTACACACTTAGTTCCATACAGATAATGTCTCCAGATCCTAAGAGCAAACACTACATCACCTAACTCAAGGTCATGGGTGGTGTAGTTTTTCTCATGCTTCTTAATTTGTTGGGATGCATAAGCAATCACCTTCTCCCGTTGCATCAAAACAGCACCTAAGCCTTTATGCGAAGGGTCGCAGTATACGACAAAGTCTTCGCTTCCTTCAGGAAAAGCTAGGATGGGGGCACTATACAACTTCTCCTTCAGAAGTTGAAATGCTTCTTCTTCCTTTTCTCCCCATTCATATTTAACATCCTTCTGTGTCAGTTTGGTCAGCGACTTAGCTATCTTGGAAAATCCCTAAATGAATCTCCTATAATAGCCTGCTAAACCTAGAAACTGTCGGATTTCTGACGGGTTCTTAGGAGCTGCCCATTCCTTAATGGCCTTAATCTTAGTTGGGTCAACATGAACACCTCGACTATCTATCACGTGACCTAAGAATTGTACGGACGGTATTCAAAATTCACACTTAGAGAATTTGGCATACAACTTCTCCTCTTTCAACAATCCTAAAATGAGCCTCAAATGCTCTTCATGCTCCTCTCTACTCTTGGAGTATATCAAGATGTCGTCTATGAACACTATCACAAACTTATCCAGGTATGGCTTACATACTCGGTTCATGAGATCCATGAAAACCGCTGGCGCGTTGGTCAAACCAAACGACATCACTTGGAATTCATAGTGTTCATAACGAGTCCTAAAACCCGTCTTAGGGATATCCTCCTCTCGAAATCTAAGCTGGTGATAACCAGATCGTAAGTCGATCTTAGAAAAGACACTAGCTCCTTGGAGCTAGTCGAATAGGTCATCTATTCTAGGTAACGGATATCGGTTCTTCACCGTCAACTTATTCAACTCCCTATAATCAATACACATCCGAAATGATCCATCCTTATTCTTCAAAAACAACACCGGTGCTCCCCACGGTGACGAACTTGGTCTAATGAATCCCTTCTCTGAAAACTCTGCCAACTGTTTAGACAGTTCCTCCAATTCTCTTAGAGCAAGTCGATAGGGTGCCCGGGCTACGGGTGCAGCACCGGGTATCAACTCTATTTGGAATTCCACTTGTCGGATAGGTGGAATCCCTGGCAGATCGTCGGGAAACACATCCGGAAATTCTCTAAAGACGGGTACATCATTAAGGTGTCTTTCACTCTTCTCCTCGCTTTTCTTTTTAGAAATTCAAGCCAAGAAAAGACAACCTCCTCTATCGATGTACTTCTGGGCCTTGATACAAGAAATGATGCTCAACCGGGAAGGACTTCCACAGTTGCTCCGATCTCCTTGTATGCTCAGAACTTTTCCGCCATACGGTACACGCACGATCTTCTCATCGCAGATGATGTGTGCACCGTTCTTCGACAACCAATCCATTCCGATAATGACGTCAAAACTTCCTAAGGTAACTGGCAATAGGTCAATGCTAAACGGGCGGTCTAGAAAACTTAAGGTACAACCTCGGACTACGGTGTCTATCTTCTCCCTATTTCCGTTAGCTAATTCCACATCGTAACTAAACCCTAGAGGTGTTTGGGAGATTCCTAGTAATGGCATAAAATTGGTGGATACGAAACTCATATCCGCACCAGTATCAAACAATATGGAAGCATAGCGATTATTGTGAAGGAACGTACCCGTAACTACATTAGGGTCCTCACCAGCTTCCTTCCCAATTGCATACACACGCGCTGTTCCCATGTCTCTCTGCTAATTCCTAGTACCATGGTTTCCCTGGTTCTCCACAACCTCACGCTTCACAGTGTTTAAGCCATTACTCCCCACACCTCGATTAGCAAATTCTCCTACATTACCGGGATTTCCTCTCATCCACGGCTCTCGGCACTCATTCTTGAAGTGTCCCTTCTTTCCACATCCAAAACAGGTGACAGTGGCCTTCCAGTCCGCTCCTTGCGCAGTTTGAGCAGCAGCAAGTGGACGAGACCTACAGTCTTTGGCCATGTGTCCTACCTTAGAGCATTTCCTACACACATTCGGGCACAGTCCATGGTGGTGTCGGTTACAACGACCACTCATAGGCCTACTACCTTCATAACCTTTCCTTTCTTCATTTCCTATGGCGAACACCCTGGCTGTCTCAGGCCGTTTGTTGCCATTCCCTTTTACAACTTCATTCCTCTTCCTCTTATCACTCCTATCACTCTTACCCTTGTCTCCTACTTCTAATACATAAGAGTCCATCAAACGCTGAGCCACAGTAATTGCCTCATGCAAATTAACTGGCTTCGCAGCGATGACATCATTACAAGTAGCTAAAGGCAATCCATCAGTATACCTCTCAATCTTAAGGTCTTCAGTGCGAACCATATCAGGGCAAAGCAACGTTAACTCTTGGAAACGACGATTGTAAGTCGTCATGTCAGTACCCTTAACCTTATGGTTCCAGAACTCAATCTCTAACTTCTTAACTTCATTCCTAGGACAGTAAGTCTTGATCGGGAGAGTCTTAAACTGAGTCCAAGTCATGATATAAGCTACATCAATTCCTACTGATCTGTGATAGTTATTCCACCAGGTCAACGCTTCGTCCTTCAAGGTAAATGTTGCATACTTAACCTTACAATCCTCACTACAATTACTAACGGCAAACACAGATTCAGTTTTCTCGAACCACCAAGTTAGGTAAACTACTCCCTCGGTTCCTCCGAACTCGATGGGACCACAGAATCGGAACTCTTTGTAGGTACAACCTCGAGTTCGATTCAGCATTGGGGTTCCACCAGAGGTGTTAGAGAGATTAGTCTCAGCTAATAGTTCAGCTACACGCTGTGTCACTAGCTGGTCAATGTGGGTTGGGTTCACAGGTAGAGGGTTTTGTTGAACAGGACCATTCTCAGGACGGTCGTTCACATTTGGGTTTCCTACAGCTGGGTTATCGGTGTTCGGGTTCTCAACAGGTGGAGTGGTCGGGGTCGGACGATGACCTCGACGGACAGGGGCAACAACAGCAGCCGGAGCTGCTCGGTTGTTCCTAAGCGGGTTTCGTCTTGTTGCCATCATTCTGAAGGCAAGAATAACAGTTTCATAAGTTCACAATTCACGCTCTAAAAGATAGATTTGGGTTCCAAGGATCACCAAATAACGCTCGAATACATAATCAAGGTCAACAAGGATAACGCTATACCAAAGCCGAACAATCAGATACCAAATCATAACTAAAGGATGCACATTCCAATAACCATAACTCATAGGTTTCAAAAGTGGAAATACATGGAAGGATACGGAGAAATCAAAAACGATCCTAACAACGATACTAATAAGATAACTAGGATAGATCTACATCTCGAACCAAGTACTACTTAGTTTCAAGATGGTACAAAGCCATGAATCTAACACTATCTAGCCACGACTACGAGCACTCCTAAATGATCTCCAAACATCGTCCATCACTCTCCATAGTGACAAAATCCCCAAACGCTGAGAGTCGCAATCCTTCTTAAGATTCACGACCTCCTTCTCCAACCCGTCGACCTTGCGCTGAAGCGCTTGGTCTGCCTCTAAGGTTGTCAAACACTCTGTATGTCGGTCTCCTACCTGCTCATACAGTCCTGACAGACCTTCTCTCAAGGCCATCGACTTCTTCTCTATCTTAGTCAAATCTATCCTCAAATCCTCTACACCAGTCCTTGTCACTCCATCTAATCGATCTGACAACCTACTGAGACTAATATTCTGGGATATGATCCTCCTCCACATCAGACCCGTACCTCCATACTCCTCGGGCTCTGAAGCAATCTCCGACGGTATCTCAGATCCTAACGGCTACCTATCTCAGGTGAATGTGGAGGTGAATCAAAACCAAAAGGCTGTCCAGGGGAATCAGGCTCAGGAAATGGAGAACCTGGTCTTGGAGAATGTGCAGGACTCTGCAATGGAGGAGTACCCCCTTCTGGGATATCCTCATCATCCTCCTCCCGAGGATCCTCATCCTCATCTACATACTGCTCCTCAATCTCATGCTCCAACTCGACCTCATGCTCCTCCTCGCCCTCATCCTCAGAGGGAGATTCCATGAGTCGGAGTCTTTGTGCGGGTAAATCCTGAGGTGGTACAGTAGGGGATCTAGGTCTTCTAAGACATGGTGATGCTGGTGGTGATGACATAAGAGAGTGAGCTCCTAGGCGAATAGGTGATGATGGTGGTCGCACGGACATGCGGGCAGTACTACGAGCAAGTCTAGGAGTTTGGGTTAGTGCTAAGACCTGATGTAAAGTGAGCTGCCTAGATGAGCTAGGGCGATCTGATGATGATAAACTAGAGTGACGGGAAATCTCATAAGGATTACCCTGCGCAACCGTCATGAGAGTCAATGCTGGAGAACTAGCAACAGCAAGGACCTTCTCAGACACATCAAAAGCTAGTGAAGGCATAGTTTGTGACAATGGCATAGGGTAGGTATAAGTTTTCGAAAACAACTAGTTTTAATAAGCGCGTCAACTCAACCAAGACATGTATCACATAATGAAAGCTTTAAAAGTAGAGGTACCGCATTACTCAAAATATGCCTTAAAAATAAAACACGTAAGTTCGGTTCTATCACATAATCCCATATCAAATCATCGAGTTCACAATTCCAAAATCATAATATACCGTTTACTCAAATCAAATCCGTTAGATCTCGATAACCGTATCACAATTGTCCAAAATCAATAATCATATCCCAAAACATATCATCTCATAAGTCAAATCACAGTTCATACCATAATCAAATAAGAAGCTTCGGCTTGGCAAGCGGGTGTACGTCGGTCGAGGATCAATTTTTCTTAAAAGTGGTTATAGTTTAGGGTTTATAAAATACCTAATTCTCTATAACCTTGAGCTCTGATACCAATCTGTAACACCCCCAAATCTCGGTACAGCGGAAGACTTAATCAAGTTTTTAGGGCGTTACTATTGGATTGTTATCTCACACAAGTATAGCAAAAAGATAGTCATTTAACATTCAAAACCAATCCCAAATTTAAGTATTCAAAGCATTTAATCCAAAAGTATAAATATTAGGCCCAAAACATGATTTAATAAAATAGGTCCCCAAAGTTTATCAGAGTCAGAAATGATCCTTGAACCCCGCCTTCTTGCCAAGCTTTCACCGATCACGTATTCCAAACATCATTCAAATACCTGAGAAATCATGCTAAAAGGTCAGCTTACGCTGGTGAGTTCATAGGTTTAAATTCCATAAAATCATAGTGGACCTGTAGGAGTTGATTTGCTATGCAAGACCTAAATAGATAAATACCGTTTCACACACTGATCCTACCCGGATCTCCAATCATATCCTGCTTCCAGGGATTACTCGGGCCCCGCGACTCTAGTCCAAAGACTGTCGTGGCAACCTCTAGAACAGTTTCCAACCCCGAACTAGGTCGATGTAGAAGTCTATTCTTAGCTAGGCAACGGTTCAACCTAGTCTAAGGCAACAACTACCGCACATCTTATCTAAACAGTCAAGCATATAAGCAAATCCAAATAGTTTTAACGGTCCAAAAACAGTAGCATGATTCTCACCCCAATATAGTTAAAAACGTAGATAAAAGTGGGGCTATGAAACTCACCTCAAGCAATCAACGTACAAATAAACACTAGCGGAAGATAACGGCTAATCACGGCAAAGCAACTATCGACTCGGCACAACCTATTAAGTAAACTCATTTTAATATATAATTCCCAAAATCAACGTTATCTACCCCAATGTATTCTTTTTCGTTATTTCCAAAAATGTCTCGTTTCACCGTTTAATCCTAGTGTTTGGTATCCTCATGTGGGTGTATCGACTCAATATGATGCCATGAATGCACTCAAACAACCAATATGCAACACTACGCAACCCAATATGCAACTCAATACAACACAATATGCAACTCAATGCGACACAATGAGACGTCTAAGCGATAAGCTCCATAGTCCAATAAGTTTTGGAATAAATAGTAGACCTTATCGAATTCGCCAATTCGATAAACTCAATTATTCATTCGTGTCGCTTATTATTTCATAAGCCGGTCGCATCCTAACGAGTCATAAGGATAATTCACCCATTAATAATGTTACCCAACGTACCTAGCGGGCTCTTATTAGATTCGTCAACCTAATAAGTCCGCTACCCACGTGGATCAACACTATTCATGTTAGGTTATCCGTAACCCATGCACACAACGTAAACGATTAAATACTTTGAAAACTAGTAACAAATACCCATAATTGGCATATATCGATAAACGTGTACTCGAAACATTAAATGTTTATTTATTAGAAAACAATTATATTTTTAGTCGTTAGTTTCCGTTTAAAATAGTAAATAACAAGATAATTCTTGTTATCGTTATTTTTGGTATAAAAACCTTTTTGCTATTAATGTTTCATAGTCTATTAGCCTTTTCATATATATTTATATATATCGTCAAATTCCAATATTAGTTTCATATCGTTATTCGTTTCGAGTCCACAAGCACGAGTCATAACTTCTCGGCTTTTAATCAATCAATAGTCCAAACTATACTAAAGTCCATGTTACGGCTTTGTCGGAGTCAGCTATTGACTAAAAAGTCAAAGTAACACCGACGTAGCTCAAAGTTGACAATTTATATATCAAGTCCAAATTAAAAGTCATAATAGCGCAATTCAATCCCAAATCAACTCAAATCACCCTCGCCAACCAATCAACCAACCAAATATACCCAAAACCAATGTAATGACCCTAATGGTCATGACACGGTTGCGGTTAAGACCACGTGAACCAAACAAGCTCTAGAAGTTTTTCGGCTCCACGCGTCTCATACAAACACCAACAATATCAACCAACAAGCTACCAAAACGACCGACCGGACCCTTGGTCCAAGTGGGTCACGTACGCAACCCAAAGGCTACGTACGTGCCCTATGTGGCTCGTACACCATGCCAAACCCATCCAAACATCACCAAATCAATACCACAACATCCAAACACAATCAAACAACCTCCAATCATCAACCAAACATCAAACCCATCAACTATTTCTAATAAAAAACATAAAACTTAACCTAAAATGCAAAAAACCCAACAATATGATACACCACATGCTTACCAAACACTAGCTACAAGTTTATTTAAGTGTTAATTAGACTAAATCCCATGTTTAAACCAAAACCCCTAAATTTTATCATAGGGTCGAACCAAAATCAGCCCATACGTGGCTTCATGTGGCCAAAATAAGCATGACCCATGTTCCATTTACCTTATTCAAGCCCGATCTACAATATTTGATGAAAACCCTAAAAGTATGAATCTTAATCTTAAGATTTGAAGGTGTTATGGAGGTCCAAATGGAGCGTGTAATATATGGTTGGAAAGAGGAGAAAGAGAGCTTCAAGATGGTGATGGAGGTGTAGTACCACTCGCCGGTGGTGGCCGGATTTTGGCCGGAATCTTGGCGGCGGTGGTGGGTGGAATTAGGGTTAGGGTTTTTAGAGAGAGAGTGTAGAGAGAGAAGTGGGTGTGTGTGTGTTTTTAGTGAGAGAAACAAATGTATCAAATGAGGGTGGATGGCGTTATTTATACTAGGGACTTGGGGACTAGAAAATAAAGAGAGGGGAGGGGGGCGCCGGCTAGGGGTAAAGAGGAGGGACCGGAGGTGTTATTTTTCGTAAACTATCCCGTTTACCCATTCCTGAGCTCATATATTGTCCCCCGAGTGTCCCACGACGTTCATTCGACTTTCTAATATTGTTATTTATGTTTTTCCACGAGTTTTGACTATTTATTTTCCAATTTTCGAGTTACGGTCTAAAAGTTAAGTTATTTCTCGTTTTAGGCTTTTCTAGTGCCGAATAGAATAGTGCCTACCAAATAGAGTTAAAACTCATACGATAACTCGTCCAATAATGAAATAAATCATAAAAACCAATAGACGATATAAAATCAAGTCATGGTTGATAAAATAGTGTTAAAGGCAAAAACTCGGTTTAGTTTAACGTAATGCGGTTACCTAAAATAGACTCCCTAAATTGCCAGTTGTCACACTCAAACTCCGGGCTTTATCGATTTCGAAAAACCTAAACATGTGTATAAATTAAAGAACGCTCTTTACGGTCTTAAACAAGCCCCAAAAGCTTGGTATGATAGACTCAAGTCATTTTTAATCAAAAACAACTACACCATGGGGTTAGTTGATAATACACTTTTTACTAAGAAAAAGGAATCACATATAATTATTGTTCAAATATACGTGTATGATATTATATTCAGATCTACTTGTCAAGACATGTGTGATGATTTCTCTAAAATCATTCATGACGAGTTTGAGATGAGTATGATGGGAGAATTAAGTTTCTTTCTTGGTCTACAAATCAAACAAGTAGAAGATAGTATCTTCTTTAATCAATCTAAATACATAAAGGAAATGTTAAAGAAAATTGGTTTAGAAGAGTCAAAACCCATAAGAACACCAATTTCATCCGACACTAAACTTACAAAAGATGAAGATGGTGAATCCGTTGATAACACAAAATACCGTGGCATGATTGGTAGTCTTCTATATCTTACGGCTAGTCGGCCGGATATCATGTTTAGTGTTTGTCTATGTGCTAGGTTTCAAGAAGACCCTAAAAAATCACGGTCAAAAGAATATTTAGATACATTAAGGGTACGACTCAATTAGGATTATGGTATCCTAAGGGTACGGGAGTAGAAACTATTGTATATGCAGATTCTGACCATGCAGGTGATTACGTTGACCGAAAGAGTACAAATGGTGTTTGTACTTTTATGGGATGTTGTTTAACATTTTGGTTCTCGAAAAAGCAAACGGCATTGGCCATATCAACAACCGAAGCCGAATATGTCTCTGCCGGCAAAGCATGCCAACAAGCACTATGGATGAAACAACCGTTAGTTGACTATGACATTCATCTAAGTGACATAGCCATTCTATGTGACAACAAAGGTGCAATCGACTTAAGCAAGAATCCGGTGTTGTACTCCCGCACCAAGCATATAGAGATCCGTCATCACTTCTTAAGAGACAATGTTCAAAATGGGAATATCTCTATTGAGAAGGTAGCATCCGAAGACAACATAGCCGACGTCCTCACCAAACCGTTGAAGCGGGAACAAATCAACTTGCTTCGTCTTGGTCTTGGTCTCACGGAACAATCGTCATAATTAGTCTCTAAAAACTCTACAAGGTATGTAAACGCTAGCCTTCTCCTTTTCTGAGTCTAGGATCTCTATTTCACACACAACTCACAAACAATACGGGAATTTTCAAAACCCAAGGTAAAATTTATTTACAAAACATGTAATTTCATACTTATTTCTCTTAACTAAAAGATAAACGTTTTCTTCAAACAAGAAACTTTTTCTAAATGCTTTCTAAAAGGATACTTCTTCCCATATCTCTTTCATAAAAAGCTATTTCTCACGTTTAGGACAAACCTCTTTTTCATTATTAATACAAAGTAAAAACCCGTTTTCATTGAATCTCATGTCTTTGAATGCTAAAGGGAACACATAACTAATATGTGTTTTCGGGTACATTCATTTAAAGCAACAATGAATTAGAAGCACTCGGGCTATCTCACATAATAGTATGCTTTTTCACTTCTAGTCTATTTTTCTTTTTCTTTTAGGAGTCGAGATAACCGCAACTCCAAATGGTTTGCATATAGGCACACACTAGGCACAAATATTTACAAAAGAAAAATTTTAAGTCAGCTCGAGTCACCAAGTACCATGGATCCCAAAGATTAACGTTGGATCGGTTCCCTCAGGGAAGGATCCGTGAGACGAAGTTTTGAAATTCTCTTCTATTTTTCTCACTTTGGCTAAAAACCTCTATATTTTCATCCTTTTATCCTTTTTACTAATGAGTATGTTACTTAATGCTTGTGTTCTCATGATCACATGCCTTAAATTCATATCTAATCATTAGATTTTATTCCACATTTTGGGTCAAACATTCATTACAATGCATTATTTTCTCTGTAAATAAGGTTCCCAAAATGCTTGCATCTTCATCACTCTCAACTTCACAAACAACCATCATCATGTCATCCAAAAGATCTTCCAACATAGATGAATCACCTAGTGCAAACAATCTTCTTCAATAAATCCAAAATTTTATCCTACCACCTTTCGTAGTACCAACACCCAAATCTAGAAAAATTGCACGGATTAGCATCCGTCCTTGTTGTTTAGCCAAAACATTGTCAAATACTTCTTCACCAACTACCCTTTCACCACCAAATGGTTCCATAGTAGCACCTCCCTCATCTCCAACAAGCACACCACCATCATCACCTATCAAGTCTCCACCTAGAATCACTCTATTGGAACTCTTTAAGACTCCAAAAAGATCCCAACAAATCAACCCAAAAGAACTAGTCTTTTTAACACCTCCCAAATCTCCAAACACAATTTACAAAGATCTTGTAACTTCACCATCTTTAGCTCCCATTCTCTTACAAGAACATCTAGGTTCTTTTCCACCACCACTTCCAAACATTCCGAACTTTGATCCATATTTTCTAACTTTTCCACCACATCTTCCGCATCCCACAAATCAAACTAACCCGGAAACCTTCCACACACATTACCCACATCACTTACATTGTGAACATTGCCAATCCACTAGGGAACTTGCAATAGAAATTAGGGAAGAGATGTGATTCATACTTAACCACATCCTTGATCGCATCAACATCATCACTCACCAAAACCTCCATCAATAACCTTATGCAAGCATGGAAAGAATAATATTACTATTTTCTCTAGTTTTCTCTTTTAATTCATTTTTAAGGGGGAGAAGAAGTAAAACTTATGCTTTCAAAACATACATCTAATCTTAAGTTTTACTCATCATAACATTAAGTTTTGTCATCAACAAAAAGGGGGAGATTATTTATACAAATAAATCGTAAAAACGTTTATTAATATTTAGCGATCTCTTTGTGTTTTGTGGATAACAAATATAATGTTATCATAAGTAAAATTATAAGGATACATATTATTTTTGTAAAGCATCTACATATATAGTCATTTAATATAAATTGTTGTAATAATTCATTTATTGTAATAGTTTATTAGGATGGGTAAAAACCATAACCCATGAAGCATATCCATAACCCATGGAGTTAACCCATAACCCATTGACTAGATGCATTGCATCTTTTAGATACATTGTATCTACTTATGTACCCATGGTCCAAACTCTAGGACCCATGACCCATGACCCATAACCTATGGGCAAACAGGAGCGTCTCACGGATCCCTCTGATTACACTAGACGGATCCCTCAAGCAAGGGATCCGTGGGATCCGTGCAACAGTAGCAAGAAATTGCCTATAAATAGAGAGCTATTTCTTCATTGTAACTCATCCCTCTTCTTACAAACTCTCTCATATATTCTTATATTCTTCTAACCTTAGATCTCTTGAACTAGATAGTAGTTCTTCTTTCTTTTGTTGTGATTCTCATATAGGTCATTCTCTAAGGCGAGATCACGAGCATTCTACAAGTCATCCAAGCAAGGGGTCCTTGATTGATTTGTTCATCCACAATATTTCTGTAGCAAAGATCTTGTATTTCATATTTCACATATTTGTTGTGTTATAGTAGTGTTGGTTTGGTCCTCCGTGTTAAGGACTCGATATTTAGCTTTGTACCGGAAGTGTGTTTAAGCGCGTTGTGAAGGCTTTTCCGCCGAGTTGAAGGAGTTTGTTGACATAGTGCTTGAACTCTCGAGTAGGTGACTCGGGGAGTGGAGTAGGGTAAGGAAGGTGTCCTTGTAGCCGAACCACTATAAATCGGTTGTGTCATTTCTATCCTTTATTTTACTTGTTTTCTTTACTTGCATTACTTATAGATCTATACTTTCTTCCATCCATACGATTTCAAATAACATCGAATCTAAAGTTTTTGAAACTAACTTAAAATCGGCAAAACTATTCAACACTCTTTCTAGTTTTCCACACTGCAGCTACCAAATACAAATCCAAACACCCCTGTAATTAGTTTTATTCCTAAACACACGTCCAAATAGTTTCTTTAATATTCTTCATACCAAATACGAATACCAAATATTTTATAACAACCTTTGTACAACCAGTAACTTCCAATTTTCAAAACCAAACACCCTTGTAACATGAAAAACACCCGTGTAACTATTTTTATTCCTAAACACACATACAAACATTTTATTGCATCTTAGTAATACCAAAATACAAATAACAATAACAATATAACATCATTGTACAACCTAGGTACCTACCATATTCGATTAACTGCCATATTCGATTAACTGAGAAAAACCATAAAAAACAACAATACAGTTACAGAAAACATGAATGTTGGTCGATTAAACATTTTCTTCAACAAAAGCTTTAATAAAAATGAATAAAAAATTTCAAAACGTATAATGAACCATTCAAAACATACCTTTATTCTCAGTTGGTTCTTTTTTGTTAAAGAAATTAGTCTTCATTTTTGGTTAATTCACGAATCAAAGCCGCAATGAGATTTGGGTTTTAGGGTTTCAATTGTTGATCGTGTGTGTTTTTAGGTGAGATAATGATTGTGTGTGTTTTTAGGTGTGTTTAATTAGATTTATTTTAGGGAATTATAAAATATGATCGCTACATTGATGTTAATATCCCAAATATCAAGCATGCAATTATCAGAATTTATAAAAGTAAAATACCATTTACCCTTTTATTAATATTTCCTGGGAAATCAAGCTTCACTTATTTACAAAAATGCCATTGTACAATCTCAACCATAGATCAAGTTAATCCAATGATAAAAGGAGGGTTCTCGCACTTAATAGGGTTATGAAAATAAAGACCCTACGCAATAACACATGCTTCATCTTGATATTTATAAACTATGCGAAAAATATACATGGGGTATATGAATATCTCGTGCATAACTATTTTAGTATTACGATAAATTTAATAGTAATAATAATAGCTAGCTAGCTAGGGTTTTTTTTTTTTTTTTTTTTTTTACATGGGGTATTTGAATATATAAATTTCTTAACATTTATGAAATTTAAGGATTTTACACTTAAATCAATAAAATTAAATTTAAGATTGATTATTTTTTAAAAGTTTAAAGTGTGATTTTAAATCCTATTACGCAATTAGAATATAACATTTATTTATATTTAAGTCTAAAATTAAAAATAAGTAGATCATAATGCCATGTATCTTTTTATTTTTTTCTCCACCAAATTACTTCACTGGATTTATCAAAATTTTGACCAAAACAATTCTATTTTGACATTAGTTAGTTAATAAGAGAGCTCGATTTTGCAATTGAACTCTCATACTAGTCGATAAAAAGATTAATTGCTATAAAACATTTTTCTCTTATTATATAAAGATTGTCAATTTTTGCATCTTATGTTTACCTTTTCCGGTAATTTGCCCTAACTAATGCAAATTAGGCCTATTTCAGTCAGATCGAAAATACTCCAAGGTTACTTCAGCTTCAACTACTAACATTTGGGAGGATAGTTGATAGTTCTGCAAAAGGCATTGACCTCGTCTCGATGGTGTTAGATTTACTGTATTTATTACTAGTAATTGTTTAACAAGTCTTTTATTTATTTTTTATTCTTTTATGTTGGCTTGAATTTTGAAGTTGTTTTAAATTATAAATAGCTTAAACAAAGTCATCAAGCTATGCTCAATAAAACAAAATCTATTTGCATTTTGCTGGCTTGAATAACTGGAAAATAATCAAATTATTAGAGACCACGTCTACTTGTTGATTGATCCATATTTAACTTTTTGCATAAACTAGATCGATATCTATTCGACAACATTTATAGGGTCGACGTGTGTTATCATACATATTGGAAGCTAAATAGAACATACGAGCTTTGATGTATATTATAGTGTTTCCGACGAGACTTTCCTACGATTATGACGTTAATATGAACAACTTTTCATCTTTGTCTCCAAGATCCCATCAATCAAAAAACCATATTAATTTATTGTCAATAAAAATATAAATCAATCAAACTTGATTATGAGATATCATACATCATCCTTGATAGAGTCTTAAGTAGGGCTGTAAACGAACCGGACGAACACGAACGGAGCCTTGTTCATGTTCGTTCATTTAACTTTAACCGGACAAATAAACGAACATGAACGCTTAAACGGACGAAATTTCTTGTTCATGTTCGTTTATTAAGAAAATAATTTGTTCATGTTCGTTTATGTTCGTTCATTAAGACACTAAACGAACGCTAAACGGACATAAACGATCGAACATAAATAAACACATACAAACAAACATAAACTTTATTAAATTATGCATCTAATATTTTTTATAAGTGTTTTTTTATTTAGACAAACTAATTTTAAAATTATACAACTAAAAAATATGATATACAAACATAAATAAATAAATGAACATAAACGAACGTTAACGAACGCATAATCGGACGTTCACGGACATAAATAAACGGACGTGACTTTTGTTCATGTTCGTTTATTTAACTAAACGATCGTAAAATATTGTTCATGTTCGTTCATTTATTAAATAAACGAACATAAACGAACTTTTTACCGAACGGTTCATGAAATGTTCAATGAACGTTCAGTTCGTTTACAGCCCTAGTCTTAAGGCTGTTTTATACAGTTTTTGAAAGTGATATTTGATATGATTTGTTAAAGTAAATATTTTGAGAGGATATTTTATTCTGACAGCAATTTGGTTTCATTTTCATAACCATAAAAGTAAAAACAACATGGTTTATTAACCATTACTAAGTTTTCGATAAAATTTATTTTAGTTGATTAAAATTCTTACTCCGTATTTAGAAAAGCAAAGTATTCATGACATGTATATCACATGACATCTCACACAAACTTACATGTTGTATTTAGGGCTAATTATTACAGATCGCGGATCGAACCAGAATCAAAAGATCAGATCGACTGAGTCGGACAACATATTTCGGTCCGCTTTTTGGTCCACCATTTTCCTCATATTCAGTATTTGGTCCAGGTCCGGTTCAATCTTACATAAAACCGGCCATTATGCTTTGTTAGGCTGGACCGAACCGAATAATTGAACCGAACCGACCCGGACCGGACCGAAGATCTAAACCGAAAATTTCAGTTCGGTGTTTTGTGCTAAATTGGTTTTCGGTCCGATGTGGTACTGAATGGTCAGTTCCGATTTTTGAATAGTAATTAGCCCTGATTGTATATAAGACGGAGATAGAGTAGAAGGTGAACCTAGCAACAAAGAAACTTCATCGTGTTTAGTATGTGTCGTTCTAATTTAATAGTCATATTCGTGGTTTCATTGTTCAATTTGTTTTCTTCGTAATGTTTGACTTGTAAACAAATTTGAGTTCGAGTTATTTTACTGTGTTTTTAAGTTATTTATTTATTTTTATTTTTTTTGAAGTAAGAAAAGAAAAAAGAAAAAGTAAGTAAAAAGAAATAGAGAAAAGTGAAGTGATGAAAGAAAGTAAACAAAAATATTTGTGTTCTTAAGATAAAATGAAATGAAAGAAAGCAAAAGAAACTTTACTCTTTCATGTTTTTAAGTTGGAAGGGAAATGAAAGAAAGTTTACATAATTACAATAGTGCCCTTTGTATACATTTTATCGTACAAATATTGAATTATAAGAAGGGTAATTGTGATATTTTATATTTCACTCTTTTTTATTTTCTCACTTCCACCCTAAAATTGAGGTGAAAGTTTTGAAAGAAAAAACCTCCCTCTTTCACCTCTTTGTTTTCATTTTATTTACTAGAAAGAATTTAAGAACAAGAGTTTTTTAATATCCTTTTACTTTCAATTTTTTAACACCTTTTACTCGAAAACATAGTGAAAAGACTTTAAGCTTATGGATAGAATGTTATCAACTTACTATTATGGAGTAACATTTTTCTCTCTTTTCTTTAAAACGACGATTTCATTAAAAGCACTAGCAAAAAGTAAAGTAGTATTTTTTTTTATTAATTTTCTTTTGTCAATACTTTTGAATACTTAATCAAATAGTGTTTAATCAAGCTTAAACAATAAACACCATAGGTTTTGTCATTTTGATATTTTCTTATATATCCGTTTTAAACCAAAACTATTTAACATGTTAATACTTGACGATTCCGATAGTATTCTTTAGATATTGTAATATTGATCCGATGAAATAAGCGACAGATGGGTCAACATTTGGGAGGTTCGATTTAATCATGCCCATAAATTTCCGTGCTTCAAAACTTGCCCCCTTATCACTTGACAATATTGGTACCAAACTCCCATGAAATGCTATTTCTTGTTAAAGTACAAATTTATTTAAGGCCTCTCGATCCCTCGCATCTCACATTTCTAGTTAAAATGGCCATAGTTTTGCAAGACTAGTTATCACTTATCAGTTTCAAATATATTTCTTTAACACTTTCTTTTGCCTAGGCAATCAATTAGCATATGGATAGCAAACTAACAAAGAAGATAAGAAACATAGCGACACTCAAATGATAATATTATCTCGATTAAACAATCTTAAAGCTTTACGATCCTGAAAATTACAGCACACTGATTACTCGAACCACACAACCTCAAGAGCCCTAGGTAAAATAACGCCCCAACGGCGTTAAGGCTGAGGTGGCCGTCGTTGAGGTTGCGTTACTCCCCAAGTTACTACAATAACGTATAATGAAACGCACATAGGAACAAAATATATTTACACAAAACACCCCTCATTGCAAGGGCCATGTTGGTTAAAAAAAAACAAACAAACTTTATAAATACCCACCTTCATATACTTTTTACACACTTCCACAACTCAAACTCATATACTTTCATTCTCAAAAAAAAAAGCGGAAATCGCGGAGAGTTTTGAACCTACTATGTTTTGGAAATCCGAACGCGGGATCTTCGTCAAACCCGAACCCAAACGCGTCTTCATCCGGTTTCCCTAAACCACTTGGCTTAACACCCGAGCAACTTCATCAACAACAACAAATGTATATGATGTGTGTTAGGATCCAAATATTATTGTGTTGATGATTCGGGTGGTCTTGGATGATGGAAATACATGATTGCCATAGTTAGAGAGTTAGTAGAGAGAGGGTGTTCTTGCTAGAGGTTTACACAAAGTATGAAATATTAGATTCAATGAGAAGCACCACCCCTTCCATGGATGGAAGGGGTATTTATACTTACAAATACACGACCTCCTATCGGCCTGTGGATCAGGTATACAGTGGGTAAAGACCCGTCCTTCCTCCACGGTGTTACACTAAACTTATTCTACGCTACTGACAAACAAATAAACTACTAAATAACGTAACAAACGACACGTCTACGAGCTAACATATGCTAGAATTATAATTGGGATGACCGACACTTTAACATGGAATTTTCTAATTCCTAACAATCTCCCCCTAAGGGAGGTCACCCCATGAAATAAATTTTGCATCCTGGCATTCTATCTTTGTCTTTAGTTCTTGAGCTCGTAGACTTGAATTCTTCAACATCTGCATCTTTGTGCTTTTGTAGCGATTCTTTAAAGTCCACATTGAATTGTACTTTAAGTGGAGGCCTTTGAACTGATCCACATCTTTGATGATCTTCGAGCTTTCATTGAGATTATCACCAAGCGAAATCTCGGATCACCCTTTATTGTGTTGCCATCATGTGAAGTTGTGACTTTTGGACCGACATGCTCACACTTTTGAATCATGACATCTTTCCATCGAGTAGCGAAGCCTTATGGTTCATGATATTTGCAGCAATGGCGAAGCATAGTATGAAATATCGAGCCGATTATGAAGATATGCACCAATCATGATTTCTTCAAATTAAGTGTGGATGCTGTGAGCATGCGGCATTAGATTGACTCCTCAATTCGATCGTGCAACCGTCCAAATGTACCTGCAAACAACATTTAGCAATAAAGCGCACGAAAGTGTCTTTGACCACTTTCGTTGAATTGAGGTACACGCCCACTTCCCCGCTGATCAAGACAAGTACGCCTCGTGATCGTAGAATTCCTAAGAATCTCCTTGACAGGTTTCGTAGCTTTTCTAGCGTTCTCAAACCGGAACGTCTCAAAGAAGACAACACAGAGTGAGTGAACCAAAGAATTGAGATTCACTGATTGATGAAAAATGATTTGAAAAGCAATCGCGTATTGCTTGAAGAAAGAGTTTTGCAATACAACGAAGGTTTATGAGAAAGATCAATTTTTCAATCAAAATACTTTTTGTATTAAAGAATGAGTGCACATTCGACGTGCTAGTGAAAAGAAGAGATTCGCACATCGAATGGTTTTTCTAAAAGTATTTTTCAATCAGAGATACTTTTTTAAATTCGAAAATGAATACACATTCGATGCGCTAGAGAAAAGAAGATTTGCACATCGAACGGTTTTTCCAAAAGTATTCACCAATTCATTTCCTGGACCAAGGTTGATTCAAGAATGAATCTCCCATCGTTTCTATCCAGTTGTCACAAGCTTGATCTTACGAGAAGATCTCACATGTCACCTACCAAGAGCTTGTTTGATGTTGGCTCTAGAAGGCTTTCAATCTTCATTGTGAATATTTTTACATATCACTCGGATGTTCTGGAAATACCACAAGGATAATGCGTAGGACTCTTAAGATATATTCTCACTTTCCACATTGTGTGAAACAGTGAGTCTTTAAGAATATAGTGTCCTAATGAGATATTGTGGATGATCTCTTGGCTCTAGACTCAATAGTGCACATTTGGTTCCTATGCGGAGACTAGGGAGAGGGTCTCCTTCTTCAATATCAACAATCTCTAAGAGAAAGTCGATAGATTATGTCGGTTCCCCGTGAGAATGAAACAAGCCCTTTTAAGAGGAACTTGAGTAGTTTGGGAAGTTGTAGTGCATGCATCACTGGGTCCATGATGTCTTGTCTTCAATACCAGTGTTACCTTAGTAAACACCAAGAGCATATGTATTGAACCCTAAGGTTGAATTATTGGAGGGCTATTTCTTTTCACCCTTTTCATATTCAATTTCTTTTTCATTCTTCAACCCCTTCAGCGCTTACCGAGACTTCATTACTAGAACCTTGTTGGGTTTATTCCAGATTTCAGCTCAGTCCTCACCACTCTTCCTGTATCTCACTTTTCTCCTTTTTTCAATATACCTAAGGACTCTACACTATCTAGTGGATTGTCCCCGGTAGATCCCTCCCTCCGCGAATCGTGGGAACTAATACCTAACCTCACCATCCTTATATCTCCATGCATAAAGTAAAGTGGTCGGTCTTTTGGTACAGTTCATTCTTCCTTGAAACCAATTGAAAAATCATTTGGAAAAACAATCAAGGTACTTGTGATACGAGATCAAAGCATTTTGTACCTTAATAGTTTCGATCATTTAGAAAAGCTCCCCCTCAACATGTGCATATGATATTGAAATTGTTTGGCACATGGAGGCAAGAGTTCTTTGAAATAATTTCTTTGAAATAATTTCTTGATCACAATTTCCTACGAAAAAGCCATTTGATTTTCTTGTAAAATTCTCCCCCTCAATATGTGCATAGGATAAGAGAAATCATTTTAACACTTAGAGGCAAGAGTTCTTTTGAAGCACATCCACGAATCACAAAAGCCATTTAAAAAACCATTTGAAAACTCAATCAAGGTACTTTATGTTAAAACATAAAAGCTTTTGTACCTCAATAGTTTATTTTCTTTAAAATGCTCCCTCTCAATATGTGCTTCGAGATTCGAAAGCGTTTAGCACACAAGAGAGAGCAGCATGCACAATTAAATCAAAACGATCACCTTTTATCAAATTTCATTATTAAATCACAAATTCTCCCCCGATCAAAAATGTCAAACCCTTTGAGATTTTGGATCCCAAGTGATTTAATATGGTTTAGAAAACATGGGCGAATATGTGGCCTGGTTTAAATACTCATCATGTTTTTGGATAAATCCTCCTCCTCAACATGTGCATTGTGTATGAAATCGTTTGGCACATGGAGGCATGAGTGCCTTTAAAGGACTAAAACCAATTCAATTTAAACAGATAAGAGATTTAACTCACGATCTCTACCCCGATCAAAATTTCTAACCTTTTGAGATTTGTGATCCCAATTGATTTAAATCATTTAAAAGATTTTGGGGAAAAACGTGGCTTGATTTAACTTTGAAAACTGACAGATAAGGACCATTTTAAGACATTAAAGATTGTTAGTGTCGGGTATGATAGTTTTAAGAGATCTTTAAGTAAAATAAAACAATTTCACAATCAAACAAGAATAGAAAAAATTTCATTTTGAAAGACCTTGATTCAAAAGAAAAATCATACCATGACATAACATTAAATCTTTAGATCACCACATAATTTCATACAAACGGACTCTTTTGAAGATATATTGTTTGAAAATATTTTAAATTAAATCACTCTCAATCGATGACCGATGTCGATAATTGAGTGACTTAAATTTTGATAAAATGAAGTCCGGTGATTTTCAAAATTTAGTCCAATATATTTTCAAAACAATATTTTCCATTTTCAAAACAATATTTTTCAAAGTTTTAGAAAATGGTATCATCACAATTATCCTGCACAAAGATATGTTAGGTGGTTAAGAAACTTATGTTGTTGCTGTAGGGCTTGGAAGAAAAACCGTCTGCAAGTATGAGACTTCTTCTTACGTTGCATTTTGAATGCCAACCGAGGTCAAATTAAGCTCCGTTTCTTCAATCAATTAGAAGAAAACCATCTCATGATGCAAGTGAGACCTCTTACGTTGCATTAATGTCAACTCTCCATAGAAGTCCAATTAAGCTCCGTTTCTTCATTTGTCAACACAAGATCTAGTTACCCTTTCCTTTCGGCATCCAAACATCATATTATGTGGAATCGATCGAACATTCTTATACCAAGATACCGTGATATAAGGAACAACAAACGATATATGGTGGTCGAAAATACCCAAACAGCAATCGACTAATAAAAGTCAATTCAACATATCAATCAGTTCATATATGGCATGGGAATAATGTGTTTATCAAATTCTAATCATCTAATCCTAATAATCATATCCTAGGCACCTAGTCCTTCAACGTAGGTTAACATCATTTTCAATTAAGCATACAGGATAATTAGATAATCTCGTTAGATGATATAGATGTGAAAACATTCTCCCCCTCAATCAATGACTCATTTTATGAAAATTTTAAAAGCAGAATTGATTGAGTTTTCAATTTTACTAAAAACTCAAACTGATTGATTTAATAGCAACTCATTAACCACCATTTTGTTAAAACAAATATTTTTCTGAAGAATTTTAGACGGAAAAATATTTGAGTAGGAAGAGTAGTCCTTCAACATAGTTTCCTCAATTTGTTTTTAGGATAAGTGCACGAAATATTTGAAAATTGGTTTAGCGCAGCAATTTCCTTTCATGAAGAGCGGGTTGCTATCTGAAATAATAGCAAACCATAGTTTAAGCACGTTACATACTGGTAATAAGCAAGCCATAGTTTAAGCACGTTACACTGAATAATCGCAGCCAATATTAGTCTGTTACAGTCTAAAATAACCGTAGCCATATTTTGAGACATGTTTAGAAAGAAATATTTACACCTCCTCCTCGAACTTCATCTAAAGTCCCGTGCCATTATTGAATGACATTTCTAAGACCGATGTTATCGATACAGAAGACATGTCTTGAGAAAACAATGTTTTTGGTATTTTTCAATTTTCTGATTTTTATAGGCTTTTGAGGGTTTTATATTTTTCTATTTTCTTTTTGTTGGTTTTATATTTTTGTATTTTGTTTTCGATAAATATATACAAAGATAGAATAGATGATATAGTTAAAGAAGATAATGATACGAGTACCGAGATAAGGATATCGAACAACCCCGTTGTAGAAGATAGAAGTCATCATCTCTTAAACATTCACCACCAAAGCTTCCAAGACTCTTGAATCAAGAGAGAAATGAGCCACTTGAAATGAGACTTTGGCGCTTCCCCAAACCGAAAATCCTTTAGTGAGCAGATTCAAGCTCTATTTCAAGCTTGCCTTAGCCAGGTGTACGAGAAGCACACCATTATCATAAATCCGCTCCATTTAAGAACGATAAGAGGATCTCCATTCGGTTATACCATCAAGAAGAACACGAACGTATCATCCCACTCATAAATAATCTTCTCAAATTTCATAGCCACTAAGTCCGGCTATCCATTCCAAAGGTGTCAAGAGACCACTTCGAAGTTAGCATGTCTCTAGAGTCAACCCATCAATACACATACTAAGACAAAGAAACTTATCCCATCGAAGTAGCAGATTAAGTCCAATAGCCAAAGAATAACCCCAATGTATACTTTTC
The DNA here is from genome assembly GCA_910596185.1 of Chrysanthemum makinoi. Taxonomy (NCBI): domain Eukaryota; kingdom Viridiplantae; phylum Streptophyta; class Magnoliopsida; order Asterales; family Asteraceae; genus Chrysanthemum; species Chrysanthemum makinoi. The sequence continues at coordinate 175,279,787 of OU343220.1, forward strand.
TCTCCCCAAAAGAAAGTGTATGAAGCTCAAAACCCGGTACCCAATGCCCAAAGAGAGAATAACCGATAACATTGAAGAAGGGCCAATCACCGATTATCTCTGCGAGGACTATCTCTCGGATTTCAACTCCGAATAAGTGATTATATCTCTGAATCACCGATTAAGCACTCAAGTGAAAACTGAGCATCCCCAATATACACAATCCTTCTCCTCCGATGATTGCGATAACATCGAAATCATCACACACTTGTGTACCTCTTTTATCTTCAGAAACTTTCTATTACATCACTTCCCCCTCGTCGTTGGAATAAGAACACTAAACGCTTTGATGAGTAAAACCTTGAGTTTCTATGCGGTCATGACATATGTTTTCCCGGGATATCTTCAATCGCTTAGAAGAATTAAGTTCATCAAGTTTACTCGCCATGAGTCAAACCTTGAGTTTCTCTGGGTAATCACATTTGTCTTCCCGAGATATCTTCAATTACTTAGAAGTATTAAGTTCATCAAGTTTACTCGCTAGATGCTCGCCTCTACCCCTTGCCGTTTTGACACTTCGTAATCAACAACTCTTTGTAAGTCCATATACTAGAAATATGTTGAGAAGAACACTTGAACTCTTGTGAGAATCAACTTGTGAAGACTCTCTCTCGACTATTTTTATCAACCCTTATGTAGACAATTTGAAGTGACCATGAAGAAGAAAACTGCTATACCATACTTGAAACTGAAGTCAACTTCCCACATTTGTATCTTAAGCTTGCACCTAATGATGGAAGAACGGTGTAGAGAATTTATGCTTCAAGCAAATCTCTAAGTACTCACTACCCAAACAAAGTATGAGACATTAACACCTCTTGCGATTATCCACACCGCCATATGCGTGACACCGAGTAAAACAAAGTAACTCCTATAGTGATAGTTAACCAGTCTTCAACCATCCACCTCATCACTGGTAACTAGATAAACCAAGTCTTCAACTCAAAATTTTAAGCCCAAATAAGAACACGCCTTTTGTGAAAGTCAACTTCAATCTCAAATAAGTGATAAATGATTAACTCCGAAGTAATCAACTTGTGTCAAATGTCCAACACGTGAATAAATGTACAACCGGATGTACATTGACCCACTTAATGAACAGGAACAAATGATTCCTCAACATCAATTCCATCTTCCTAAAGATATACATATAGAGACCGATCTGGAAGATTCACCAATAATGTCTTCAAGCGGATGAGGAAGTCATTTTCCCTTAATGTTCATGTGGTTGATTTACAGAGAGTACAATAATCCGTGAAGATTTGGTAAAGGAATACCAAAGAGCGGATCATTTTTCATGAACAATAATCCATGAAGATTTGGTAAAGGAATACCAAAGAGCGGATTATTATTCAATAGTGCAACTGCAATATAACAATAGTCAATAACAACACCTCCCATAAACCGACAATCTGTATGATAAATGCCCAGATGAGAAGAAGTCTTTAGATAATCAAATGCAACTCGTCTTTAGTCTTCCAACATGTAGCAGAGAATGTAGAACCGACTGTAGACTCGACCTTCTTCAAGATTGTCCAGTTGGGGAATAGATAGTTAACATCTTCATCACACTAAGATCATCCCAATTAACTTTCATCTTGCAAATCCCCTTAACAAAAATCCCTCCAAATCAAACAAGAACAGAAAGATGTTCATCAAGGAAATTAGCAATCAGGCCGCAACGAACTCACAAGATGGTAACACCAAACTACCAATCACATCAAACAAGAACAGATAGATTGTTCGGAATCATCATGTTGATGTATACGTGTAGCATTAACCGGAAGCACTTTGTCGATAAACTCATCAATCCGAGTGAAGATGTCAACCAACGGCTCTTGAAAGAAAACTCCATGTGAAGATGACCCGATAAGAAGAAGCTCGGTTCTTACATGAGTTTAGAGCCGTATGACCATTTGTATTCTCTAATATCAATCAACAATGCAAAAAATTCACACTTCTTCTCCCCCTCAAGAATTGCATACGGGGATGCCATTCTTGATTAAACAAGTGAACATTATCCAAATGTAGTCTATTCACACTTCTTCCCATAAAATCGCAGTGATGTCGCCATCGTCATTATAGTTGAGAAAGTGGAATCGAAAACAATCAACAAGAGCCCGTTCACTTGATGACCGGCGCATGGAAAAAGTATGAAGCATGTTGATGAGAATGGTCATATAGAGAAGATTTCTTCTTCGAAGATAAAGCGCACCACACGTACACTTTCTTTCTTTGGAGAACGAGGCATGAACTGTTGTGTTCATACGTCATAAGAAGATTTCTCTTCGAAGATAATGCGACCAGACGCATACACATTTCTTTTCTTTGAAGTACGAGGCTTGAACTGAAGTATTCAAACGTCATAAGAAGATTTCTCTTCTCCGAAGATAATGACTGAAACGTACACATTTCTTTTCTTTGGAGTACGAGGCCCGAATGATGTGAACAGACGTCATAATCTTTCTTTCTCTTAGCAAAACATGTAATTAACCCCATTATCATTCAGTAGGCTCTTTGTAGTGACAATGATGGAGAAACCCTATATGATGAATTTGATCCAGAAGTAAACTAACCCGAACTCGTGACTTAAACTTGCACATATGTAACAAAGAGCTTTAGAATTCATGCCCCTTTGAATCTCTAAGTACTCTATACTCTTCATCCAACCAACCATCAAGTAAAAGACGTACATTACCTCTTGAAAATCCACAATTGAATGTGACACCGAGCACTACAACGTAACTCCTTTAAGTGATAGTTATTTTGAGGTGATAAGAGCCCAATTCCCCCAAGTGGTAAAAGAAGAGGTAAAAGTCACCCAACAATAACTAGATTTCCAAGTCTTCGTTTTTGATAATAAGCTCGAACAAGGATCTTGAAGAATCTTCATCCAACCATCCCCGATACCTTCAGATACTAAGTACACTCGCCCGTGATATTTCACTTCAGCCTTAAATAAATAATAAAGAATTAACCCCGTTGTCACATCTTGTTAAAAGCTCAAATCTAGCCTCCTTTGATCTTAAAAGTGAACTTTGATAATGGTTTCATCCCGACCATGGTTAATAGCACATAACCCCGTAAAACCTTGTAATAACCAAACTGCCATGACGAATATCCAAACACACATCCAATTCATGAAATACACCCTTTTATCCCTTCTTCGAAGCAGAAACCGTAGCACCAGCATCAAGTAAGATCCAGATTTACACTTTCTCTTTTCCAAGATGGTTCCATCATTACGGGATTTTACAACTCTATGGTTTAAACCGAGAAATAGTTTCTTTCGCGGGATTTTACAAAACCAAGAATAAACCGTAAGATAGATCCGAAAATGCACTTTACTAATACCAGGATGTTTCCATTGTCACGGAATTTTACAAGTCTATGATTTAAACCGAGAAATAGGTTCTTTCGCGGGATTTTACAAAATCAAGACAAACCGTAAACAATGTCAGCTTGAATGTGTTATGACGACTTTGGTTTCAGTGTATATATGTTTTAGGGGAACATGCAGTGGTTCATCAACGGTTCATTATCCAACATCAACAACATCATCAACCATCCAATAAACACTTTGGAAAACACATCATTCACGATTCACATACCGCTTGTAAAGGACCATATGGTGAAGTAAACCCGATATATCAAACTCGAACATGACGTAAAATTCCCCAGATTTGTTACTTAAACTTGTACTAATCCTCGTGAACAAGAAACGGTGTACCCAATGTACAAAACCTCTTGACATTCTCAACCGAGTGAGACATCAAGTGATAGCTACGTTATGGGTTAAGTGAGAAAGAATCACAAACGCAACTAAATAGCCAAGTCTTTATCACCCTCTATGAACGCCCAAACAAGTCATCTTCGCGGAAGGGTAGAAAGAAAGAAGACGAAATAAGTAAACGTACCCGGAAACATTCACTTCAAATCCAAATAAGAAATACCGTACACCAACCCCGTAGTCAACATTTTCCAATATCAATTCAAGCCATGACATAATATTTTCCATGGAAATGTATACACCAGAGTATCAAACATCATAACCAATTGTAGCACACCAAATCTCATCATCAAAACCCATTAACAAATCTCATCATCACACTTTTAACTCGCACGACAGGTTCAAAACAAATTAGCAACCAAAATTCACATCCACTGTTTGTGTATTTATTGGGCCCAATCCAATTATCATACTCGACCGGTCCACAGACTACAATCAATACAAGGTCCAAATCACTTTGCAAATCATCACTAAATCCGTCAAACCCAATTAAAAGGTAACGAGTCCTCTCCGTAGTCACATTAGATAAGCATTGCAAATACAAGCCGTGAAGCATAACCATGTGAAAAAAAATTAGTAACCCAACTACTACATAATATATCTCATACACTTAATAATAGCAATGCAACTTTGGGGATTGCATAGCAGCTCACACGAATCAAAGACCAGTCACACGAGGCCCACCTGTAATGACTATATTATTTGTAGTCCAGCCAGTAAAGCGGATCAAAGGCCCACGTGAACATTTACCTGTCCAAATACTCAATGACCTAATAATACGGGTATTTAATCAACACAATACACCCCCACATGACCTAAAATCTTGTAACCCTAACAAATCCTCAAAAAAAAACGCCTCCATCTCACTCACAATCAAACACAGCGCCTCTTAATACATAAACCAACCCTAAATTATCTCAACAATAATCATTCCCCATCACTTATCACATACCACAAAAACTCTCGCATACCGTGTATATTTCGAACGTGTCTTGTCAATCCGTGAAATGGGTGTACCTTCATTGACAAGACCTAGCCACAGGGATGGCTCGAAGGTCTTGGTCACAGCCACAAGATCAACCTCAACTTATCAAGGTAGGTCCAACGTTGTTCCATCTTGTAGTATAGAATAAACGAACCATTTAAATTTTCAAAAACCGAATCAAAGACAAGGAAAAGTATTAATGCTTATTTCTTATCTTTCTTGGTTCGAACATAATCAAGAACTTTTGGATCAGTGATGAATAATGTTTCGTGCTTAAGACTCTTGGTAGTCTTTGAATATCTTAAGTGGCTCGAATGATTCTGAGATTCATGATTGTATTGTCCTTTTCTTAAAAACGAATTAAAGAAGGATTATAACTCGATAGTTATAAATCCGATCTTTTTGAATTCGTATAGAAACCAAGTTGAGTTTTGACAAGATCAATGAAGAGTGATGTTCAACAAAATCTCAATGAGATTTGAATCCGAGTTTGAACTTTCTTTGATTTCTTTTTATTAGTTGTATTTCATAATTGTTTGAGTCTTGAAATAGAATGAGATATGGGGCGGTAGTGAGAGGGTCCATTGATGAGTCTAGGTTAGGAGTAGATGATGTTTTTGGTCTGTCGAGATGATGTCCAGTTTCTGCTCGTATTAGTTCAATTTGTTTGTGGTATAACTTAGACTGATGATGTTATTAAAGTACTGAGGTCGAATTAGTTTTGGTGTATGGTATAGTGGTCGTGTCATGTGGTCACTTCTTCATCCTTTCTGTAAGTCGCTAGCCAAATGAGTCAAGGCTACCCAATTTTTCAAAGAGAGTCGCTGCCCTCTTTTAGCAAAGCTAGTCGCTACGACTTGTTAAATAACAAGTCGCTAGGGTCATGAGTCAATTCGCTAACCAAAGATTTTGAGTCAACTCGCTAAGCCAACTCGCTAAGCCAAGTCGCTAAGTCAACTCGCTAAGCCAAGTCGCTAAGTGAACTCGCTAAGCCAAGTCGCTAAGCCAACTTGCTAAGCCAAGTTGCTACCATGAGTAAAGACTCATGGCAAGTCGCTAACTGTTTGACAATTCGCTACTGTAATATCAACTAACTCGCTAAAACCAGATACAAAGAATCTGGACGACTTGTCAAGACAAGTCGCCATGAAGAAAACGACCAACTCGCTACGAAGAATGACCCCAAAAAGAACTGCATACAACTGCTTCAAAGTTCTTCATATTAGACCCTTTTAGATCACAAAACATTGACAAGATTGACCATCTGACCATGTAAGGAATCTGGACAGCTTTTGACAAGTCACTATGAAGTGTTTTGAAATTTTCCGATGAGTTTTTCCGACCATTTTTCCGACCATCTTCAAAAACAAACCCAGAAAACGTGACAAAACGATATGACTGTTTGACCCAATTTGACCATTGTATCACCACAGCAAGAATGACCATTAGACTATCAAAAGTCACCATATGGAACAAAACAGTTTACAGATTGATATATCTTTTTGGACCAAGTAAATAGACAAGACAGATATTAAAACTGAATGAACAATATGACCTTTGATGACCAAAAGAGGATACAAAAACATGATAACAACAGTTTACCCATAAAAGATATTCCGACCACATAAATACACAAAACAGTAAACAAGTATCAAAACCACAACAACCATGGTACGAAACCACACAAATCAACAAAACACAAAAAACCTTGGCTCTTGATACCAATTGTTAGTATCCAAATATTATTGTGTTGATGATTCGGGTGGTCTTGGATGATGGAAATACATGATTGCCATAGTTAGAGAGTTAGTAGAGAGAGGGTGTTCTTGCTAGAGGTTTACACAAAGTATGAAATATTAGATTCAATGAGAAGCACCACCCCTTCCATGGATGGAAGGGGTATTTATACTTACAAATACACGACCTCCTATCGGCCTGTGGATCAGGTATACAGTGGGTAAAGACCCGTCCTTCCTCCACGGTGTTACACTAAACTTATTCTACGCTACTGACAAACAAATAAACTACTAAATAACGTAACAAACGACACGTCTACGAGCTAACATATGCTAGAATTATAATTGGGGTGACCGACACTTTAACATGGAATTTTCTAATTCCTAACAATGTGGTAACAAAATTTCCATAATTTTTAACAAAACCCACCACTATTCGACCAACAAACCCAACCCCGAAGCTACTTTTCCCCGAAAGCCAAAAAGTCGAGGTAAACGTATGTAAAAAAAATCTAAAGAACCCGATCCCTATGTTGAAAGAAATCCCGACGTGACCGGGACTACATTATGTTGGTCATCGGCCGAAGAAATACTACTTGCCTCGTGTTGGGTGGTCGTTTCCGAGGATCCAAATGTCGGAGTTTAACAAAAGTGCACCACATTTTGGTATCGGGTTATGAACGAGTTCAGTAAGAAAAAATTTCAACCACGCAACAAGGATATGATAGCAAGCAAGTGGCATACAGTGAACGAAAATTGCCAAAAGTTCAACGCGGTTTTCAAACGTGCTAAACCTTTGGCAAAAAGTGGTGAAAATGAATTGGATAATATGAAACGGGATAAAAATATGTTTCGTGACGAGCATAAATGTGTTTCGTTTGGTCCAGAGGAAGCGTGGAAAATTTTGAAACCTCATGCAAAATGGGACGCGCCGGAACCGTTTGATTTAACCGGAGACGTCCCGGGGGAAAGCCACAAGGAGCTATTCGGTGATGATGCACGGCCACGTCCGGCCGGAAAACCACGTGCCCAAAAAAAACAAAAATCCGAAACCACGACGAGCATCAGGGGAAGTTCGTCAAGCCAATTCGGGGACTTTATGTCATCCGAGCTTCATATCTCGGGAAGCGGCCCAAGAGGAGTACGAGGCTGCTAAAGAGAAAGACCGTATGATAATGCGTTTAAAAGAGTTTAAATTTCTCGGTCTTAGCACAAAGGAGATGGATCCGGACGTTGTGTATTGGATTGAAACGGAAAGAATCCAAGCAAAATATAATTTGCAAAAGCCCGAGAAGTTTTAATTTATTTTCCGTTTTTTCAGTTGGTAACTTTTTTTTTATGTACTCGTAGTGGTTTTTTCATTTCGTAGTATTTTTTCGTAATTTTTTTATGTCGTATTTTTATATTTATTTATAATGTTTTTATTTCATATTGTAATTTTTAATTTTATTAATGGTGTATTAGATTATTAGATTGTTTAATGAATGAAACTGTTGAGTGTATAATTTGTAAATTGTAAAATTTTAAAATATGAGTCTCAAAAAGGTTGTGTTATTTTAAAATGTGAATATCAAAAAGGCTGACATGACGGTACTTTTTTAGTGTTAACATGTTATTACACCTGGCCTTCTAAAAGTCAAAAACTATTATATTTTACAAAAGCAAATTCTTTATGTGTTGCTAAAATTTGGATAACCACAAATGGTTAAAAGAGAAGTTTTACACAAACACTGGTAACTATATAAGGTTAACAACAAAATATGAAAGTTTAAAAATGTTAAGCAATAAATACCACTTGAAAGTTTATCTTATCAAACTATAGTTGTTAAGATCTTGTACTTGATCTTATAATTTTACAATTTTACGATTCTAAAAAGAAAAAACGATTCAGATTCTACGTTGGATCTTAACAAGCTTAAGATCTTGTAGGATCCCGATCTTAACCATAAGATCTTAAGATCTACTCCGATCTGATCGTACTTTTCTCGAACCACAAACTAAAAAACTACAAATTTATGGTTTATGTTTTTTATATAATTTAAAAAACAACATGTGATTCTTTTTAAACATTCCATATTCATAATTTATAATTTATGACAACATTTTCATAAAACATTCATATAATTTCGTGTTTATAATATATAATAATTTGTAGATTTGAATAATATTACAAAGATCATTATAAAAAAATTACATTATTGTAGGATCTTAGGATCCCGATCTGATCTTACGATCACAATCTTGCAAAGACGAAAACGATCCTAGGTAGGATCCTGATCTTAAAAACCTTAGAATCAAACAACTACAAGAATAGTTATAGATTATATACCAATTGAATGACAAATGAAACTTTCATAGATCTAAACTAAAATCCTACTCCTTCTATCTTAAATAAATGTCTATTTTCAATTTGCACAAAGTTTACTTTCCACCAATCAACTATCATCCCTACCTACTAAAAACTCTTTTAATTGGTTGAAACCCAAAGTATACGTTTATTTTGAGACAACCCAAAATAGAAAGGTGGACATTTATTTTGGGGCGGAGGAAGTAGTTTAAGTTTATAAATGAACATCACAAGCTTGTTTTTTTCTTCATATATTCCAACGCTTTTGTGAAATCCCTGTCATAATTCTTGTCCGACTTAAATGTTGTTTTCAGTTGGGTACTTTACTCGTTGATACCGCATCAATGACATAAAGTGTACACTCAAATGGCGTTCGATGTCCCTGAAGCTAGTTGTTGATAATGTTTCATACAGAACTTGTTGATTTCATATCAGCGAGTAAACTTAACTTACGTTATGTTATGATTAAATATTGTCGGAAACAATTGAGCAAATTTCTAGACCAACGTTATGAAACGGAGCACCAAACTTATAGGTTGTGCGTTCAAACCTCATTGAATGCATTTGTGAGACATATTGTAAAATAGTTGGTGTAAGGTGTGAAAAAATTTGTTGTTAAAAACAATTGTATCCTTTCTTTTAATGCAGTGAATAGCAAAAAAAAAAAACAAAACTACAAAAATCTACTCCTATTAAATCTAATAACCAAAATCGACACTATTTATTCCCATTACCAAAATCTATTCCGCGCACAAACCTATTTGCTCACTGTCTTCATTTGTGCGCTCTGTAACACGTGTCACCTTATATTCAATGGCTAATTAATTTTTTTCATTATAAAAGTAGGTGTGCAAATAGGCTTCCTCGCCCTCCTATTTTGCTCGCTAAGATGACCTGATAGGGAAAAAAACACCGGTCTTAGGTAGTTGAATTCATTTACTTTAAAATACTCTCAATGCTTCACTCATTTACCTTTTATTTTTTTCTTCATGTTCAAATTGGAGAGTGAGCAAACAAATTTGCTTGCACTTCCACATGTCAGCACCTAAGGCCATCTTTTAAATAATTAGAGGGCACAAATAGAAGGGTGAGCAAAATTGTTTAGCTTGAACTACCACATGTCAACACAATAGGCTATCTTCTTAATTAAATATTGTGCCCAAATGAGAGGGTTAGCAAAGTAGTTATGTTTGTACTTTCATGTGTCACAATCTTTTTCAGTTTTAACAACAAAAAATGGGTACGTGTATGGTTTCTAAATATCGCGTGCAAATTAAAAATATGCGCAAACAAATTCTTCACGCTGACTAGTTTTTTGTAATACAAATTTGTAAAGTCGTAAATGATGACACAACTTTCAAACTGTCTATACCGAAAATGTTCACAAATTAAATTCTAGCCATTCTACCTAGAATAAAGACCTAACTAACGAAGCATCACTCCACAGTTTGATACTATTGTACTTGCGAAATTTTTCAAAGACATCTCAATCTAAAAGCCGTTTACCAATTTATTTTTTAAGAAACAACTCACTCCACAATCTTTAAGCCCTTTAAGTAAATATATTTTCAAGAAATGTTATACAAAAAATTGTTACAGTATAATATAAAATATAACAAGAAAATAAATATTATTATACAAATATGTATTAATATGATGCTCGCGCAATGCGACGACGAAATCAAATATTCTAAGAGTAAGACCACGTGATGATTGATAATTTTATTAACAATAGTTTCATACTTTATAACATCAAAACATCATGTAATTATAGTAAAAAAATTCAAATATAAGATATCATTTATCATACACAATCACAAATTATTACCAAAATTACGAAAATTAAAAATATCGTTTATTATTCAATTAATTGTATTAAATATGTTTGTATATTAAAAAAATAATTAAAAGGGTAGTCATGGTTTTAGACTTATAAATCACGTTGTAGTTATTTTTTTGTATTTTTTTTTGTAAAACATATCTATAAAGATGCTTTAAAATATTGAAATTAATGATATTATGTTGTAACCAACATAATTCTTGCATAAGTAACTGTGTTGGCTGAATATTGTAAGATTTTCTTATTTAACATGTAGCATAGACAAATTTAATGAACTTATTATTTTAGCTTTCATAATTTTTAATGATTTTATAAATTTAGTAAATATCTCTTAACTTTATATTTGGTATTAAGAAACAATATTTATTATAAGTGTTGCTATTATATATGAATATTATTTTCATTATAAGATTAAATTAATTGTATACTCATAATCCGTATATGCATCAAACTATAAATATCAAAATGAAAGTAAGAGTTACAACGATATGCAAATAAAACACGAGATTGTATATATAACAACGACTCATGTAATCATTTTTTAAAGTTTAAGTAACGATATCCCAAAAATTATTATTTTTAAAACCTACGTTATAACACCTCGTGTGCACACGGGTTAAAAATAATCCGGGAAATTATTAGTCAAACTAAGATTTTAGACTAAGTTTTATACATATCTAAAATCGCATAAGCATGCTCTTTGGGCGTCTTCAAATATATTCTTTATAAATAATTATGATGGTATTAGAAATAATTAATCTATGAATAATAAAACTTATAAATCCACACGGAAGAAATATAATTTAAATATATTAGTTCTACTCATAGTGTAAACATCTTACATGCATCCGCATTAAGAGCACTGAGTATGGTGGCTTGAACTAGCTCAAGTCAGTTTGTCACCTCAGCGTCACATCATTAACTAACTCAACTCACTCACACACTAAAATACCCCCTCTCTTATGGCTTGAGCCAAAGGGGTCTCAAACATCATTTTTTTTTCTTTTTAATTTTTTCAAACAAACTAATTTCATTAATTCATCAAATAAAAATACAACAAGAAAATAAAAAACAATGTGAAAATTAAAAAGAATTACAAAATCTAAAAACAATACAGCAACAAAAAAATATCACACAAAACGAAATTTAAAAAAATTACAAAATCTAAAAAGTAACACGGAAACTAAAAAACGTTGCACGCAAAAAAAGCACAATCGTTTTATTTGTTTTTTGAATGCATCCAAATAACTTTAGCATTGATTTGATCTTGTATTGTTCCCGCCATTTTAAATAAAGCATCTTTCATCTCCAATATTTCAAAGATTCGTCTTTTAAGATAGTGTAAAGAAAAGTTAGTTTTCTTGCGAAATGTTTTTGCATTCCGCGTATGCTTTCCTCAGATCTTATTTAGTAGTGTGTGCGTTGCCAAACTCCACAGCTAAGTCAATCGATAAGTGATTGGTCCCGAACCGTCAAACTTAATCACAAAAGCCGGCCACTTGTGAATGGCTGACCGTAATAAACTTAAAACTGCTCAGAAACCAATGCTATTAAGATCAGAGGAATATAGGGGATTCCTGGGTCGTTAAGTCCCACGGAGGATGAATTGGTGTTAAACAACTTCAGATGTCGAATAATCACTAAGGATAGTGATCAATAAGGATTTTGATGAATAATTATACCTAAAGAAAAGATTAATAAATTACAGCGACTTAAATGCAAATTAAAGGAAATTAAAAAGTTAAAATATATTAAATAAACGCTATCACTATTTTTACAATGATTTTTTTGTGATTTTATAAAACAAAATAACTTAAATAAACTATTTTAACTAAAATGTAAACTTAAATTATCTAAAAATGTGATTTAAAATGAAAACGTAAGTAAAGTATAAAAATTACGCGAGTGCGCAAGCAAAAACGTAAAATTTATGAAATAAAAGTCCTACAAGTGTAAAAACAATTTTATTACGTACTATATGATAAAAGAAAATTTTAGAAAAAAGATTTATATATTTTAGACTTTTATATTTTTTATTATGAATTAAATAATATTTTACACTAATTAAATGTTTAAAAATACTAAAACTATTGAGAAAAATCCGAAACTTTTTTATAAAATACTTTATACTAATAAAATTATATGAAAAATAAAAAAGTTGAAAAAGCTATTATAAATAAGCTGGAAATAAGCTAAATAGCTCGTATAAGCTTAAATGGAAAAAGAGGGTTATGTATTTAATAGTGCAAAGGAAAACTGAAAAAGACCCTAGGGCAGATGGTGTGTGTGTGGTGTGGTGAGCTGGGTGGCCAGGGTTCGAATCCCAGCAATGACTTTTTGCTACTATTTTATTTTTTTGATTTTTCTTCACAAACTTGTTAAGCTAACTGAAATAAGCAATTTATATAACTATGACTTTTTCTAAAAATGACCAATAAGCTCTGAATAAGCTTAAGATTCCAACAGTGGCCAATAATATGAAATAAGCACAAGATTTAAAGCTAAATGGCTTATAAGCTAATAATAAGCAAAGGAAAACTGAAAAATAAGCTAAGTAACTAATAATAAGCTAATATGAAAACTGAGAAAACCTTTTGGCTTAAAAATAAGCACTAAACAAATCTAAATAAGCATAACTGTTAAGCAGACACACATGACACTTTGTAAATCACTAGGCACCTTTAAGCTTATTTTTAAGCACTGAGATAAGCTAGAAACTTAAAACAAACACTGGGACTAACTAGTTGACCAACTCAGCTTTTCAAAAAGCTAAAGATTTCACTGTGGGGTCCAATGGAGAGCTTTTGAGAAGCTTATTAAAAAGCTTGAAAACACTGAATAATTATTAGACTAGATAAAATGGACAAAACAAAAAGCTTAAAGCAGACCTACTAAATAAGCCAAGAATGGAAAAATAAAAACTGGAATCTTGAGACAGCTAGATGAGCTTCTCAAAAAGCTAGATTACACAAGTTGAAGCTAACTAGTAAGCTCTGTGAGAGCTTGTGAAATAGGGTACCAAATCTGTGCACAGGGCACTTTTTAGAAAAGGGTGTCTAAAACAAGCTAAGTAAAAAGCACTTAATAAGCTAAGTAAGAGTGAACTAGTATTTTTCTAATTTAGTTTAGCAGCTATATTTTAATATCCTAGAAGCTTATGAACTAACTCTTATTATTAAACACACAATAAAATTCTAAGTTTTATTCAAAAACGGGTATTAAGAAATTTGACTTTTTAATATTAACTAAAAGTTTGACTAAATTGAACTTCAAATCAATACCACTAATTGATTATGTTGTATTAAGTTATGTTAAGACTATAATAAGCTATTTTACCAAGTTTTAAGCTAAAATGATGAGTTTCACACTTCAAATCCTAACAGTGAGCTAGTTAAGTGAATTTAAAAGTGATTTTGACTTTTTACTAAATAAGTGCTGGTTTTTATGGTTTCTTAGAGCTATAATGAACTAATGAAACACAGGACAACAATAAGCAATAACACAAACACTCTTAAACACAGAGAAACAAGCTAATCCAAACACCTATTTTCAAGACTGTTTTGATGTTTTTCAAAGTAAAACACTGATTTAGACCATGAACTTGATTCACAAACTTATATTATCATATATTAGGACCAAACAAACATAAAACAACAGCAATAGCAACATAAAACTTAGGATTAATAATTATGCTAAGATGACTGTTAAAATAAAAATTTTAATAACTATAAATTAAAAAGAACAAGCTATCTGTTTAATAGGTTTATTTATACTTAACTATGACTACTGAACATGGAAACACAAAGATTTGAGCTTATGACTGTCTTACACAGTAAAATGCCAAAATGAATCAAAAAGCTTACAAGTGGATTCAAGCACAAGACTGAGAACTGAGGACTTGTAAACACTTCCTAAAGCTTACCAATAAGCTCTATACCAAGGCCATCCAGAATCTACCTTGCTCCAGATTTCTTGCATCTTTCACCATGGATTTTTATTTTTCAACTATTTATTTATATTTTTGGTGATTTTTAATTTTTGCTTCTAAACTGACTTTTAAAGTAACTAATAGCTTTAATAAGCTATATAGGAGCTTATGTGGCCCTATTCAGTCTTTAATAACAATTAACTAACAACATTAGAAAATTTTGATATTTTGAACTTGTAAATATGCATAAACTGAAAATAGGACTTAAACTTAAAATTGATGTTCACAAAAGTTTAATTGTACACTGGAAACTTGAAATACAAAGCTTTAAAGGGAAAACATACACTGAAATTTAAAATTGAACTTAAACGACATAAGAAATTTAAAATTACTCTAGTTATCTCTTCACATTGCTTCTTCTGCCCTTTATAATCATCATTTGAGACTCGGTCTTTGTCTCTGAATCTTTCCCACCTCAATCCAACCATTGGATTGGTCAAAGTAATCGATATCGCCCGTGTGGAGATTTTGGCGCCAAAATTCTCTTTAGAGGTTTTTCAATTAATGGGGTTTGGTTGTATGTAGAGGTGGAGGAGAGGTGTATGCAAGTGGAAAACAGTGGAATGTTGAAAAAGAGGAGAAAACCACACTTGGTTTTGGGATTACACGCTATGTGAAGACGATGAGCATGGAAGTGGATTAGGCGCTTTGACCGGTTTTGACTTTAGGATATTATAAGTGGGGTCCAAAATTGGGGGTCACAGGCCATGGCGGGGGTTCTTTTGGTTATGGCGGGTTCTAAATACAAAAGGGTCTAAATGGCTTATGTATTAATAACAAGGACTAATTGTGTAAATCACGCCAAACATGAAGGACCAATCCTGCAATTTTTCAAATTTTAACAAAAGGACCAAAACTGCCAAACTTGGATAGTACAAGGACCAATGATGATTATTTTCAATTTTTAAAATGTCCAAGGACCATTTTGACATTTTCAAACTTGAAGGACTAAAGTTGTAATTTTGTCAAAGATTTATTCAAGGACCATTTTGGACAACTTAGAATATTTCAGGGACCTTGAATAACATTTTTCTTTATTTTGATTTACCAGGGACTGTTTTTGACAACTTTTGAAACTTGGGGACTAAAGCGCCAATTATGCAAACTTGATACGTTTTCACCGATTTTGATATTTTTTAATTTAAAACACATAAAACACTTGTTTGTGATATTTTTATCATTTTGATGCGTTTGAGTGTTTTCGGATGTTTTTGGCATTCTAAATGGTATAAAAATGATGAGTATTTAGACACTCATCAATCCCCACACTAAGATATTGCTAGTCCCTAGCAATGTTTTGAGAAAAATTAATGGATTTCATCTCTTTACCAAAAGCCATTACTTATGAGGTAGCCAATTGTTTCAGTTCAAGTAAGAACCTTGGTACAATGATAACCAAATGATTTTGAGCAAATCATAAGCTTTCAACGGGTTTGATTTGTCTTTACCGAAGCCGTTTATACGGACTAGCCAACTCTTTAGATAAATTATCAATATTATCTTTGGTGAGTCGATTACCAATTATGGTTTTCCAACTGCCTTTACCACAAGCCATAAACTTGCGGGCTAGCCAACTCTTTACTAATTAAAGAGATATGGTAAAATTTGAACACCATACAATTTTGAGCAAATTGCAAGCCATAAACGGATTTGAGATATCTTTACCAAGATCCGTTTGCTCCTGGATTAGCCAATCCTTATGTGGGTTAGACATGGCGATGATTACCATTCTTTGAGTAAGTGAAAAACACTTACTCCAAAAAAATTTTGGCCAAAACCGGGGGAATTGGGTGGAATAATTACATGATAAAATTCGTGAGAATTCCCCCCCACACTTAGAAGTGAATATTGCCCTCAATATTCAAAATACCGGCGGTTATGCCGAAACATAGAACATAAAAGGGAAATACTACGGCCATTATTTTGTTTTTGATATATACACATTTTTTTTTTTTTTAGAAGATTGATATATACAACAGCGGGGGGCAACTCCCCCACACTATGGTGGTAGAACAGAGAAAGAAGACAGAAATATGGGTGAAAACCCATATGGTGTGTGCTACTGTTTTTTGATTCCCGAGTCATTAGCTTGACTCGATCCCCGCATTCATTGGTTCATGGGGAAAGTTTGTAGATCCGGGACAATCACGGGTGGAATGTCCTCTCCAAAGTAATGCTTTAATCGATAACCATTTACTTTAAAATTTGGACCATCAGGCTGAGATAACTCAATGGTGCCATAAGGATAAACCTTAGTGATAGTAAATGGACCCGGACCAACGGGACTT
Organism: Chrysanthemum makinoi; assembly: GCA_910596185.1. Lineage (NCBI taxonomy): Eukaryota > Viridiplantae > Streptophyta > Magnoliopsida > Asterales > Asteraceae > Chrysanthemum > Chrysanthemum makinoi. The sequence goes on from OU343220.1 coordinate 175,296,800, forward strand.
AAGCTTTCTCGAGAAAATCTTCAATCTTGAATTGAAAAGAAGGACTCGATCACCAACGTTGAAAACGCGGTTCTTGATTTTAGAGTCATGAATCTTCTTTGTCTTTTGTTTGTAGATCAAAGAGTTCGCGTATGCTTGATCACGGAGTTCATTTAGTTCATTCATTTGAACTTTTCTATGATCACCACCGCGAATATCGAAGTTTGCATGCTTTAAGGCCCAATAAGCCTTGTGCTCTAGCTCAATCGGAAGATGACATGCCTTTCCGTACACTAGCTTGTATGGAGTACACCCGATGGGTGTTTTGTAAGTCAGTACGAAAGGCCCGAGAGCGTCATCCAGTTTATCCGACCGAGGCACGATTTTCCTCTTGTCCTTTCAAGAATTCTTTTTATACCACGGTTGGAGACTTCCACTTGCCCACTTGTTTGGGGATGGTATGCAGTAGAAAGACGGTGGGTTACACCATACTTTTGCATGACACGATCAAATTGGTCATTGCAAAAATGCGTACCACGATCACTGATTATAGCACGTGGAGTTCCAAACCTAGCAAAAAGAGATTTCAAAAATTTCACAACAACTCGGGCATCGTTGGTAGGCAAAGCCTTAGCTTCAACCCATTTTGACAAATAGTCAACGGCCACGAGTATGTATTTGTTACCTCGAGAAGATGGAAATGGCCCCATAAAATCAATACCCCAGATGTCAAATATCTAACAAACTTGAATGGCATTTTGTGGCATTTCATTTCTTTGAGATATATTTCCATGACGCTTGACAAGCTTCACGTGTTTTGACAAAATCGTGGGCATCCTTATAGATAGTGGGCCAATAAAACCCGAAATCAAACACCTTTTTGGCGGTGTAGTTTGGACTATGATGTCCCCAAAGGGTCCAGCATGGCAAGTTTTTAGAATGTCCATAGCTTCTTGTCCATAAACACACCGTCGGATGACTTGATCCGCACAGATTTTGAATAAGTAGGGGTCATCCCGTAAGTAATGTTTAACATCTTTGAAGAATTTGTTCTTCTGTTGGGTTGACATCCCTTTCACTATGAAATTACCCGCATGGTAATTTGCAAAGTCAGCAAACCATGGGGTAGAAGAGTTTCCACGAAAAGAAACCGCATTGAGTGTCTCGAGAGGAAATGTTTCATTTATTTCCTTTTCTCGAAAACATCTTGGTGAGGGTTCTCTAAACGAGATAGATGATCGCAGTTCGGGTTCTCCCTTTTTATCACGTATGATGATATCAAATTCACGAGAGGAGGAGAACCCAACGACGCAATCTCGGCTTTGCATCTTGTTTTGCAAAGAGATATTTGAGAGCCGAAGTGATCCGTATACACTACACATTTGGTCAAGATTAAGTATGGCGGAAACTTCAAACGCATACACCACAGCTAATAATTCTTTTTCTGTGGTGGTGTAATGAGTTGAGCTTGATCATAGTCTTACTTGCGTAGTGGATAGGTTGAAAATGCTTAGCTCTACGTTGCCCTAAGATTGCACCGATAGCAAAATCACTTGCATCGCACATGAGCTCAAAGGGTAAATCCCAGTCGAGAGCAACGAGAATGGGTGCCCAGCTTTTTCTTTAATTTTTCAAAAGCTTTGATGCACTCGGGTGAGAAGATAAAAGGAGCATCTTTTTCAAGAAGATGAGTCATTGGTCGGGCGATTTTAGAAAAGTCTTGTATGAATCTACGATAGAAACCGGCATGACCTAGAAAACTCCTAATACCTTTGACGGTAGTAGGATGAGGCAGTTTAGCAATAACATCGACTTTTGCTCTATCGACCTCAATCCCATTTTTTGAAATCTTATGGCCAAGAACTATGCCTTCTTTGACCATAAAGTGGCTTTTCTCCCAATTTAGACAAAGATTGGTGTCTTCACACCTTTGAAGCATTTTTTCTAAATGGGAGAGACATGTTTGAAATGAGTCCCCAATGACCGAGAAGTCATCCATAAACACCTCCATTGTTTCCCCGATCATGTCGTGGAAAATGGCCATCATACATCGTTGGAACGTGCCAGGAGCATTACATAGGCCAAAAGGCATACGTCTGTAGGCAAAAGTACCGTATGGGCTGTGACAACCCGTACTTTCAGGTCATTTCTTGACACAATTTATGCCTCATTATTTCAACATTTATCGTAAACTTGGTTTACTTGTTCCAAATTCGCGTAACCTTTATGGTTTAGCGGCGAATTCATGATCATAACATCACGTACATTTCATATGGACTAAGATTAGTCTACATTTCATTGACATCATTTGCATCATGATAATTCATTCATGACATTTTATTTCACATTCATCGCAAAAATTTTATATTAAATAAACGTTATCGCGTAAATTATTATTTTTGAACATCTAATCCGTTACTTTCAAAAATGATCCCGATATATTTTTATACTTATATTTATTTTATAAAAACTATATTTTGAGTTTACCTAGTGTTCTAAATTTATTTGGTATATAAATCGTTAAATTTATATTATTACGACGCTTTTCTTAAAAATTACTCGATAATTATTTTATCACTCAAATTTCACAAGGAATGTATTTTTACAATTTTTATTATCTCATTACATTCTATTTTGATCTACTAAAAACTTACTTGTACCAAAAATTTCCATTTACCTTCATTTATACATTTCCTACACACTTACTTGTACATTTTATCAAATATCTACACAATTATTCTTACAAGTAAAAGTTTATAAAAAAAAAAATATATCTTTGAGGAACAAGACCCCTAAAATCCGGTCCAAGGGGGGGGAATAGTCAAGTGGGTATATTTTTTTCTACAAAACTAGACTTATACTCAAAGTCTTACACATTCATTTCAATCAAAAATTTATTTCACACACTAGCAAAATTTCTCTCCTTTGTCCTTCTCCTTCATCAACCGGTTCTACAAGAGTTCAAAGGGATCATCATCCAAAAATTTTCTCAAGTGTTTTAACAATCTAGTTACACTCTTATTAAGGTTTTGAAATAAAAACCTAGGGTGTTTAGGTTAATCCTTGTTACTTGCACCTCATCATATTCACTAGTAAGCATATCATTTATATTTTTCATGTTTCCTTTTCATTTCATAAGTATCTCTTTATTTTTGGAGCAACATGCAAGACATATGTGATTTATACCATTTTTTTACATGATTTTAGAGTTATATATTTTATGGTCATCCTATAATTATTCCCTTGGTATTCTTTGGTCTTGATGATGTCTAGGAACCCATGACACCCTAAGAAGGTGTATGGTAGGATTAGATTAGTTTTGGAGTTGATTTGAAGGGATTAGAATAGGTTTTGTCCGAGAAAAACTATTTTCGTAAAGTTATAAAAGTGTTCTGTCCTTGTTTCGATTTTCTGGAAAAACCGACAGTAGGCACGACCTTTTGGCCTTGATATTTAGAAAATATACTTTAAAACGAATCCGTGGCAGCTTGAACGAGTAAAACGGAGTTATAACGAAGTAGTTATGGGTTTTACAAGTTTGACGACGAAATATATATTTTTCTGAAATTTCAGCATACTATTATTATTTTGTATGCGAGTCAAAAGCGAGTCCTAAGCTTTACAAATTATTTCGACTTATCAAAAATATATTAGTATACTTTGATACGAAGCTAAGGGCGATAATAATGTAGAAAACGGATTTGAAACGACTAAGATATACACGTTTTCATAAACTTGCGTAACTATTATTTTTAGTAAAACTATATTATTTTTACGAGATAAGTGTTACGGTAACTAAAACCACCATCTTTAACCCTTATTATCTTTATGTTCGAGACCTTTTGAATGAAAACTCCTGAACTGAAACTTTTAGATATCGATACAAACTTTCCAAAACCGTCGAGTTAGTTCTCTAACGATCGACGTATACACGTTTTTACTGTTGGTTTTCCAAAGCCATTTTGTTAATTTCATGAAAATTCCGGCGACATTGTTTTTGTGCGATTTAAAAGTGATAATTTCACTATAAATCATTATAAAACCATTGTAGGATGACATTTTGGCGTAAATACTTGTAAAGTGATTTTTGATTGGTCAAGACGTCAAACGAGTATTTTTCGACGATAAGTAATATTTTCAAAACTCGTAAATGGTATAAATAACATACGAAATGCATGCATAACATTACATTGCAACTCATTACATGTCATATCATTCATCATAGGTCAAGATTTATGCGTATCACATTACATCTCGGTTGTACTACTACTTTGTCTTCGCATCATTCCACCAAGTGAGTTTCATGGCCCCTACTTTTACTTGCTTTCATAAGCTGTTTTTGGGGAGATACATGCTCAAAGCTGTTTTCATTTACTTCCACAAGTACTTTAACTTTTATAAGGATTCTTTGTAGTTCCATAGCCCTACTTTTACTTGCTTTCATAACTGTTTTTGGGGAGATACATGCTCGACTATTTTTATTACATTCATGACTATTTGCAAATTATATGTTTATCAGACTAAATGTTTAGTCATGCAAAGTACTTGAAATTGCCATGCTTAGAATTGTCATATCAAAATTCATTGGGTGATGGTCTTGGTATATTCATTGGGTGATGGTCTTGGTATATTCATTGAGCTAACGGTCTGGGTATATTCATTGGTCTAATGGTCTTGGTATATTCATTGAGCTAATGGTCTTGGTAATATTCATGGACTAACGGTCTTGGAACGATTTGAACAACACTCATATTCATTTGAACATAAACTATATATACATTTCGGCAATGGGTTGTAAACACACAGGTTGCAAGTTTTGTATGGTAGGGACTTGGGCTGAGTGGATTTACAATGCCTTTCTTGCATAAACGATTCGATACATTGAGCCATGCACTATTGTGAATTCATTTGGCGATTTACTGTTTGAACATAAACTACACATTTGGAGTGGGTTGTGAACACACAGGTTGCAAGTTTTGTATGGTGGAACTTGGGCTGAGTGGATTTACAATGCCTTTCAACATAAAGCGATTTTGAAAGTCTTTACCTTTCAACACAAACTCTATGAACTCACTCAACCTTTGTGTTGACACTTTTAGCATGTTTTATCTCAGGTATCTAAGGCATTCACTTCATGGCATGCAATTTGGACACATCATGGAGTCGTGGTGACGAGCTGCGTCTTACTTGGGTTTTGTAAAATTAAAACATCGTTTGAATTGTACAACTTATTTCCGCACAAGTTGATTTTCATTTGGGACCTACTTTGTAAACTCTGATTATTTTATTAAATCAAGCGATGTATTTTCCAAGCGACACTTTAGGTCGTTCAATATAACTGTGATTGTGATGCTATGACAGTCAATCCCGGGAATTCCATTTATTTGGCAATTTGGGGGTGTAATGATTGGCATGAGAGCTTGATTATAGAGAACTAGGTTTCATCATTGACCCTAGACTATAACCACATTATCATAGCATCTCATCATTTCATCATAAGTGCCGTTCACTTTGCATCTGATTTATCACATTACATTTTGAGAGTTATTTACTTTCATTTCATATCGATTGTCACATGGATGCTCTATCATTCCCTATCACAATTTTACTTAGGTTGACTTAACACCAAATATCATATGAGTCGATTAGTCCAAGCATTGCATAGTTACTCCTAAATTATACATAGCATGATCACCTATGTCTAATCGGGAAGAATCATGCAATGAAGAATGTAGAGCTTATATGTGTAAACAATTCAATGTCGAGCCAAATTTTCAAAAGATTTTCTTCAAACCACTTGTTTCGGTTTGATCCGCGTGATAGTTCTTGTTTGATGAGTTGCAAAGATCGAGCTAGAAACAAGTTGTTACCTAAACCGATTTAGCCTAATCGTATGGCAGTTCTTGTTTGATGAGTTGTGGGATTAAGTAAAAATCGGTTACCAAAAAGTCTTTGAGGGTTTTGCTCGAGATGGAAAACTTGCCTCATCAAACCCTAACCCGATAGACTAACGAGCTGAATTAGGGGAATGAATTCCTTTTTGATGGTGAATGTGACAACCCGTACTTCGGTCATTTCTTGACACAATTTATGCCTCATTATTTCAACATTTATCGTAAACTTGGTTTTACTTGTTCCATTGGCGTAACCTTTATGGTTTTAGCGAATTCATGATCATTACATCACGTACATTTCATATGGACTAAGATTAGTCTACATTTCATTGACATCATTTGCATCATGATAATTCATTCATGACATTTTATTTCACATTCATCGCGAAAATTTTATATTAAATAAGCGTTATCGTTAAATTATTATTTGAACATCTAATCCGTTACTTTCAAAAAGATCCGATATATTTTATACTTACATTTAGTTTATAAAAACTATATTTTGAGTTTACCTAGTGTTCTAAATTTATTTGGTATATAAATCGTTAAATTTATATTATTACGGCGCTTTTCTTAAAATTACCGATAATTATTTATCACTCAAATTTCACAAGGAATGTATTTTTACAATTTTTATTATCTCATTACATTCTATTTTGATCTACTAAAAACTTACTTGTACCAAAAATTTCCATTTACCTTCATTTATACATTTCCTACACACTTACTTGTACATTTTATCAAATATCTACACAATTATTCTTACAAGTAAAATTTATAAAAAAAAATATATCTTTGAGGAACAAGACCCAAAATCGGTCCAAGGGGGAATAGTCAAGTGGGTATATTTTTCTACAAAACTAGACTTATACTCAAAGTCTTACACATTCATTTCAATCAAAAATTTATTTCACACACTAGCAAAATTTCTCTCCTTTGTCCTTCTCCTTCATCAACCGGTTCTACAAGAGTTCAAAGGGATCATCATCCAAAAATTTTCTCAAGTGTTTTAACAATCTAGTTACACTCTTATTAAGGTTTTGAAATAAAAACCTAGGGTGTTTAGGTTAATCCTTGTTACTTGCACCTCATCATATTCACTAGTAAGCATATCATTTATATTTTTCATGTTTCCTTTTCATTTCATAAGTATCTCTTTATTTTTGGAGCAACATGCAAGACATATGTGATTTATACCATTTTTACATGATTTTAGAGTTATATATTTTATGGTCATCCTATAATTATTCCCTTGGTATTCTTTGGTCTTGATGATGTCTAGGAACCCATGACACCCTAAGAAGGTGTATGGTAGGATTAGATTAGTTTGGAGTTGATTTGAAGGGATTAGAATAGGTTTTGTCCGAGAAAAACTATTTTCGTAAAGTTATAAAAGTGTTCTGTCCTTGTTTCGATTTTCTGGAAAAACCGACAGTAGGCACGACCTTTTGGCCTTGATATTTAGAAAATATACTTTAAAAGCGAATCCGTGGCGGCTTGCGGGTAAAAGCGGAGTTATAACGAAGAAGTTATGGGTTTTACAAGTTTGGCGACGAAATATATATTTTTAGAAATTTCAGCATACTATTATTATTTTATGCGAGTCAAAAACGAGTCCTAAGCTTTACAAATTATTTCGACTTATCAAAAATATATTAGTATACTTTGATACGAAGCTAAGGGCGTATATCGTAGAAAGCGGTTTGAAGCGACTAAGATATACACGTTTTCATAAACTTGCCGTAACTATTATTTTTAGAAAAACTATATTATTTTTCTGAGAGATAAGTGTTACGGTAACTAAAACTCACCATCTTTAACCCTTATTATCTTTATGTTGAGAGACCTTTTGGGCCGAAAACTCTGACCTGAAACTTTTAGATATCGATACAAACTTTCCAAAACCGTCGAGTTAAGTTCTCTAACGATCGGCGTACACGTTCCCCATTTGGTTTTCCAAAGCCATTTTTGTTAATTTCATGAAAATTCCGACGACATTGTTTTGCTGACGAAAAGTGATAATTTCACTATAAATCATTATAAAACCATTGTAGGATGACATTTTGGCGTAAATACTTGTAAAGTGATTTTTGATTGGTCAAGGCGTCAAGCGAGTATTTTTTGACGATAAGTAATATTTTCAAAACTTCATGAATGGTATAAATAACATATGAAATGCATGCATAACATTACATTGCAACTCATTACATGTCATATCATTCATCATAGGTCAAGATTTCGCATTATCATTACATCTCGGTGTACTCACTTTTGTCTTAGCATCATTCCACCAAGTGAGTTTCATGGCCCTACTTTTACTTGCTTTCATAAGCTGTTTTGGGGAGATACATGCTCAAAGCTGTTTTCATTTACTTCCACAAGTACTTTAACTTTATAAGGATTCTTTGAGTTCCTAGCATACTTTTACTTGCTTTCATAGCTGTTTTGGGGAGATACATGCTCGACTATTTTTTTTTATTACATTCATGACTATTTGCAAATTATATGTTTATCCGAACTAAATGTTTAGTCATGCAAAGTATGAGAACCCATGCTTAGAATTGTCATATCAAAATTCATTGGGTGATGGTCTTGGTATATATCATTGGGTGATGCTTGGTATATTCATTGAGCTAATGGTCTTGGTATATTCATTGGTCTAATGGTCTTGGTATATTCATTGAGCTAATGGTCTTGGTAATATTCATGGACTAACGGTCTTGGAACGATTTGAACAACACTCATATTCATTTGAACATAAACTATATACATTTTGGCAATGGGTTGTGAATACACAGGTTGCAAGTTTTGTATGAAGGGACTTGGGCCAGGTGGATTTACAATGCCTTTCTGCATAACGATTCGATACATTGAGCCATGCACTATTTGGTGAATTCATTTGACGATTTCTGTTTGAACATAAACTACACATTTTGGTGGGTTGTGAACACACACAGGTTGCAAGTTTTGTATGAAGGAACTTGGGCGGAGTGGATTTACAATGCCTTTGCTGCATAAGCGATTTTGAAAGGCTTTACATTTCAACACAAACTCTATGAACTCACTCAACCTTTGTGTTGACACTTTTAGCATGTTTTATCTCGGGTATCTAAGGCATTCACTTCATGGCATGCAATTTGGACACATCATGATGAGTAATTGTGGCCAGCGTCTTACTTGGGTTTTACATAAATTAAAACATCGTTTGAATTGTACAACTTATTTCCGCACAAGTTGATTTTCATTTGGGACCTACTTTGTAAACTCGGATTATTTTATTAAATCAAACGATGTATTTTCCAAACGACACTTTAGGTCGTTCAATATAACTAATGATTGTGATCTTTATGTGATCAATCCGGGAATTCCATTTATTTGAAAAGCAGGTAATTTGGGGGTGTGACATTAGGCGGTGAATGTAGTTTTATCTTGATCCTGGATCAATGGGGATCTGAAAGTACCGAAACCATCGAGGAAACAATAGTATTGGTTCCTGCTAATCTCTCATGCATTTGGTCCATGAAGGGTAGAGGAAAATGGTCTTTACGGGTGGCGTCATTCAACTTACGATAGTCAATGCAAACCGCGCCATCCGTAACGGTAGAGTTGGAATTAACTCGTTATCTTCATTTGTGACAACAGTTATGCCACCTTTTGAACACGGTGAATTGGGCTAACAAGGACTATCGAGATCGGGTAAATCAATCACATCAAGAAGTTTGATAACCTCTGTTTGATAACATCATGGATCTTTGGATTTACTTCTCTGATGTTGAGCTGCGGCGAAGTCATCCTCCATCAAGATTTTGTGAGTACAAAATTGAGGTTGATACCTTAATGTCGGAGAGTTTCCAAGCAATTGCTTGCTTGTGTGACTTCAAGATCTTTATGAAGAGACTTTTCATCTTTACTCAAATCTCGAGCAATAATGATTGGTAATTTATCATCACCTTCAAGAAATGCATACTCGAGATGAGGTGGTAAGTCCTTAAGTTCGACTTCGGAAATTCTTGATTTATCAAGCTGACTTGACTTCCTTGTTATGAAGTTCGACGGGAGGGAGTGATAATGATGGATCATCATTAAGCAACTTCTCAATGAAAGTATGTCCCCTCATGTCGATTGGGCGTGATCAATTTCCCATGGAACAGAATCACTAGACAAGTAGGCTTCTATCTCTTCTAAGATGAAGTCACTTTCCTCAAATGGGGTGAGAGAAGGAGTAGAATTGGCGATGATAGGTTGAGAAGAATGAGTGAGATTATCACTCGAAGAATTATGATCATAACCAAGAACTTCTTGAGAGTACTCTTGAGCAACATAAATGATATCTATTCGGTTAACCGATTCAGAATCATAGTTTGCGGAGTACCTCGAAGTTTGATCAAGGTTAAAGGTGGCAGCTTCATTACCAACACGTAATGTGATTTCTTGCTCAAATACATCAATGAGAGCACGGCCCGTTCTCGAGAATCCTCGACCAACAATAAGAGGAACCCTATGATCGGCATCAAAATCAACAACCACGAAGTCAGTTGGAAAATGGAACTTTCCTACTTTCACAAATACGTCCTCGGCAATGCCAGAGGGCGGGATATTGTACGATCTGCAAGCTCGAGAGTCATGCATGTAGGAGTAAGTTCCGGAAGAGAAAGTTTCTTCCATAGAATAAGGCATCAGGTTGGTGCTTGCACCAAGATCTGATAAGGCAAAGCATTCAACCATTCACGGAAATACACAAGGTAAGAGAAATTTTCGGGATCTCCAAGCTTTTCACGGAAGCTTCTTAGGGATAAGCTTTGGCAGTTCTCGTTAAGAAGAGTTTAGCCATTTCAAACGACTTTTCCTTGTTGCTTAACATGTGTTTGAGAGTCGATGCAAACTTGGGCATTATGATAGCATCATAAAGCTTATGTCAAAATGTAGTTCTTGGAAAATTTGAAAAAATTTGTCCATTTGATGACTTGCTTTTTCGCGGAGCTTTGCTCATTCAAACGTGATGGGTAAGGAATAGAAGATTTGGATTTGTTTTTCAACAGAGACTCTTGGAGGTTCAAAACAACTCACGGGTTGGATTTGGGTTTACGGACAACTTGAGGATGGACATCATTGGTACCTCCGTTATTAGTAGGAAGTTCCTTGTCCTTTGTCGCCTCAGGTTCACTTTCCACTACCTTGAGGAAGAAGAAGAAGAGGTAGTAGGAATAGCGGGTCCATTGTATGAAACACCACTTACGTTTGTGATACGCCTTTGCATCGCCCTCGGGTTAGCGATCGTATTGGGAAGTTTTCACAGGCAGGGTTGATCATTTAAAGACTTGAGATCGGTGATCACGGTGACCAACAACTGTTCATTTCATCTTGGGATTTCATGAATTGCTTCAATAACTCATCGGATGATGGTCTTGGGAGGATGTGGAGATTCGGGTCGGATGTTTTGATTATGACCTTGTTGAAAATTCCCTTGATTAGGATTCACATTCCCATGAAATTGATTCCCTCGATTGAAATTGTTTTGATTAAGGTTTCCCTGATTTTGGAAACCTTGATTGGGTCTAGGATAGAAATTACCTTGGTTTTGATAACCTTGGTTCATTCTAGGTTGATTCTAATTCGGTTAGGATTACGGTTAAAACGGGTGGTGCTGATAAGTGTTAGCACGGTAGTTTGGTTCATTTGAGGGGTGGTATTGATTACCTCCTTGATTTGAAGTATCGGCTATAGCGGTTCAAACGGACTACCATCGGTGGCGATACGGTTGTAGTATGCATGAAGACCACCACAAGTAACACAAACTTCAACTTTCTTCACTTCACCATGTGATGGTGTTTGAGTGAAAGTGACTTTCTTTTGGTTAGCAAGAACCAAAGCCTGAACAATATCCGTGAGTTTGTCAATCTTATCATCGGTGCTAGATGTACTCACGGGTTTAGAATAGAAGGTCCGCATTAGGCCGAGTCTGATATGTCTTTGTGCGGAAAGAAGGACTGGGGACTTGTTTTCAATGATTTGCAAGGCTTCTTTTGTGGTCTTTGCTAAAGAGTTACCTCATGAAGTCTTGGTCACCTTAGTGTGAGACCATTGTAGAAAGTATCCATTTGCATTAACTTCGGTAAAACCATGATCGGACACTTGGGGCAATTCTTTATAACGATCCCATGCCTCACCGAATGATTCATCAAATCTTTGAGAAAATTTCATTATCTCATTCTTAAGACTTGTAGTTCGGGATGGAGGATAGAATTCGTTAACAAACTTGGTAACTAGATCCTCCCATGTCTCAATGGAGCGAGGGGGTTGTTTCTCAAGCCAATTCGGGCTTGTCCCTCTGAGAGAATGGAACGAGAAGAAGCTTGATGGCTTCATGTGGGACATTTTTGTATTTGATGGTAGATGCAATCTTGTTAAACCATCGAATGTGTGCATGAGGATCATCGCGCTCAAAACCATAGAATTGGCTTTGGGTTACAAGATTAATCAACCCGGTTTTGAGCTCAAAGGTATCAACGCGATGGCTGGAACAATAATAGCATCTCCGTAACCCTCGATGGGTGCTTGGAGAAGCTCATTCATCGGTTTATCTTCTGCCATTTCGGCGGTGGTGGTGGTGGTAGGCGTTCTCAGATCCGCGGTCGAAGGGCGAGCGTCCTCTACGTCTCGAGGAATCTTGCCAAGTTTAGAAAGTGGACTTGTAGAGCTGGAAGAACGAGTGCGCATGCACTAAGTTTAAAATCAATTTTCAAAACAAATGCGAGGCAAAACGACAAGTGAACTTAACCAATAATCACAAATGAAGGCTTCTTTGAAAAAGGTACACCAAATCACAAGGACACAAAGGCAAGTTTTAAATCTTTAGTTCGGGAACTTATTATGGTACACCTAGTTAGTAGGTGTCTTTGCCTTGATTTGCGGTGGTTGATTTTTATGTATATATTAAGTACCGAAAAGCGTAGGTATAGATTTGTCTTGATGGGTTTAAAAACTTTTGGACAATATTTTTGGATCGTCTCGTTTAACCAAATCGTATTTCTTTAAGAATCACCTTAAAAGAAACACAAGTTAGAAAGCGTTCTGATTGTTTTGTTGTTTTATAATGTTTTTGGTGTTTTAACACTTTAGGAAAAGTGTTAATGAACTTTTTGATATATATTTAACTTTACAAAAAGCTTTTACAAGCGATGGTATATGTGCAAGTCTTGGTCACGAAAATGCTTAGGACAACTACGCCCTCCGACGTGGCGTAAAATTTGATTGGTCCCGAACCGTCAAACTTAATCACACAAGCCGGCCACTTGTGAATGGCTGACCGTAATAAACTTAAACGCTTTCGAAACCAATGCTATTAAGATCAGAGGAATATAGGGGATTCATGGGTCGTTAAGTCCCACGGAGGATGAATTGGTGTTAAACAACTTCAGATGTCGAATAATCACTAAGGATAGTGATCAATAAGGATTTTGATGAATAATTATACTAAAGAAAAGATTAATAAATTCTGGCTGAAATCAAATTAAAGAAATTAAAAAGTTAAAATATATTAAATAAACGCTATCACTATATTTACAATGATGTTTTTGTGATTTTATAAAACAAAATAACTTAAATAAACTATTTTAACTAAAATGTAAACTTAAATTATCTAAAAATGTGATTTAAAATGAAAACGTAAGTAAAGTATAAAAATTACCGAGTCTTAAACAAAAGCGTAAAATTTATGAAATAAAAGTCCTACAAGTGTAAAAACAATTTTATTACGTACTATATGATAAAATAAAATTTTAGAAAAAAGATTTATATTTTTTAGACTTTTATATTTTTTATTATGAATTAAATAAGATTTTACACTAATTAAATGTTTAAAAATACTAAAACTATTGAGAAAAATCCGAAACTTTTTTAAAAAATACTTTATACTAATACAATTATATGAAAAATACAAAAGTTGAAAAAGCTATTATAAATAAGCTGGAAATAAGCTAAATAGCTCGTATAAGCTTAAATGGAAAAAGAGGGTTATGTATTTAATAGTGCAAAGGAAAACGAAAAGACCCTAGAGCAGATGGTGTGTGTGTGGTGTGGTGGTATTTTGGGTGTAGGGTTGAATCCAACAATGACTTTTGCTACTATTTTATTTTTTTGATTTTTCTTCACAAACTTGTTAAGCTAACTGAAATAAGCAATTTATATAACTATGACTTTTTCTAAAAATGACCAATAAGCTCTGAATAAGCTTAAGATTCCAACAATGGCCAATAATATGAAATAAGCACAAGATTTAAAGCTAAATGGCTTATAAGCTAATAATAAGCAAAGGAAAACTGAAAAATAAGCTAAGTAACTAATAATAGCTAATATGAGAAAACCTTTTGGCTTAAAATAAGCACAAACAAATCTAAATAAGCATAAGCCATTAGCGGAGACTACAGGGACACTTTGTAAATCACTAGGCACCTTTAAGCTTATTTTTAAGCTTGAGATAAAGCTAGAAACTTAAAACAAACACTGGGACTAACTAGTTGACCAACTCAGCTTTTCAAAAAGCTAAAGATTTCCTTGTGGGGTCCAATGGAGCTTTTGAGAAGCTTATTAAAAGCTTGAAACAACTTGAATAATTATTAGACTAGATAAAATGGACAAAACAAAAAGCTTAAAAGCGGACCTACTAAATAAGCCAAGAATGGAAAAATAAAAGCTGGAATCTTGAGACATGGAGATGAGCTTCTCAAAAAGCTAGATTACACAAGTTGAAGCTAACTAGTAAGCTCTGTGAGAGCTTGTGAAATAGGGTAGCAAATCATGCCGCAGGCTTTCGAGAAAAGGGTGTCTAAAACAAGCTAAGTAAAAAGCACTTAATAAGCTGAGTAAGAGTGAACTAGTATTTTTCTAATTTAGTTTAGCAGCTATATTTTATTATCCAGAAGCATGAACTAACTCTTATTATTAAACACAATAAAATTCTAAGTTTTATTAGCGAATTATTAAAATTTGACTTTTTAATATTAACTAAAAGTTTGACTAAATTGAACTTCAAATCAATACCACTAATTGATTATGTTGTATTAAGTTATGTTAAGACTATAATAAGCCATTTTACCAAGTTTTAAGCTAAAATGATGAGTTTCACACTTCAAATCCTAACTTGGAGCTAGTTAAGTGAATTTAAAAGTGATTTTGACTTTTACTAAATAAGTCTTTGGTTTTTATGGTTTCTTAGAGCTATAATGAACTAATGAAACAGGGACAACAATAAGCAATAACACAAACACTCTTAAACCGAGAAACAAGCTAATCCAAACACCTATTTTCAAAACTTTTGATGTTTTCAAATAAAACAACTGATTTAGACCATGAACTTGATTCACAAACTTATATTATCATATATTAGGACTAAACAAACATAAAACAACAACAATAGCAACATAAAACTTAGGATTAATAATTATGCTAAGATGGTACATTAAAATAAAAATTTTAATAACTATAAATTAAAAAGAACAAGCTATCTGTTTAATAGGTTTATTTATACTAACTATGACTCTGAACATGGAAACACAAAGATTTGAGCTATAGTACATCTTGATGAAATGCCAAAATGAATCAAAAAGCTTACAAGTAGATTCAAGCACAAGGCGAGGACTTGTAACACTTCCTAAAGCTTACCAATAAGCTCTATACCAAGGCCATCGGAATCTACCTTGCTCTAGCTTTCTTGCATCTTTCACCATGGATTTTTATTTTTCAACTATTTATTTATATTTTGGTGATTTTAATTTTTGCTTCTAAAAGCTGACTTTTAAAGTAACTAATAGCTTTAATAAGCATAAGAGCTTATGTGGCCTATTAGTCTTTAATAACAATTAACTAACAACATTAGAACATTTTGATATTTTGAACTTGTAAATATGCATAAATTGAAAATAGGACTTAAACTTAAAATTGATGTTCACAAAAGTTTAATTGTACACTGGAAACTTGAAATACAAAGCTTTAAAGGGAAAACATACATTGAAATTTAAAATTGAACTTAAACGACATAATAAATTTAAAATTACTCTAGTTATCTCTTCACATTGCTTCTTACGCCTTTATAATCATCATTTGAGACTTCGATCTTTGTCTCAGATCTTTCCCACCTCAATCCACCATTGGATTGGTCAAAGTAATCGTATCACGTCGGTGGAGATTTGGCGCCAAAATTCTCTTTAGCGAGTTTTTCAATTAATGGGGTTTGGTTGTATGTAGAGGTGGAGGAGGTGTATGCAAGTGGAAACAGGTGGAATGTTGAAAAAGAGGAAAACCACCTTTGGTTTTGGGATTACAGCTATGTGAAGGCGATGAACGATGGAAGTGGATTAAGCGGCGCTTTGACCGGTTTTGACTTTAGGATATTATAAGTGGGGGTCAAATTGGGGGTCATAGGCCATGGCAGGGTTCTTTTGGTTATGGTTGGGTTCTAAATACAAAAGGGTCTAAATGGCTTATGTATTAATAAGAAGGACTAATTGTGTAAATCTGCCAAACATGAAGGACCAATCCTGCAATTTTCAAATTTTAACAAAAAGGACCATGCCAAACTTGGATAGTACAAGGACCAATGATGATTATTTTCAATTTTAAAAATGTCCAAGGACCATTTTTGACATTTTTCAAACTTGAAGGACTAAAGTTGTAATTTTGTCAAAGATTTATTCAAGGACCATTTTGACAACTTAGAATATTTGGGGACCTTGAATAACATTTTTCTTTATTTTGATTTACAGGGATTGTTTTGACAACTTTTGAAACTTGGGGACTAAAGCGCCAATTATGCAAACTTGATACGTTTTCACAGGATTTTGATATTTTTGCATTTAAAACACATAAAACACTTGTTTGTGATATTTTTTTATCATTTTGATGCGTTTCTGAGTGTTTTCAGATGTTTTTGGCATTCTAAACAGTATAAAAATGATGAGTATTTAGACACTCATCAATAAGCGTTTGCTTACGAATGGTATCCCCATTGATTATTTCTGAACACCAGCTTTGATTTCAACAATGGTATGTGGAAGTGAACTGTCTATAATTTTTTGTAAAGAGAAGTTGTGTTTTTTTTAGAGAGTGTGTGTTTTTGGTTGAGAAAGTTGTGTAAAAATTGGTTAAAATGAAATATTATTTATAGTGGGTAAAAAGTTTAATTTGGAATTGATTTTTTTAAAACAAGCCGTCATTAAACGACATTTTCTTTATTTTTTACCTTCTCCCACAAACTAACGCAAGCCAAGCAACTCGCTCAACAACTCATGTTGGGAGGGTATGGTAACATGCACTAGCGCCAATTTTGAGTCCACATAGGACTGGCGTGGGAGGTGTGAGCCACCATGCCCAACGCGTTAAAATAGTTAAAAGGAATTTTAGCTAACTGCATAAATTTCTTAAACTTTTAGGCTGGGCACAATAGAGGGAGTCGACCGACTCTTTCTTGGTCCCAATCGGTCCCCACTATTGTGGCATGAAGGTCTTCCGTCAGCCGAGTTTCCTTTTTTTGTCGTAACTGCGACCGAGTGAAACAAAGGAAAAAGCAAAAGTGTCCCCTTACATTTTACCGTTTGATTCTTTAAAAAAAATTAATTTAACCAACAAAAAAAACTTTCATTTTACATTATAAATACCTCACTCAAACCACAACTCAAACCCCATTTATCTTATCATTTTATACACAATTTATATACACTTTCATCAACTTTTTAAATGATTTGTTCGCTTCCATACACCGTGATGAAATCAAAGCTATGGTTCAGAACAAATCGATGAGGATAAAGCTCGTCAGCAAGTCTTTATAAACTTAGCCGTAGAATTTGAGAATGCAAGCATTGCTAAAGATGATTTGAGGAACGCATACGCCGAATGCAGTGTCATTCCACAAGAGAAACGTGCTTTGATCGATGCTTATTTGAATCAAACACCTGATTTTGATTACGAGATACATAATGGTTTGTTTCAAAAGGCGGAAAAATTAGAACAAGAAGCGATTTTTTTTATTATTATTATTTATTTATGCATATAGAAAAATAAATAGGTGTATTGTTTGCTTGTATTATTTTTTAAATTTTGTATTGTAATGTTTATATTTATTTAAATGAATTAAAATTTATTTTCGAGTACGAAGAATCAAAGTATAATACGAACTTTTATTCATTACCCCAGCAAAACAGAATACGACATTGAAATGAAAATACAAACTACGATACAGAAAATAAAACACACAAGTTCTTCAGCCAGAGGAATTATTTTGTTATTCAGCTTTTAGATTAATCAGGATACTCCCCGGATCAGAGAATCATAATCAGGATACTCCCCAAATTCTAACCTGAAATAGTCGTCCTCTGCTTGTTCTTTCCTATGTTTCCCATCCAACTCTTGTTGACGCCTTGCGTTTTCTGCATCAACCCTTACTTGTTCTACCAATGTTTCTCTTAATGCCTCTTCATCCAGAAGAAGTTGCTATTCTTGTTACTTTCTTTTCATAACAAGAAGTTGCTCTTCTTGTTCCTTAGTAAGAAATCCGTCGACATTTTTATAACTTTCAGTTTCATATTCATCAACTGGTTCCTCTACCATTGGAAATGAAGAATCAGTTGACATAGATTGGTGCGTATGTTGTTGTGATGATGAACCGTAGTCGGGGTTTGAGGGGGGAGTATTTTCGAGAATAAACGTTTCTTCGTGTGTCGGGGAATTGTTTCCGGGAGTGTTTTCTTGAGATATTTTTGTATAAAATAGTGAAGTTCAGAAAACTTGTGTGAAAGAGATTTTTTTTTTTTTTTTTTTTTAGTAGATATATATAAAGAAAAAAGATAGGGTTTGTTTTGAAAAAAAAAATAGTATTTTTTAAATAAAAAAATGATGGTCGCCTTTACTGTGGCAAAAAATCGTATGTAGGTCAAATTAGGAGAGAAAGGTAGTGTGGGTAAAATGATGATCGCTGCTGGTCACTACCGGGGGTAGCCTTACATCCGATGCATAATCGTTTGTTATTATGAAGTCCTAAGTTAATCAAGTGACCGGGTCTTTTCACGATCACTCCAAAAAGCAGTGTTGCAAAACAAGGCCTACAAGGCCTATTAATCACCGATTAGGTACTCTTGGTAAAATCAACCTACTTGATTTTTATAAGCGGGTCAAACAAATTGGTCAACAACGGTCAATGGAGGTCAACAACTGTATTATGGTGGTCAAACTTCTGCAGGAAACTTGCAAATCTTGTCGAGAAATACCCAAAACTTGTCTTGAACAAGTTTATTACAATATAATTGATGTTTATATACATTTACAAGATGATTTTCAAGGAAAGTCTTGTCTAGAATACCCAAATCTCGTAAAAATACCCCAAAACTTCTGGCGAAAATGCCAATCCGATTAATCATGATTAATCATGTGACCGATTACAAGCTACAGGGAGTCTACGCTAGGCTTCTACCGATCAGTTTGATTTTGCAACATTGCCAAAAATTATTAAAAAAGGTAATTGCAACCACCGTCATCCCTCGTCAAGGTGTCAGCCTCCTTCCTCTATATTACCACCGTCGCCGCTTGTTGAAGCCAATCAAACAACACCACTATTATCTCGATTTGGACAAACAAGACGGTTTTGTTTTGCAGTCTACTCTAATGGTATTCAATCAAACTTTCTAATTGAAAATAGTATAAAATCGATCCCTAGAAATACTAGCTAAATGTATAACTTCTCTCAAGTTGAGGAAGTAGTGAAGTACCACATACTGTTTTTCGTTACAATATTTGTTTAGGCTATAAAATAGCAAAGTAATAGAACTACAAGTCGTTTTACTTTGTGTCATTATATATAAAAATGTTTCGGTATCATATATACGTAGTACTTATAAATTGAGATCATCTCATGGTTAAGTGAACATGATAAATCATGTTAAGCAAAAAACCAATAAAATGAATTAATTCTTGATTAAATCTGCTAAAAGTGGACCCTGTTTTAGTTAATCTTGACATTTATTGAAGAACATACTTATCACATTCATTTGAACATGAAAGTATTCTAAACTCATAGCTTATAACTTTAGCTTTCGGACTTGGACGAGAATAAATAAGATCATCCTCGTTCGTAGATAAAGAAAGGAAAAAGACTGAGATGGAGCTGCTGGCATGACAATTCGAACTACGGTTGGCTCCATTAAGACCAAAGTCGAGGTCTTAAGGGGCCTTAATCAATGATGGCAAATTTCTTTTTTTTTTTTTTTTTTTGGGTAAAAGGGTTAATTCACCCCGGTAAAATATATTACGCCAAAAACATTGAAGTACAAAGGATGAGGGTGAATCCTCATCTCGGTCCCTTAGGACACTAACAGACTCTCCTATAGGAATGCAACATCATTCCTATAACTTACAATATAGCGTGGCAGGACCACACTTATAACTAAACATCAGACTACAATGATAAAAAGAATAAAAATAAATGCACTTCAAGTAGAGATACTTGAATCTTCAAGTCACCATAGTAGTCCAAACTTCCAGCGTCATCCAAATATACAATATCATGGTCCTCAAATTGAAGATACAGTTCACAATTTCACACTACGGTTGGTGAGGGACTCTAAAACCACGGATAGAAGCGACAAGCTTAAAACTTACTCCAAATGTGTATGTTGAGATGCAAAGCGAACACCAATAAGAAAACCCAAAATACGTATAAACCAACGCACATCAACTCCATGATCATGTAATCGGCAAAAGAATCATTCAAAATTTCGCTGTGATTGGTGGAAGACTCTAAAACCACGGATAGGCGACAAAGCATAAACTCGTTCCAAAAGTGTGCGTTGAGATGCTAAACCAACAACTCATTGTGATATCGAACATAGAACATAATCTTAGGGTAACAAACCACAACTTCCGACTATCTGAACCCAAGACCAAATAAAAATCGGCAATCATGTCCATGAAGATTCGAATAGCACCAACCTCGTAACCAACGGCATTCCCCAAAATAGATAACAACACCATGGATCCAAGAAGCCAAGGTCATTAGGCAATGAAAATAATCATAGAGTCTGGCGAGAATCGTGGAAGATTATGATAACCAAACTAGGGTTTGAATAAGAATACCTAAGAAACTTAACTTACCCTCTCTCATAACCCACAAACCTTAGCAAATTGATGCACTAATCGAACCAACCCAAGGCGGGTTAACATACAATGCGATGGCTCGAGGAGCACACACACCATAATAAGCGGATGAAACCTAAGATTCCATCCAATCGTTAAGGCTCCAAACACCAAAGATGAACCGGGGATAGATGACCAATTTAATGGTCATATGGAGTATAAACAAGGTTAGCGATCCAAAAAAGCAATAGAAAACCTAAAAGATAATCGATTCATACAAACCCGATTAGAACAGATTTACAAGTATTGATCTGATTAGGAGATGTAAAACACGAATGTTTAACACAACTAATAACAAATGGTTACGAAACATGTTATAATGGCAGGATTGGATGAAAACGATATAACAATGAGGCAGGTTAGGGTTTCGGCCGCCACCAAATAGAGAGAAAACCACAGCCGCCCCCCTCCAAATACATACCATATACTCTCGTATTGCATACCCACAGGTAGAGAGGACGAAAAGTATAGATAATATGACCGGAATATGAGGGGGAGGGAGGCGGCCAGAAATCTCCTAAAGGAGAGAGAAACTAGGGTTTACCTAATAATTAGACCCTAATTAGGGGTAATTCTAATAATCCTATAAACCCTAATTAGGGTTCATCCCATGGCATGGAAATTTCTTTGTACGTATAAGTGGAAATAAATAATGTAGAGGTGATATCATGCATGCAAAACCGAGAATTTTTCAAAGGTTCAAAACGAAGCTTTCGTCAATTACATGCACTATGATGATGCATGTAGTACTAAAACAGTCAATATTCTAGTTCAACTGCTCCTTTATTACAGTTGGGTGAACAATACCAACCTAGTGATCATCACTCCAGCATACATACTAAAATAATATAAAGCAAAAGTGAGTTATTGAACCTATTTTAATAGACCTAAAACAAAATAAGTGTCGATTTTAAGTCTCATAAAAATAAGAACATATGAAATCTATTTTGGCTCTGACCTAAGATGAACATAAAGCGATTTAAAACTTATGTTTCCGTTGACATAGTCAGGTGTAAAATGTATCAATATATTCACATTGAACAAACAAAACTGGAATGTTTCCCCCCTCATATATGATTCAAAAATAGATAACTCGACTACGACATATATATTCCCGCCAAAAATAAAGGACAAATACGTAAGGTGGTACATAATATTGTAAGTTGCAGACTTGCATTTTCACAATGTTAGGGAAATTTCTAGATAAATGTAACTTGATAAATATGCATATATATAACATAAGGATGACAACGTTTGGTGCACTAGACAGATGGATTTGGTTCAAGCCGGCCATCAAGGTCGGTTTGGTTCTTGTTGTTAAATTAAAGGTAAAACTGAAAAAAAATGTTTTGAATGTTTGTCATTTTTGTGAAAAATATTTTTGAAAAAAAAGTACGTGAGTCGTGTATAGCACTTAATGTTTGCACTTTTTGCAAACAATGAGTACAGTAGTTTGTTGCAATTCGTGTATTTTCGTTAACGAGCGTTACAAAATCCCGTTAGTCAAAGGCAAGGGTATATGAAATGACTATATACGCTTGTCTTCTTCCCACAATTAATTTTTTTGAATTTGTAAATAATTTCCCTCTACTATCCTCAATCACCACCACCCTCTACCACTACACGATCACACCACCCCCCTCTACCACCAAACCACCACCACCACCACCACCATTTTCATCCGTTTTAATACATTTTCATCCGTTTTCATATGTTTTCATCCGTTATTAATTGTTTACATATGTTTTGTACGTTTTCGTCCGTTTTATACGTCTTCACCCGTTTTTATACGTTTTCATCCGTTTTTATACGTTCTCGTTCGATTTATACATTTTCATCCGGTTTTATACGTTTTTATACGTTTCATCCGTTTACATCTGTCCGGTCCGTTGTTATCGCATCCATTTGTATACGCGTTTTCATACGTTTGTGGTTACATATCCATCCGTTTATAAATTATCGTCTAAATCCTTTTACGCTTTTTATCCGTTTATACGTTTTATCCTTTATCGTTTTATCCATTTATACGCTTTATCTCGCTTTCATCCATTTTATTACGCGCTTTCATCCGTTTGTAACCGTTACGCCCTTTGTATGTTTTCGTCTGATTTCCGTAGGTTTTCGGTATGTTTTCATCCATTTACATCCGCTTTTTATGTTTTTATCGTTTATTGCATTTTTAATTCTGCGTTTTTATCGCTTTTATACATTTTTGACGCCTAGATCCTATACATTTATGTACGGTTTTGTACATTTTCATACATTTTTATCCGTCCAAAAACGTACAGAACATACAAGAATGTACAAAAACGTACACGGAAATACAAAAAAAATGGACAAAAATGAACAAAAATGGACAAAAACTGAAAATGTATACAAATGTACAAACGGATATACACGGATGACAATGTAAAAAACGTACGAAAATGTATAAAAAGGTTCAAAAACCGATGAAAACGTAAAAAAGCGTACAAAACGTACAAATTAGATAAAGCGGATGAAACCAGATGAATAAATAAAATGAACAAAAAATGAAAATTATAAGCGTAAAGCGTATACAATGTATAAAAAGTTTGAAAACTATAAAATGAATAAAACAAATGAAGCGGATAAAAGACGACGATAAACGGATGAAAACATATAAAAACATCAAAAAGCATATAAAAGAAAGATATAAAAAGCGGATGAAAGTATAAAAGAAAGCGTATAAAAATGAAATGTACAAAAATGGGATGAAACGGAATGAAAAAGTATAAAAAACGTATGAAAGGGGATGAAAACGTATAAAAATAGATAAAACGAATGAAAACAGGTGAAAACGTATAAAAACAGAAAAAACGGATGAAAAGTATAAAACCGTATACAAATGGATGAAAAGAGCTTTATCTAAAAATCTTTTTATTTTAAAAAAAAAGAAAAATATAATTCAATCTAAACGGGTTTTCAAAGTTCTCAACTTTTCTCTAAAGAAGAAAAATCAATCCCTTCTGTTAATACAAATATCATCATTAAACGTTATTTATATTTTTGATCTTTACCTAAGTTTTGTTAGCGACAAAAGTAAATTTAATTTTCATAAACCTTAAAGCTTGTCAAGTTTAATAGATATTAAAACAAGCTTTTTCAAACAATATCTTCATCATTTAAGCATTTACATTGTGACTAATCATATCTTAATATGAGTCTAAGCATAATGTATGATAGTAGTTTTTAGAATGTTTTAGTTTCTTAAAAACTAAACATTACTTATGTATTTGCATATTTCTAAAAATATAAAAACAACACATGACATCATGTGATGCATCATGGAAATCATTGGAAGAATTCATTAGATATTTTGTGTAGATTTGTACTCTTCATATCTTACACAATCTTGCATAGATATGGTTGACTTTGGCAAGATATTGATATCTTCTTTGTCAGATCAGGCACCGACAAAATATATAACGGCGAACCCTTTCAAGGGGTCCACGTCCACGCTCTGCCGATGGTTTTGGCTATAAATAGCAAAGCCAAACCAAGTAGCTTTTCATCCCTTTCTATCATACTCTCTTACATATCTTCTCTCTAAGCTTTCTAACTCAGTTTCATATCATAGTAGTGATCTCTTTTGTAGCAAAGAAGATCAAGTCACATTCAAGCTTCAAACGAGAAGTTGGAAGTCTTGTTTGTTTAGTGTTGTATGATCATGTGTTGATTCATACTTCATTGTTGTATTAAACCATCATAATCTTGTGAGTGTGAGTGGTTAGTATTTTAGTCCTCAAAATACATTGTGTGTGGGAGTAGTTGTACCCTTGGAAAGAACTCGACATCTAGCTTAGTGTCGGAAATAGTGTAAGCGGTGTAAAGGTTTCTCACGCAAGTGAAAGGAGCTTGTTGACTAGTGAAGTTAAACTCTCGAGTGTGAGACTGGGGGAGTGGAGTAGGGCAAGGAAAAAGAGTCCTTGTAGACCGAACCACTATAAACAACTTGTTGTGGTTTGATCATTTCTTTCTTTATTTACTCTTTACATATTGCTTGCATATTTCATTAACATATCTAAGATCAATATCAATTGATCTTTCAATAAGTTTCAAAACAAAGTTTTTAATTAGTAAACTATTCAACCCCCCTTCTAGTTTTCTACAATTGGCACCAGAGCCTCATTGCTCAAGAATTTCTAAAATAATTTGTATTTTATAAACTTGAAACGATCCATGGATTCTGAAAACTTTAAAGAAGGGCAATCTATGCAAAAACCACCATTCTTTGAAACCAATGGATTTATCTATTGGAAAATCCGTTTGAAACATATGTAAAATCAAAAGATATAGATCTTTGGTTTGTTATTGTTAAAGAGGATTTTAGTTCTACAACAAAGGATATTTCTGTTGATGAACAAAAGAAATTAGTTGCTAAAAATAATGAAGCTAAAATGATGCTTTATAATGCTTTACCTAGAAAAGAATATGAAATAATTTTTATGTGTGAAACCGCCAAAGATATTTGGGAATCTTTGATTGTTACACATCAAGGTAATTCACAAGTCAAGGATAACAAAATTGATCTTCTTGTTCAACAATATGAACAATTTGTTATCCCTGAAGATGAAACCATTGATTGTGGCTTTGCTCGCTTTAATACTATTATTACATCACTTAAAGCACTTGATGAATCTTTTCGTAGTAAGAACTTTGTCGGGAAATTTCTTAGAGCACTCCATCCCAAATGGAGAGCTAAAGTGACCGTTATTGAAGAATCAAAAGATCTCTCAAAAATGTCACTAGACGAGCTAATCGGTAACCTCAAAGTACACGAAATGGTGATGGAGAAAGATTCGAAGATCATCAAAGGAAGAAGGGAGAAGATCAAATCCGTTGCTCTAAAAGCAAAGGCGGAATCAAGTGATGATGACGAATCTTGCTCCGTTAGTGAAGATGAGGAGTATGCCATGGCCGTTAGAGACTTTAAGAAGTTCTTTAGAAGAAGAGGAAAGTTTGTAAGACAACCTCGAGAAGAAAAGAAGCCATTCAAAAGATCGGATGACAAAAAGGGTAAAGGTGAAAGAAAGTGTTTTAGATGTGGTGATGCAAGTCATCTCATAAGAGAATGTCCCAAGCCACCTAAAAGCAAAACTCAACGAGCTTTTGTAAGTGGTGCTTGGAGTGATAGTGAAGACGATGAAGAATCAAGCAAGGAAGAGATCGCTCTAATGGCACATGAGTCAAACAAGGTACTTTCCGACTCTTCTTATTCTTCTATTGATGATGACACTTTGCAAAAACAATATAATCAATTGTGTGAGCTAAGTCTAAAAATCATAACTAAAAATAAATTTTTAAAAACCAAAAAGGAATTTTTGGAAAATGAAGTTTATGAGTTAAAAGAAAAAGCAAAACGACTTGAAAAGGGAAAAGCAAATGACTATGGTTGTAAATCATGTCAAGAGCTTAATCTTGAAATAGAAAAACTAAAGCTCACACAAGATGTTCTAATCGAACATAATTCTAAATTTAAAAGGTTTAACAAAAACATCGCCCTTGCCGATGAAATACTTAAAATCCATAAAACACCGTGGAGACATGAATGGGATATGATTTAATGAGGTATTAATTCCAAAGAGTCAAAACAAAACGGCGAAAAGGACAAACATTGTCAAAATTCTGCAAGAAGATAAAGACGGACCGCACGGAACCAAAATAAGGGTTCCGTCCATTGAACAAAATGGTGCCGTGGGTACTTCAAGAGACATGTAATGTTTGTAATAACGGACCGCATACTGAATTTTCAAAGTAACAAAGAAAACCAAGGATAGTGTTAAACTAAAACCAGCTTGTTACATCGGAATAGGACTTGCTAAAAATGAATTTAGAGCAAAAACTACTCAACAACGATATAAAACACCTTTGCCAAACGCCTTTCCTAAGAGCAACCACAACGCACAACCCAACTACCAACACAACGGTTGGAATCAAAACTTTCCTAGACCATATCAAACTCCAGTTTACATGTCATGGAACTCTTACCCATCGTTTCCACACATGAATCAAATAAATGGTATGTTTAACCCAAACGGACCCATGAGATATTGGGGACCAAATGCTTGAGTCATTTGCTTCTTAGGTATGCTTGAAAGTTGGATTGGAACCTGATGAATGGATAAAAGATAGTGGATGCTCACGGCACATGACGGGCAACAAAAGTCTCTTCTCATCATACCAAGAGTATGACGGAGGTAATGTCACTTTTGGTAGCAATCTCAAAAGCAAAATCATTGGCAAAGGTACGATCGCTCATAACTCCCTAACTATTGAAAATGTTGCTAGGTTAGGATTTAATCTACTTAGTATTAGCCAATTATGTGATAAAAAGTATAAAGTACTATTTGATGAAAATGGTAGTAAAATACTAAAAGATGGTATCACCATAGCTAAAGGAGTTAGGAAAAATAACATATACGTCATGAAAATAGATAAAACATCTAATGACAAACTTTGCCTAACAACGTTAGATGATAGCTCATCTCTTTGGCATAGACGCTTAGGTCACGCTAATATGAGACTTATACAAAACCTATCTTCAAAAGAGCTTGTTAGGAATTTACCAAAACTAAAATATGACCAACACTTTTGCGACGCTTGCAAAATTGGTAAACAAACCCATAGTAGTCATAAATCTAAAAATATGGTGTCCACATCTAAGTGTCTAGAATTATTGCATATGGACTTGTTTGGTCCATCCGCTATAAGAAGCTACGGAGGCAACTTATACACTTTGGTCATAGTAGATGATTACTCAAGGTTTACTTGGACGTTGTTTTTAAAAACAAAAAATGAAGAGTTTGATAAATTTGAAATTCTTAGCAAGAAAATTCAAAATCAACTAGGTGTTAAAATTGTGTCGATCCGAACGGATCATGGTCGTAAATTTGACAACGAAACTCAATTTGGAAACTTTTGTGATACAAATGGTATAACACATAACTTTTCGGCTCCACGAACACCTCAATCAAATGGAGTAGTAGAACGTAAAAATAGAACAATTCAAGAAATGAGTAGAACAATGCTTAATGAACAAAACATTCCTCAAAAGTTTTGGTGTAACGCTGTTGACACTTCTACATATATTTTAAATAGAGTCTTAATTCGTCCTTTCCTAAACAAAACACCATATGAGCTTTATAAAGGTAAAAGCCAACTTTAGGATATTTTAGAGTCTTTGGTTGTAAATGCTTCATTCTTAATACTAAAGATTATCTCACCAAGTTTGACCCAAAGTCTTATGAAGGTGTATTTCTTGGTTATTCTCAAACTAGTAAAGCTTACATTGTCCTAAACAAAGAAACAATGATAGTCGAGGAATCGTTGAACATAACATTCGACGAAAGTCCACCTCCCTCTAAGACATCACCTTTGGTAGATGATGACTTAGTTGAAAGTCAAATGATAGAAAGTCAAGAAATAATTAATAATAACAAGGAAGATGAACCATTAAATAAAGAGATTGTAAACATCAAAGAATCTAAAAGTCATCCTTTAGACAAGGTCATAGGACAACTTAATCAAAGAACCTTAAGGTCACAAGCCCAAAATCAAAGTAATTATTCTTGTTTTGTATCCACCATTGAACCGAAAAACATAAATGAAGCAATAAAAGATGAATCATGGGTAATTGCCATGCAAGAAGAGTTAAACCAATTCGTTAGAAATGATGTTTGGAAATTAGTTCCAAAACCCAAAGATCAAACTATAATTGGAACGAAATGGGTTTTTTGAAATAAAATGGATGAAAATGGTGTAGTATCTAGAAACAAAGCTAGGCTTGTTGCACAAGGTTATAATCAACAAGAGGGGATTGACTATGATGAAACTTATGCACCGGTAGCTAGACTTGAATCTATTAGAATATTACTTGCTTATGCATGTGCTTATGACTTTAAATGATTTCAAATGGATGTTAAAAGTGCTTTTCTTAATGGGTTTATTAACGAAGAAGTGTATGTTGCTCAACCTCCTGGTTTTACCGACTTTGAGAAACCACATCATGTCTTCAAACTCAAGAAAGCATTATACGGTCTTAAGCAAGCACCAAAAGCTTAGTACGACCGACTTAAGACTTTCACTATGGGATTAGTAGATAATACTCTTTTTACCAAGAAAAAGGAATCACATATTATCATTGTTCAAATATACGTTGATGACATTATATTCGGATCAACTTGTCAAGAGCTATGTGATGATTTCTCTAAAATCATGCACGACGAGTTTGAAATGAGTATGATGGGTGAATTAAATTTCTTTCAAGGACTTCAAATTAAACAACTAGAAGGTGGCATATTTTTTAACCAATCTAAATATATAAAAGATATGCTTAAGAAATTTGGTCTTGAAGATTCCAAACCAACTAAAACACCCATGTCCTCGGACACTAAACTCACCAAAGACGAGGAAGGTGAATCTGTAGATAACACTAAATATAGAGGAATGATTGGTAGCCTACTATATCTTACGGCTAGTAGACCCGACATTATGTTTAGTGTTTGTCTATGTGCTCGCTTTCAAGAAAACCCAAAGGCATCACACTTAGAAGCCTTAAAAGGATTTTTAGATACATTAAGGGAACAACGTGTTTAGGATTATGGTATCCCAAAGGAACGGGTGTAGAAACCATAGTGTATGCCGACTTGGATCATGCCGGTGACTATGTCGATAGAAAAGTACAAGTGGTATTTGCACTTTTGTTGGACATTGTCTCACCTCATGGTTTGCAAAGAAGCAAACGGCTTTAGCTATCTCAACTACTGAAGCCGGGTTTAGTACGCCTCACCGGAAAAGCATGTCAACAAGCTCTTTGGATGAAGCAAGCTCTGAGATTACGAATTCATCTCAACGATATTGTTATACTTTTGCGACAACAAAGGAGCCATCGATCTCAGCAAGAATCCCGCTCAACATGCTCGTACAAAGCATATTGAAATTCGTCATCACTTTCTTCGCGACAATGTTCAAAAAGGAAACATCTCAATCGAGAAAGTATCCTCCGAAGACAACATTGCCGACATCTTAACTAAGCCTCTTAAACGAGAACCTTTTAATCTTCTTAGACTTGGTTTAGGGTTAATGGAACCAAACATGTAGGATAAACATAGCCCAAAACATTAGAATAGTCAAAACAAAACAATTTTGTTTTGTATCCGCCATCGAGCCACGCACCAAACGACAACACGGACGGAACCAAAAATTTGGTACCGTCGGTCGTCCGTGGTGTCTACGTAAGCAAAAGCTACCTACAAAACATATTCTTCCTCAAAACCCACTTTACCAAAACGTGTAAACATTAAACCAAGCTCATTATTGACACCTTCCCACTCACTAATCAATGAAGATAACATCATTGTAAGTATCCTAACTACATTTTATCTCTTAATTCGGAGTCTAGGATTCTTATTTGTGCACAAAACCATTACAAATCATTACATGGGGTTTATGTATGCTTTTATACTAAATATGAATTCAATTGGCAAATTGCATAACTAGTCATTGAAATTAGGTACTACATTATCATATTGCATAAAAAATCATGCTTCCTACTAATCAATAGATAATGACTATAAGGCCTTATTCAAATAACCAAACATCCCATGTCAAAATTTTTGAAAAACTTCTCACTTTTAGGAAAACAATTTTTCATTGTTAATACAAATAGAAACGTTAGACTTTCATCACTTGCATGCTCTTGAATACTAAAGGTATTGCATAACTAATATGCATTCCCGGGTATATTCAAATGAAGCCACATTAAATTAGGAGCATTTGGGTTATCTCATGGTATTTGCCAAACACCCCACTAAAACCATTTTTTATGCATAAAATGAGTAGAGATAACCGCAACTCCAAATCGTTTTCATATAGGCACACACTAAAACTAAAACGTTAAAGTTTATTCTCATTTTTAACATATTAATTCTTGCTCCTTGGAATAACCATGGTAGCCTCAAGATTCTATGATCACAAGGACACCCTTGGCTACATTCCCAAACATCACAAAACCAAAGGACTTTCCAAGGAACAAGTAGAAATACTTAAGAGTCTAGAATCAAGGTATTTCCATGAGGGTAGAACCATTCACCCATCTTTCATTGAAAATACCAATCTCCGTGAAGAACTAGCCGCCATTCAATTCGATTGTCTTCTTGACATCGATGAACCAATTTGTCCTAGGTTTGTGTTAGAGTTCTATGCTAGTGTGACCGGCTTTAGTGATGAAGATGATGATGAGTTTTGTCTTAGGTTTAAAATCAATCAAAACGACTACACCATCACTTTAACCAACTTTGCTGAATTGCTAGGAATTCCCAACCGAGGGACATGTGTCTACTCAGATAAGTGGTCACTCACCATTCTTGATGCAATCAATGACCGCACTTCTCCCTACCAAACACCTTTAGCAAATAAGGATGTCATCCGTGAGCACCTATTTATCCCAAGGGGAGATACAACCCGAGTTACCCAAAAAGGAAAAGAAGTGAACCGAGATCCATATGGAATTGAGCTAAATGAACTTAAGCCCGAATTTAGGAAATGGGAAGAACTACTTAGAGCCAACGTCATTAGCACCATAGGAAATAGGGATCACATCAATGCTTGTCTTTTCCATATGCTCTACAACTTGTCCACCAGTCAACCATTCAATTTAGCCTACTACATTGCTAGGAGAATGATTGATATTCCAACTCAAGGATCGGTTGCTCTTCCATACGGGATGCTTCTCACCCGTCTCTATAGATCCTTTGCACCAATTCCACCAAGCCCAAAAGGGATGCACCTTCACTATGAGCTCATCCCTCACATCTTTGTACCTTTGAGTGATGCACGAGTTGCTAAGACAAAAGGCAAGAGAGCAAAACCTCCAACTCCATCATCATCATCATCAAATAGCTCCGATGATGGTCTTCCAAACTCTCGCCTTCCACCTCATGAGTATTATGCATCTCTTCCCGAGATTGAGAATGAATCAGTGGAGTTCAAGCAAACCAAGGGAATGTTCAAGTGCCTTGGTAGGATGATGAACAAGATTTACAAGAAGTTGAATAAGTGAGAATCGTTTTAAGGAGTGTTTGGAACAATACATTATCTCTAATGTTTGATACAATTTGGTTGTTTTTATTTTGTAGGATGATAATATAACTCAAAACAATGATGTATGCTAACAATCTTATGCAGGGGATAGCACAAGTATGCTATCAAATTTTACCCATTTTCACTATAATGTGAAAATCACTTGTCCTTGCTCAAAATCTATGCTCCATTATGTTTGTACATGTGTTATTTACTTTTCCTAACTAGAAATGTTTAGTGTCACATGTTTTGAGAAAAATTTCGTGTTTCGAAAAGTCCCCGACACCTTAAAATGCACTCGTGAACTTTTCTCAGATCGGATGGATCGACGGCACCAATGATTTGGTTCCCGTCCTGTTATAGAAATGGTACCACTGCATTCAGGGTGACCACGCGACCCTTTTTGGGGTCCGTTCGTTAAAATTTTGGTGTGGATCCTCCGGTAACTTTCTGAATTTCGATTCTTTCGTCATTCCAAATTACCATCCATTGCTTATAGGTCAATCTTAACTAGTTTATACCCTTATTAGAACTAGTATAATTCACTTAGGCATATAAGAAATCCATTTCCCACCAAAATTCAAAAATTTGAAAAATTCACCCAAGGAGCCCTTTGGCATAAAGGAAGGAACCAAATTTTTGGTACCTTGAAATCCGTGGGTAATCTGATTGTTAGGAAATTCCACTCATTAGAACACATTTATTGCAAATCTTTGCTTCTTCACTCCATCTCTCTTGTATGGCTTGACTTGGGTGATATGACTAGCATTTAACCCACTTCCAAATCATTAGGAACCTCATCCCTTCTATGGTTTAACATCAAATCAAACACATTTCTCCAAAATTTTTCACTTCTATAAATTGAGAGGTTTTACCATGATCATCCTCACACCTTCTTCATTCTTACCATCATCTAGCAAAGAAAAACACAAGTCAAACTGACAAAATCCTCTCCTAAAACTTGCAAGAAAACCCCTAGAATTAGCGTGAGGCCTTGTTGCTTGTGTAACTTGAGCTCCTCATCCGAGTCTTCTCCACTCACAATCTCATCCCCCATATGAGATGATACAAGCCTAACTTTGGCTACTCCTACTCAATCACCAATTGTGATCACCACTCCACCACCACAAAACACCAACTTCACCACCCACCGCACCCATCCAAACATCCAAAACACCCTCACCACCAAAGTCTCCAACTCTCATTCCTTTGGAGTTATTTTCCACACCACCCACTTCTCCAAATCCTTCCTTGGAGGACTTGGAAGACTTGCCTCCGAGGCCAAATCATCCACCACCATTGCCATCCTTTGGCACAATTGAGCGGATTGCTCATGAGTCACCTAGGCTATCTTTTGACCCAAACGCCCCATTAGGGCCAAAACTCTTTCCACCCCATTCACAAAGATATCCATGGTCCTTTGTATGGGGATCAACCACTCCCTACATCAATGTCCCTCACATAGAGGACATTGAGGAGTCCATGTGGGATGCTAATCCCACAAGAGAGAGATTCAAGCGAACTCCAACACCTCCACCAATTCAAAGGCATGGTGGATTCTCATCTAAGTGAGACTATGCAAATGCAAAATGCTTTCCTAGCCTCCATCATGACCACCCCAAACATCCCCACCAACACCAACACATCTACCATTCCACCACCACAACCTCACCAAACATACTACCCCCCTAGGCATGGTTGCTCAACTTGTGAGCAAACCGCCCAAACCGTTGATCGGACACGGGTTATGGTCCATGAGCAAACCGCCCAAGAGGTTCATCCTCAATCACATCCTTCCTCAATCACATCCTTGAGCGCCTCAACGTTCTTTCTCATCCACCATCTTATTAGAATGGTCATAGATTAGCATTTCTAAGTTTTTTTTTTCTTTTCTTAGGATTATTTTTTTCTTGTACTAAAACACATCATTGTGTTCTCTTTTCATGATTCTTATTCATGAAAAAATTTAACTAATGAATGGTGTTTTTTATATTGTTGGTACCTTTACATAGTGTTTGAAAATGCTTGTGAATGATCATTATTACTAACAATTTTTTTTTTGTAGCTTTTTTCACAATCCATGTATCTTCCCATTAAGCACCCAATTTAGGGGGAGCTTTGATCAAGGGGAGATAATGGCTCGGGCTCATTACATTCTCGCGCCATCTTCTTCTTTTGTTGAGACAAAAAGGGGGAGAAAATATTGAACTTGTTTACATTTGTTATATTTGACTTTTCTCAAAAGTCAAACTGCATACATTGACTTTCTGAAAAAGTCAACATGATACTTCATTGGTAATACTTGACTTTTTGAAAAAGTCAATTGCTTACTTTGACTTTCTGAAAAAGTCAACATCATGCATCAACTAGTGAAAACTTTGACTTTCCTCAAAAGTCAAACATCATTCACTTGCATTATCATTTCCTTTTCAAGTTCTAAAACTAATATTTTTATAACTCTTGCACAATCTTTGTATCTTTTATAAAAATAAAATTTATATTTTGTCCTCAACAAAAGGGTAGATTGTTAATACAAATATCGTCATTAAGCGTATTTATATTTTGATCTTTACCTAAGTTTTGTTAACGACAAAAGTAAATTTAATTTTATAAAGCTTAAAGCTTGTCAAGTTTAATAGATATTAAAACAAGCTTTTTCAAACAATATCTTCATCATTTAAGCATTTACATTGTGACTAATCATATCTTAATATGACTCTAACCATAATGTATGATAGTAGTTTTTAGAATGTTTTAGTTTCTTAAAACTAAACATTACTTATGTATTTGCATATTTCTAAAAATATAAAAACAACACATGACATCATGTGATGCATCATGGAAATCATTGGAAGCTTTCATTAGATATTTTGTGTAGATTTGTACTCTTCATATCTTACACAACCTTGCATAGATATGGTTGACTTTGGCAAGATATTGAAATCTTGCTATCGGACTACGGCACTAAATATAGCGGACGGAACCCTTTCAAGGGGTCCGCCGTCCGGTGGTTCTCTGCCGATGGTTTTGGCTATAAATAGCAAAGCCAAACCAAGTAGTTTTTCATCCCTTTCTATCATACTCTCACACATATCTTCTCTCTAACCTTTCTAACTCAGTTTCATATCATATTAGTGATCTCTTTGTAGCAAAGAAGATCAAGTCACATTCAAGCTTCAAAAGCGAAGTTGGAAGTCTTGTTTGTTTAGTGTTGTATGATCTTGTGTTGATTCATACTTCATTGTTGTATTAAACCATCATAATCTTGTGAGTGTGAGTGGTTAGTATTTTAGTCCTCAAAATACATTGTGTGGGAGTAGTTGTACCCTTGGAAAGAACTCGACATCTAGCTTAGTGTCGGAAATAGTGTTTAAGTGTAAAGGTTTCTCCACGGAAAGGAGCTTGTTGACTAGTGAAGTTAAACTCTTGAGTGTGAGACTGAGGAGGAGTAGGCAAGGAAAAAGAGTCCTTGTAGACCGAACCACTATAAACAACTTGTTGTGGTTTGATCATTTCTTTCCTTATTTACTCTTTACATATTGCTTGCATATTTCATTAACATATCTAAGATCAATATCAATTGATCTTTCAATAAGTTTCAAAACAAAGTTTTTAATTGGTAAACTATTCAACCCCATTTTTAGTTTTCTACACCTTCTCTAGGAATTTAGAAACGGGAAAAAATTTCACCAACTATAATTTCATCTAAACGGGTTTTTTAAATTCTCAACTCTTCTCTAAAGAAGAAAAACCAATTCCTTACAATTGTTTAGTTGGTGAAAAATTTCCCATTTTTTCAGGATATTTTTTATATGAAAAGGGGACAATTGAAAATCTGTTTAGTTACACTTTTTTCCAACAATTTTCAAAAAATGTGAAATTCTCATTCTCTAAATTTTAACTACAAATTTGAAAAGCTCATTATGCTCTTCTCACTTTTTATATGTCCAGTTTTAACATTTTCCATCCGTTTTTACATTTCCTAGCGTTCGAAAGCGTCCGTCTATTTTAGCCGTTTTTATTCGTGATTTGCTGTCATTTAACGTTTTCCATCATTTACGTTTTCGTCCATTTTTTATCGTGCCACGTTTTCATCCATTATTTTACGTTTTCATCATTTATTTTATGTTTTGGTCCGTTTTTTTAACATTTTCAGCCTTTATTGAGTTACGTCCGTTTATTACGTTTTCGTCCGTTTATTTTCGTTTATTTTCTGCTTTTAAGCGTTTTCTCCCGTTTTATGTTTTCGTCCGTTATTAAGAAACGGGGCATGTAAAATGAACAAAAATGTAAAAAGCGGACAAATAAGAAACGGATAAAATTAAACGAATGAAAAATAAATTGAATAAAACAGGTAAATAAGAAAAAATGCAAAGCGAAATGATAATGAAAGCGTAAAATATGAATGAAAGGAATGGAAAGCATAAATGGAAAATAGAAGCAGGAAATGAAAAAATCAGGAAAAAGCGTGAATGAATGGAATAAAATGGAATAAAATGGGAATGGAAGGAATGGAATGGATAAAACGAAAATGCGATAATAATGGAATGGAATGGAATGAAAATGGAAAAATGAAATGGAATGGATAGCGTGCAAAATGAAAAAAAAAAGGATGAAACGATAAAACCGCACATACAAAACGCATAAAATGGATAAAATTAACAAAAGATCCAATATGGAAGAAAAAAAGTTGATTTAAAAAAGACAAATTGTTTGAAAATAGCTTCATCTAAACATCTTTTCATTTTTAAAAAAGGAAAAATATAAATCCATCTAAACGGTTTTTCAAGCTTCTCAACTCTTCTCTAAAGAAGAAAAACCATCCATTCTCTAGAAATTTAGAAACAGAAAAACAAGAAAAATCTTTCACCAACTAAACGGTCCATTAGCTTTTCTAGGAATTTATAAACAAATATATATATATATATATATATATATATATATATATATATATATATATATATATATATATATATATATATATATATATATATATATATATATATATATATATATATATATATATATATATGCTTTGGATCAAATAAAAAGTTTTTAAGATAAAAAGTGTATGTGTCATTAATATCCTATTAAAAATGTGACAATTGTGTGTCAATTAGAAGAAGTTATGTGCAAGTTTCAATTACAATAAGTTTTGTGCAAGTGTGTCAACATATAGAGTTATGTGTCGAATGTGTCATTAATACCTCAATTTAATATCATTAATACACCAATTTAATCTCATAATCCGTCAATTAGAATTCTTTCCTATACTTTTTACCATTAGTGACTTTTCACAATAACCATACTCTATATATATATATATATATATATATATATATATATATATATATATATATATATATATATATATATATATATATATATAGGGTAGGGTTAAAATGAAAAGTTTTATAATTAAAAGAATGAAAGATGGGGATGACACTGTGTCACCTTTGCCACATCACCACGCTTACATGTTGCTGACACAATTTCCGCAAAAAAAAAAATTTCGCCAAAAAAATCCCGTAAAAATTTCGCAAAATTTATTATCGCATCACATTATAAAATATCTGCATCACAATTATAATTGTGATGCGAATTTATAACCTTAATGCACTAAAATCATGATTATGATGCAGTCAATTTATAACCGGATGCAGAACTTATAACCTTAATGCACTAATAAGTTTTGGTGCATCTTTATTATAAGTTAATAGTTCAATGCATCAACTATGATGCACTAAAATCAAAGTTATAACCTTAAATGCACTAACATCATGATTGTGATGCAATAACTTTATAAGCGTGATGCAGCTCATTTATAACCTTAATTCACTAAAATCATAATTGTGACGCAATAACTTATAACCTTAATGCACTAATAAGTCTTGGTGCATCTTTATTATAAGTTATTGCATCATAGTTAATAGTTAAGTGCATCAACTATGATGCACTAAAATCAATGTTATAACATTAATGCACTAAAATCATGATTGTGATGCCGATAACTTTATAACCGATCGAAGAACTTTATAACCGTGATCAAGATATTTATAACCTTAATGCACTAAAATTATGATT
This sequence comes from Chrysanthemum makinoi, assembly GCA_910596185.1. Taxonomy (NCBI): domain Eukaryota; kingdom Viridiplantae; phylum Streptophyta; class Magnoliopsida; order Asterales; family Asteraceae; genus Chrysanthemum; species Chrysanthemum makinoi. The sequence continues at coordinate 175,335,034 of OU343220.1, forward strand.
TGTAATGCAGTAAACTTTATAATGTGATGAGAAAAATTTGGCGGGAAATTTTTGGCGGAAAAAAATTTTTTTTTGCCCAAAAAAAAAATTTTTTTGGCGGAAAAATTTTTCTTCGTGGAAGGTATGTAGATAATGGCATAAAAGGTAGCCACCTCCACACGCCTTCTCATTCTTTCATCTTCTAAAAACTTTTCATAATAACCCAAACATATATATATATATATATATATATATTTCACCAACTAAACGGCCCCTAACCTTTTCAACGGGTTTCGAATCAATGCAATTAATGGCTGGTTGAGTTAACTTTAGACAGCTTTTCAGCTTGAGTATTTGAGACAAAGTGTTTTCAGCTTCAAGCTAAAAATAAAATATTTCAGCTCAAATATAATAAGGTCGATTTAGGATAAGACCGAGACTTCTTGATGATTAAGTTATAAAAGACTTGGTTATCAAGATCGAAACGTGTTTTAATTTACCACAGTAAACGCACATATATCATATTGCATGGTTCAGTGGAGCGAAATTGCTTCAAATGATAGAAATTACTCATCTTCACGACTGAAATATGTATACAAGCTGACTATCGTGCGGTCATCCGTAACATGACAAAATCTCCATCATATCTTCGATCAAGTTATATACTTATGATTTTGTAGGTTTTTGTCAAAAGGCTTAAAAATACTGTATATCTTTGTGCTTTTGAGTTTCACATATTCAATAAAATTTTGCTCAAATTTTATTAGTAATTCAAAAGGAAAAAGTTCACGGTTGGAAAAAAAATTGATTGCATTTTCGTCATTTCACTGGCTTGCACGTTCACAGTGACTGAATTGTGACCAATTCACAAAATAGAGACAGTACGTTAGTGTAATACGTAAAGACGCAATCCATAAGTTTCATCAAACCACTTGCACGTACCCAAACCATTCAATTTATGCATCCCAAATTAAAAATCTCAGTCAGTAAGCAGGGCCGCCTTTGAATTTTTGAAATTTTTTTAGAGTTACGGACGAAATTACTTAATGAGGTATTTCGAGAAAAAATGTTATATTTAAAGTGTCATCATTTATAAAATATAATGCAATTAGTTACTACGTATAACATTTATTACTTATTTAAGATATTTTCTCATATAATTATTATTTTTGAAAAAGATATATACACATATATATATATAACTGCCAACGAGACAAATTTTAAGATCTCTGAAAATTTTCAAGCTATGGGCGATCGTCCACCTTACTAACCTTCAAAAACGGCCCGATCACTAATGTATAAAAATGTAAAGTTAATATTTGGTTAAATCAGGAGTCTTCTAAGATAAATACAGATAGCAATTCAATAATAGAATTTACCTTGTCATGTTGTGTTGTATCAATCACGCATGCAATAAAGAAGTTCAAGATATTAAATAATAGTGATAATAATTCTAAGCATACGTTGCCTCTAGATATTATAAATCGCCATATATAAGTGTTCCTATAGATTGAAACTTTGCTTATTTAGCAGTCCAAGATCTTGACTTCTGTTCTTTAAACCATAATCTTCTTTGCTTCCTTTTTTTCTGTGTAAGTTCATCGAAAAACAACCCCAAAAAGATCGGAAACAAACCCCTTTCTAGGAACCATTTTGGGTATACAAAAACTTGCATATCACCGTTGAAAAGCTCGTACATTTCATTTCATGGATGAACACAAGAGTAGTGAAGTTGATAAAATGGATCATGAAGTCATGTTACCAGGTTTCAGATTTCATCCAACAGATGAAGAGCTTGTTGGATTTTACCTAAAGAAGAAGATTCAGCACCGAGTTCTTCCAATCGAGCTTATTAAACAAGTCGATATATATAAATACGATCCATGGGATCTTCCAAGTAAGTTGATATATTTCAGTACGTGATTGCTTTCAAGTATATATGTTTTTTTTTCCTTTCAATTAACATGATCATGTTATATACTTGGTATTATAGATTTGGCTCTATCCAGCGAAAAAGAGTGGTACTTTTATTGTCCAAGGGATCGTAAATACAAGAATAGTGCACGACCAAATCGTGTCACGGGAGCTGGTTTTTGGAAAGCTACGGGGACAGACCGACCAATATATTCTTCAGATGGTGCCAGTAAATGCATTGGTTTGAAGAAGTCATTGGTGTTCTATCGCGGTCGAGCTGCCAAAGGGATGAAAACTGATTGGATGATGCATGAGTTTCGGCTTCCTACCCTTGTTGAACCTGCGCCGAATAAAAAGGTTCAAGATGAAAGCCTTTCTCCTAACGTAAGTCAAGCACCATTACAAGTTAACTTCTATCTTCGCAAATTAATACTCCGTATATACGTAAGAGTTATGATGTAGATTAAGTATCTCGTAAACTATATATATTTGCAAGTGAAAAAAAATTATTATCAAGAATCATGAAAAACTAAACGTGTAATTAAACTCTTTAAATTTGCTAGTATCATTTGTAGTCGAGAGTGATTCTTCTTTTTAAATGTTTTTAATTTGTTTTGATTATATACTCTTGGTTAATGGCTATATCAATCTCGCTATCAGGAAGCATGGGCAATATGTAGGATATTCAAGAAGACGAATTCAATAACACCGCGAGCAATTTCTCATTCATGGCTGTCTACATTAACCGAAGATAGGCCGTCCGAGTGTTTCCCACATTCAGACCAATTCAGTCCTGAAAAAAATTCTTGCATGACTACCCATCTTTACAACACAATAAAACCAACCTCTATCAATAGTTTTCCTGCTCTTGAAACCCCATTGTACCAAGCCCTGAATCTAACTGTTTGTAAACCATCTACTTTCCCACGTTCATACACAGATTTCACCAACGGGTTTGTGTTTTCATCCACTGATACACCAGAATCACGTGTCTTGAATAATGAGGATGCAAGTAAGAATAGTGGAAGTATAGGCTTTGGAGGCAAGCAACAACCTTTCGATAACTTTCCAATGAATAATCATTATCATTCCAACGAGCTGGGAAGTGTTCAGACCACCACTGGATTTCCATTCATTTTTCCGGAAAAAGTTGTGGCGGATGAATGGAAGATTAATATGGCTTGGGATTCACCTCCTGGTCCTAGTGAATCAACTACTTACTCTACAAAATAAGTGTCATGTATGACTGTATGAGTAAACTGGGACATTTATTTTTAGGTGGTATTGTAACATTGTAAGTTAAATGTGTCCTGGAAACAATATATGTAGGTTTCCGGTGATATGTGTTACGTTTTACTGTCGAAAACAAGAAATGTGTATATGTATGTTCATTTGAAGACGAAGATCGATAAGATGGGTAAGATCGTGCAGGCAAAGTATTCGTGATATAGTTATCTTTTTGAGTTATAATTAACAGAGTCCCTTTGGATATACTGTTACAGCTAGTATGTTGATAAATGATATATTCAGGTCTGAAAGGGCATGGGTACGAATCCAATTCTTGACATTAATGTATGCTAATATATGTGATACATCCTTAACAGTTAACACCCAAGCAAAAACTTGTTCACCACTTGGTAATAACTCATTTTTTTTAATTTATTTATGTAGAAAAACTTTTCTTATGCCGGTAAAAAATAATCGTCATATTTCAGCAAACTGATTAAGAAGATAGCCTTTTAATGTCTCTTTATTTTTTGTCCTTCGAATGTAGAAAGAATAATATGAGCATAGAGGATTTTTCATGGAATAAATCGAGTTAAGATTTTCACCGACTTGGCTAGAGCTCACGTATATGGATTAACTTTTTAATGTTGAGCCAATGTGCGTGTATAACATGTGGCCCGTCCCATATTCTAGCCCAATAACAATGATAATATGAGAAATAAGCCCATTATAACTATATAAATTGGTAAAGTATCATTCCTGCAACAAGAGTCGTTCACGATTCGGATATTGGTCACATGATTTTAAAAACCAAACTAAACCGGAACAAATTTGTTGAAACCAAACTGAACTGAATTCTAAAGAAATATATTTATTTTCTGTGTTTATGTATATCATGAGTAACTTTATTGTAAAAAGTATGCGAATTTTAATTGATGACAAGAGAAGCTGAGACTGCAAAAATCTCATATAAGTAAATGAAGAAATGAAAATAGCAATGCGAAGTAAAGTGAGCTAAAAAAGTTTTTAGTTTTAAGCACTGCCATTAAACTGGTAGCGTATGGTGCCTTTAGCTCAGCTGACTAAGGCAAATACACTTTAAACTCGGCACAAATATAAGCCAAACAAGGCCAAAAGGGGAATTTCCCAGGCAACCTTAGGCCAAAACATGCCCCCAAGAAACCTTAGGCCAAATCATGCCTGACGAACGCGTTCAGGCAAACGCATGCCTGGCGTCCCTAACCCCGATGATCACCACGTGGATCATCTACGACCATCAAATTACCTTTACGGGTTCTCACAACCCTAAAGGTCCTCCTATAAAACTTAACCTTTTTTCCTGAAATGGTCCAAGCTAACCTAACTTTAACACCGCCCCGCGAGTGAATTCTCACACTTCACTCTAGCTACTCCGGAAGTGTTACTCTAGCTCGTAACTCCGATCATACCTAGGGGATCTTACCGAACGTGAGAAATCAAAACGGATAGCCTCATCAACCCTTCAATACATACCTTACGTAAAAATGGCGTAATTCGTGTTATATGATACTAATAGCCGCAACCATCTCCTTTTTCCAATTAATCAGAAAAATTTATCCTCGCCGGAAAAACGAAAAACACCCACCATTTTAGTCTTTCGAAACACGAAAACTTTGTTTTTGATAAATTCGTCGCCAATAAACCAAGCAAAACGCTAAGTGTTTCTTCTTCCTGGCATCGGAAAACCCAAAAACCCACAAACACATTGTTCCGTCACCGGAAAAGTCATCCTTACCCAGAAACAAGGGTTTCGTGGCAGAACCCTCGTTTCCAGGCCAGAAACCGAAACCTGTTTTTCGTTACAAAAAACGAAAAACCCCTCCTCACACAAAAATCCATAAATAACCACCTCTTTCATCTCCCGACTCATCAAAAAAACTTTCTTGCTCACTGGAAAAAAAACCATCAAACAACCTTACAAAAACACATATTAAACCTGATTAAGGTAAAACCGTATCAAACTTACTCACCCTGACAGACAAATGGCGCTACCACAACCAACTTGCAACAGCCTGAAAAACAACTTAATGAAATCCAAAAGACGGGCTGAAGAAACTTCAGGCAGCGACAGATCAGACTCAAACGACTCAATCTCAACCCTGAGCAGCCTGAGAACATCTTCAAACACCCTATACAACCAGTTATGGGATCCTGAGCCTAGGATACATCTAAACAGCTTCCCTACAAAAAACTACTCACCAACGAAATCTACAAAGACAAAACCAATCAGCCCTCATAACAGGCACAACAAAACAAAGCCAGAGGCAAAACATTTAGTGTCGCAAAGAGGCATCATTACGAAACTGAATGATGCAAAGCAGGCAAAGGCTTATTTCCTGACAAAAAAAAAAGAATAATCGATCCCCTAAAAACCATTCCCACAATAAAAATCGACAACCACCTTATCAGGCTTGAAAGCCAAAAACGTCAGTTTCACACAACAATTAGACAAGGCACATGCGTCATCAATCTGATCAAGGGTTCGAAGCCAACAACGAAACAAGCAAAGTATAAATGAAATAAACCTGGGAAAGACCTACACATGGTCACGCAAATGAAAAAGTTTACAACCATAGGCGTGACAAGGAGGTCATTGTCCTAGCACGCGACCAAACCAAGAAAACAGTACCTCTAGGTATACGTTACAAATTCGTTATTTTGATTCTTCAATACAATTAAATTGTAACATGGAAACAATGTAAAAGCCTTCGAGTAAAAACTACTTACTGTAAAGTCTCTTGGTACTCTTATATTACCGCTTGTATATTCAAAACAACAATTTGCAAAAATAAAAGCTATCGTTACATCACTAATGGCGACTGACCATGTCAATTATGTCTTTTGTGCCCTCATACTTAGTTCACGTTACACGTAACTAACCAGATGAAAGGTTGTCACAAGATAGTAGCAATACTAATGAATTCGTATATACACTAGTTTCATGCATCTTAGAGATACATGAAATAGTCAAACAAACTAAAGTTTGCATATTGGTTCATGTACGTACTAGGGGAACATGTCGTTAACCTGAGTGAAAATTAGTTACATTTATTTGATCACTAAATGTGCTAGCTATCGCGAAGACTTAATGAGCTCCAAACTCGTCATCAAGCCTTGTGCTTGCAGAATGCTCTTCAAGAAATAGAAATTTGTAATCGACACTATATGGAGTCAAATTTAATCTCACTGAGGTACAAAAATTATCAGGCAAACGGGCCTTTATACACAAAATTTATAATGTCTAATAGATTTATAGATCCTGAACAAAAACTTCTGAGAAGTTACACTTAGACCTCGCAAACATTCGAGGCACGAAAACAATCAGGCACCGACATCCTGATACAATCTTGTAACGCCTAAATTGCTTGCAAAATAGAAAAAACATAAACTCTATAACGCCAAAGAGGCTTTAAAGGAAAAAACGAAAAATCTATAAAGCTTTAAAGGCTTACGAACCTGGAAACAAGAACTCTCTAAAGAGCCAAAATCAGAACTTATAAACAAGGGACATACATTAATCAGGGAGAGACATCCTGGTACAATCTCGTGATGCCTGAAAGGATCGCAAGACAAAAAAACAAAGAAATCCATAACGCCTAAAAGGCTAATGAGGTCTATACAAATACTCTCGACGAATAACATAAACCTTCATGGCATATTAATGATATACAATCATCAGGTTAATCTACCCTAATAAGCAAGCTCGTAAATATTAAATGATCATGCTAATTTATCTTGACAAACCCTCGCAAACATTAGGGGACTAGGAATACACAAACAAAATATATTCTGTAACGCTTGCAAAGCTTACATCAAACAAACAACGTTCGCCACGCAAATTCGCCTTGAAAAGAACATACAACTCATAACACCAAGAAAGGTTTATAAGAACCATGCATATATTTTCTTAACTGCCAAAAACAAACTAACGCAAAACGCCTTCAACAAAGCTCAAACACATACAACACCTCGTAAAACTCGAGGAAATACATTTTTCGGGCATGTAAATCTTGGTAAAATCTCTTTCCACCGCAAAGGAAACACGCTAGACAAGCACATCCACCCTGGAAATTCCATAAAAACTTGTGAAACATAAGGCAAATACGTCATTCGCGCCTGAAAGGCCAAAAAGCATAAAAAATCAGGCTAATTTATCCTGACAATCTCTTGCAAACTCTAAATAAAATCACAAGACATACACAAACAGAAACACATACATTTTATAATGCTTCAACAACTTATTAAATTGAAGTAACAACATGGAAATCAAGATAAACAAACCAGAGGCATTTGCCCTGAGAATAAACACAAACATCTCATAAACACTTGAGAGATAATAGATAAAACAGGAAAAATTGCCTTGGAAATTACATTACCACCTCATAATCATTTGAGGAATAACAATGATCGGGCACAAAGCCTTGAAAATTTCCTACACGATAAAATCAGGAACCTCAACGATTATTGAAGGAAAATAACTCACTTCTGAGCTCAGGTCGGTAGCACACCTAGCATACTCTACCCTTGCCTAGGAGGCAAAAACGAACGTCTCTCAGGGTTCTTGCATTCTTGCTTAAAAATACATAACATTGCCAAGCTAAAGGTAAAGGGTAATGAAGAGTCCATATCTGAGGTTTAGGAGATAACAAACCTAATTACGCCACTTGGATTTTGACCCTCCATCCTAATAAAACTCGACAGTTTAGTTAGATGAGCATGGAAAAGCGTAATGGCAAAAACAAAAGCCATCTTGCAATAATTGCAGGCAAGAACCGCCAAAAAACTATCACCCAAGATAAGCTAACTCGTCTCATGAGAACAACCTTTAGAGGAATTTATAAGGAAATCCAAAAACTTCAATATGATCTTGCTCTTTTGAAGACTAGTTGACAAAATAACGCACTCTTCCACCTGCGTACTTAGAGTTTCAAACATGAAACAATCAAACCCATCTACAGACATACAATCAACCTTAGCCTCGAGAAACCATGCTATTAAATAAGAAAGAGATTTTGTAAACTCTTGCGAACAAAAGATTAGCAAGAACTTTAGGCGCAAGCAAAACACCCAGGAACCTTACTAATCGACACAAAACCCACCACAAAATAAAACAAATACACACCCTTTGTTGTTTACACTCTACACAAAATTAGGAAAGCCAAAAGAGTTTCAAAGGAAAAAAATACTTTCTTTAGAAAAAGAAAAATTTTGAATGACTCCTAAACGGTTAAGGTACTCCCCTTTTATAGGCAAATATACTAGGGCCTAGAGGACACGTGTCCATGAGCTCTGCAAAGTCAAAACTATGTTGAATACATGAAGCTCATACAAAAAGTAACGTGCTTCGAACTGTAAGACATTAGGCACCAAAAAAGGGTAATTGACAACCTACAACACAAATCGAGAAAAATCTAAAATCTTTAGTCATGAAGATCTCAAAATCACTATGAGAGAGACAGTCTAAATATAAAAGAAAAATCCCAGGCTTTACGGCCATTTAAAACAAATCAGGCTTGGGATAAGCAAGCGTCACAATCACTCAATCCCTACAATAACTCCTGATAGATATCCACACTAAGAACTATACATGCATTCAATATGCATCAGACTTAGAAAAAAATATATATTCCAAACATCACATTGAATGACCTTGATGTCTCACATATCCAGGCTGAGCAAAACAAGTCAGACAACCTGGATCCAAGAAAACACATCAGAAGAATTCCAGGGGACATCATCTCTTTAGCATGAGTCCATCAGCGTATTTCCCTGAAAACTGTTAAAAAACTAAAGGACTGGGGGACTTGATACTGTATAGGGCCTTCATCCCAGCTAACTGAGGCCCATACACTCTAAACTTGGCCCAAATATAAGCCCAACAAGGCCATATTCTGACAAAATGCTTGGGAAATACTTCCCCAGGCAACCTCAGGCCAAAATATGTCTGACAAACGCGTTGCATAACACGCACTTTGAGAGATCTCTAGGGCCATTAGAAAAAACACCGCGTACCTCCCTCATCCCTAACCACGATGATCACCCCGTGGATCATCCAGGGCCATCATATTACCTTTACGGGTTCTCACAACCCTAAAGGTGCTCCTATAAATAATTGTCTATTTCTGTTGGGTTTTAAGGATACTCCTGCTCTTGGGAGAATCAACTGCTCATGGAATTCCTGAAGAAATGTTCTAAGTATTAACTACTACTAGTATGATTGAAACTGCTGCTAGTGTATTTTATCTGCTGCTAGTTGTTCTTTGGAAAGAATCAAAGGAATACACTAAGTATTTACTGCTGACTTGGAGAAACTACTGGCGTGTAAAGTTTCTCTATAAGACTAAGTCTTGAGTAAATGTACCTACTACTAATGTATTTCAATCTACTGCTGGAGTATTAGAGTCTATTTGTATTTATGGAATGACGTGTTCCTATTATATAGTATTAGATAAGTATAGAAAAGATACGATTGTGATATACATTGTAGGAAGTCATTGTGAATTAGGACTCGTAGTCATAAAAGGATCCTAGGTCATTTGTTAAGATAGAAGTTTAAGGCGACTTTAAGGTTGTAAACGCTAGTGATATTAAGATCACTCGTATTATTTTTCTAATAATATTGAAGCTTTTGATTGTTTAATCATTGTGTTCTTCTTATTCATCAAGTGTTATATTCCGCGTGATACTTTGTAATTCAAACAGTTTCTTAAATTTAAAACAAGATTTATATTAACAATGTAACTGAATCAACAAGTGGTATCGAGCTTGTGTGATCAAGAAGTTATACCTAGAAGAATACTCTTGAAAAGATGGACTCTACACAAGTCAGCACACTACGCTACCCATGCTGATGAGTATGAGATGTGGAAGATGAGAATAGAACATCATATTCAAATGATTGATATTGGTCTTTGGGAGATCATTGAAACTGGAAACACTATTTTGAAAACTGGAGCAGAAGGAAAGGTCATTCCACTCACTACTGCAGAAGACATAGCCAAAAGAAGACTAGAAATGAAGGCCAGAACTATTCTCATGATGGTCATTCCAGATGAATATCAATTATCTTTCAACTCTATTAAAGATTCTAAGCTATTGATGGAAGCTTTAGATAAGAAGTTTGGAGGAAATTATTAGTGGATAATTAGGCCCAAGCCTGGTTTGTGGGTTTTGGGAATTAGGGTTTTACCATTATAAATAATGGTTATAAATAAAGTTATACCTACGGGTTTCATTGTCTAACAAATTAGGCCTAAGCCCGGTTTGTGGGTTTTGGGAATTAGGGTTTTACCATTATAAATAATGGTTATCAATAAAGTTATACCTACGGGTTTCATTGTTTTACATGGTATCGGAGCGAGTCTGATCCTCAGACCTAGATGGCTGTGTTGAGCCACCTCTCTTAAGCCACCCTGTCAAACCCGAATCACAAAAATCAGAAAAACACATCAAAAAAAAAGAAAGAAAAAAGACACGAACATATTGCAGGTGTGGATGTGAATTTTGTTACACTTGTGGAAAGAAGCATTCTACTTTTGATCTATGATTTCTTTTCACACGTATGGGTCTATATGTTTTTTTAAGGATGTTCTATTTTCTTTATGTTTTCGGTAACTGTATAAGATAAACATTGTTCTGTAATTCGTAGTTGGAATTTCTCCGAAGGGTTGTTTTAAGCTTAAAAAAAATAATAATTTTTTTTTGTTTTTTTTATTTTAAGGATAGTTTAGTTTATTCAGTTTGGTATGGATACTTTGGTTTATCCGGTTTTGTTTTTCGTTTACCTGTTTTTCGACCTTAGAGTTGTCGACCAAGAGTTTGGTTTATTTGTCGACCTCGAGTTGTCGACCATTGTTTTCTGTTTTTGTTTGTCGACCACGTGTTGTCGTTATGGTTATTGTTTTATTTTTGCGTTCTTAGTTTACTTCTCAGCTTTGAACTTCGATTTTAGCCTTCAATCTGTATTAGTGGATAATTAGGCCCAAGCCCGGTTTTGTGGGTTTTGGGAATTAGGGTTTTACCATTATAAATAATGGTTATCAATAAAGTTATACCTACGGGTTTCATTGTCTTACGAGGCTGAGGAAAGAAGAGCAAGAATCTTGAAGCGAATATGCTGACAAACTTCGCCTCAAGTACTGAATCTCTTGATGAAATCTGCAATAGGCTGCAAAAGCTTGTAAGCCAATTATAGCTTGTGGGAGTGGTGACAGAACAAGCTATTGTGTGGAGGAACAATCCTGAATTGGAGAAGTCAAGCTTGGATGATCTTCGCAACAATCTTAAGGTCTATGAGGCTGAAACGAAACAAAAGTCAAGTTCAATCTCAGGTTCAACCAACTTGGCATTTGTTTCATCCAATAGCATTAGCAGCACAATGGTCGAAGTTCCTACTGCTAAGGAAGGAAGTACTGCTAGTACACAGGGAAGTGCTGCTGAAAGTGAAAACTTGAATGACGTTGCAGTATGCTCTTTCTTTGCCAGTCAAAGTTCTATTACCCAACTGGAAAATGAGGACATTCAACAGATCCATCTTGATGATGTGGAAGAGATGGATCTTTAGGTGGCAAATGGTTGTGCTCACTATGAGGGCAAAAAGGTTCCTTCAAAGGACTGAAAGGAGCTTGCAGATGACTGGTACTAACAGGATGGGCTTTGACAAGTCCAAATTTGAGTGCTATAATTGCAAAAAGAATGGTCATTTTGCAAGGGAATGCAGATTCCCAAGGTCACAGGATAACTGGACAAGGGAGGTGGAGAAAAGAACTATTCCGGTTCAGGAGACTTCAACTACAACTGCCTTGGTATCATGTGATGGGCTTGGAGGCTATGACTGGAGTGATCAAGCTGCAAAAGGACCCACGGACTATGCTCTCATGGCATACTCATCAAACTCCAGCTCTTCAGGATCAGATCATGAGGTATCCTTTGAATCATGTTGTTCAGATCTATGTTTTTATAAAGAAGAATATAATAAAGTAACTAAAGAACTTGAAGATGCTAAATTATTTATTTTAGGCTATAAGGAAGGTTTGAAAGGTGTTGAAGCTAGATTAGAGTTCTTCAAATCTAATGAACTTATTTTATGTGAAAAACTTAGAACATTAGAAGTTGAGGTATATCTGAGAGATCAAACCATAGATGAGCTTAAAACTAAATTAAATCAAGTTCAAACAAAAAAAGAAAAGGTCCAGATAGAGAAAGATAGCATTGAATTACATGTTGATAGACATGAATATCGGTCTAAAGAAGTCAACAAAATGATAGACACTCAGATCTATAATAGGATGAAAGGAATAGGATATAAAAAAGGAATAGGTTATAATGAAGTTGCTTCTTATGTAACTGGTAATTTTTGTCCCCCTATGCCTGATTTATCTTTTACAGGGGAAGACGAGCATAGTGATACCTGTAAGGAAAAGGTATCTGAGACCCTAGAGATAAGAGTGTTGATGGAGAGTATAGCAGAGGCTAGAAGAGAGTTTGATGAGTTGAGGATTGGGTGTCAAATGCTAAGGATGAAGCTAGTGTCAAACCTAGAGTCCTAAATAAAACTATTTCTACACCTACTGCTAGAGAAAATGTAGAGACAGTAGAGTCATGTAATAAAAGCACTTCTAGTCGTAGAGGGAATCAAAGATGTTGGAACAAATTGATGTATAATAGACTAGGAAGTGATTTTGTTATGAATAATAAACCTTGCTTTACTTGTGGAAGCTTTGATCAGCCATTATACCTATAAGAATAATTTAAAAGAAAAAGTGACAAAACCAGTGTGGAACTATGCTCAAAGGGTGAACCATTCTAATTTTGCTAATACAAATCACCATAATGCTCAAAATTATTTTGTTCCAAAAGCAATTTTAATGAGATCGGGATTGAAAAGTGTAAATCCGCTAGATCACATTACTCTGCTACCACAAAACCAAAGTTCTGCTTCATTCAAAGACATGTTTTTCGAAGGGCACATTCAACTATATATAGAACCATTCAAAGAAGAACAACATTACTAAAACAACAGGGGATAAACAAAAGTAAATAATGCTTTTAGAAAACTTAACTCTAGCGAAAAGTAAAGCCTAAAAGCCAAAATTGACTAATAATGTTGTTATGGGTAAGGAGGTCAATGATGTAAAGGCCTCAGCATGTTGGGTTTGGAGACCAAAGACTTTTGATTTAAACCATGTCTCCAAAGACAACTGTGCATCATATGTACTTAAATTTTTTGATTACATGGATGCACAAGGCAGACTCAATTCTATCATGGCTTGGGTCCCCAAGAGAAACTAATTCTCTTATTTTATGTGCGGGGCAATCCACAAGTGGACTTATTGGACAAAGGATTTATTGACAGTGGATGCTCTAGGTACATGACAGGAAACATGTCCTATCTTTTTGATTATGTGCAAATTGATGGAGGATATGTTGCCTTTGGTAGCAACTCAGGGTGGTAAGATCACCGGAAGGGAAAATTAAAATCGGATACTCCGACTTTGAAGATGTATGTACTTTGTCAAAGAGCTCAAGTTTAATCTCCTTAGTTTGCACAATGTGACAAAAGAATAGTGTCCTTTTTACTGACACTGAATGTATAATCTTGTCTCCAAACTTTATTTTGGTTGAGGAAAGTCAGATCCTACTTAGAGTTCCAAGGACAGAAAATATATACAGTGTTGATGTAAAACCCTAAAATCTCAAACGCGTGAAATGACAATTTTGCCCTCAAACTTAAAATTTACAACTCGAAACACGCCAACATCATTTAACAAGTTATCTTATAAATATTATACACACATTATGAAAGTAATTAACTTATGATATAAATTAAAAGAACATAAATGATTAAACTCTAAGTAACAAATAAACATTACAATGTGTACACAATTAACCTAGACTACAAACATAATGAAGAGATAAGTTGGAAAGTTAAGATTTGGTCTCCCCCCCTCCTCTATGGCCGGCCACATTACTCTCCTCATATTTATCCATATCAATTTTCAATTATCACATTTACACATTTCCTTTTCATTTCAAACACACCAAGTAAACCCTAGATCTATTTTCTTTCACAAAAGTGGCGGCAACCATTTATTTCTCTCCATTCCATCCGAAAATCAAAGAAGCAAGGTGATCCTAGGAGGCTTGTGATCGTGTGTGATCGATTGGTGGGCTTGTGATAGTGTTTGGAAGCTTGGGCGTGGTTTGATTATTAGGTCATGGGGTCTAGAAAGCCAAGGAGGCTTGGTTTTGATCGTGGTGGTTTAATTCTTGTTTCCTTGTCACGCATTACGCTACTAGGGTAATATCACCATCTCAATCTTCTCTCTTTGTTTCTTAAATTAAATTGGCCATGGGAGTCCTTTCTAGGGCTTGTTATATGAAAATATATTACATAAAATGATGGATATGTTGTCACATAAAATGATGAAATGGAATACATAAAATCATGACTCTAAACATGTATGAATCGAATGATATGTGGCATGTAAATTTGAATACGAAACTGAATTTGGGTTCCTCTATAAGTTCCATATATATGTATTATGTTAAAGGGTTAAATGAGCTTGTGAAAACTATCGTATCTGGTGATAAAATGGAATCATCAATCTAATGATTTGAGGTTGTTCCTGTTATATATGGGGTACATGGTATGTCTTGGTGAGGGATGTCTCGAACTAAAATGGATGGTGGTTAATATGTTGTGTAATCTATGATAATCGAGTCTACATGTGTTAAAACCTATACGTTAACTATAACCTAAAAACTAGGGTTTTGTATTAAGGATTTAATAAAGATAAGGGGTTAATTTGTAAATTATGAAACTTGATGGATTAACTTGTTAATATGTTAATTAAATGGATGTAATGAGTAAAATGAGTAAACTTGCTATATTTACACTTTTAACCCTAAACTTTGCAATATTGACATTTTAAACCCTAAACTTTTATAACTTGTCATAATTGATCCTTAAATCATAATAACACTCATTTTCACTATTTAACTTAAGATAAGTAACTAAACACACTAATTATGGAAACCCGCTAATTATGGAAACCTCGCTAATTATGGAAACCTCGCTAATTATGGAAACTTGCTAAATATGGAAAGTTACTAATTATAGAAAGTTGCCTAAAATAGAAAGTACTTAAAATGGAAAGATTACTAAAAGTGGAAACCTCCTAAAAATAGAAAGCCGCCTTAAACTAGTGATCCGATTCTTATAGAACGTTATCTAATTCATATAGGTTCCGCACGAGTTTGATCTCGCTTGATTTTACTGCTAGATTTACTCGTAATAAGGTACGATATTCCTGCCTTACCTCTTGGTTTCTCGTGATTCTTATACATCTTTCGATATTAGCTTGAACTGTTCCGCTTTACTCTAAGCCTCATGATTAGGGCTTCCCATGACTCTTATCTCCTTGATATGAAACTTATATGAACCTTTGATATGAAACTATGATATGAAACTTTGATATGAACTTTGATATGAACCCTTATGATATGAATATGCTTTGACCCTTCACCGATACCCGAGCAAATATGTTTCCTAGTCGAGGAGGTAACTAACAGTGTCATTGATGCAATGTGGCATGACTTTGAGTGTGGTTGAGTGATGTTCCACATCCCCTATTATTATGATATGTTATGATATGATATGCTTTGTATATGATTTGGCCAGGGTATGGATGGATCCTAGATATGATATGTTTCGAGGGATTTGATCTGATTGGAGATTTATATGGTGAATGATGTCGGTGTTGCGCGTCATACATTTCAGAGTTGATCACTCCACTATTACTTGAGGTCTCCCCTCCATTATATATGGTATTCCGAGGTCACCCTCCAATACGATATGATATGATATGATATGATATGATATGATTTGATATGATATGGGCTCGTGGTATATGGACAACTTTCATTTCTTTCTCTTATTATCCTTTGTTATGCCTTATGACATTTCCCATTGCACCTTATGATTATGATATCCTCATTACTTACCCTGATTATTCGCTTTGTTATAAATATATCATTCACGGCTTTTTAAGCTCGACCGTTCTTTCCATGCGCGGTGAATTAAGCTAAAGCCGGGATCTTAGCTATGGGTTTGAGTGATGAGCGGTTATCTGGACTTATGGCTTTAGTCATCTTAGTTCTTCTTGATTATGTTGACATTATTTAGACTCGGATTATGCTTATTTATGTCTTGGATTTATTCCTTCTTCTTGAACTGAATGCTAATTTAAGCCTTGTTGTTCGGATTTCCTTTGGTTATTTATTTAAGACTTCCGCTACTTTATTATGTTCATTATGTATGCTTTGATATGACACCATTTTATAATATCTACCTCTTATCGTTGGGGTGTTACAATTATGGCATCGAGTGAGTTTCACGACTTGTAGTCGGACTGTGACATATGGACCCTAAGCGTTAATCCATAGAGCTTAAGATTTGATTGGTGAGGTTTGGGTAGATTCTAGGTTCATTTTCATCATTTCCGTTCATGATCTCCATCTTACTTCCCTTCTTATCGCTTAATGAACTCTTCGATGGTGACTACTCAAGAATGGTGACGATAACGGGATGGTAATCCTAACTTCGAAGCTTTGATTAGCGCTCTGCCTCTTCCATATGCGAGATCGCTGCACCACCATCACTAATAACGCTGAATGGCGCTCCTCGCTAATGATATGGTGGGGGTGCCAACCCGCCTACACCCATTCATGTTTGGATCGAACGCTTCAACAAACTTAAGCCAATCCCTTTTAAGCTGGCCGCCTTCACCTAATGAAGCGGAGGACCGGATACGCCATGGAAAAGCTATTCAATCTTTGGGTTGTGGTGACGAGGTGAAAACCGCACTCAGCTTACCTTCAAACTCGAGGGGTGATGCCTCGCGTGGAAGGCCTATCTCTTGTCCATCGAGGAAGAGAACTTCTCGATACTTGTGTTTGGAATACTTTTAGGGACATCTTCTACAAACAATTATTTTCCCCGATGAAGCAATGATATGAAAGAGAGTACAACGCCCTACATCATTTGGATAGGAAACTTCCCATGAGTACATGCAACGCTTTATGAGGTTGGTTGGGTTTGTAGGTGAGATTGCCGAATCGCGCCGTCAATTTCGGAAGTTCAAATGGGGATTGAAGAAATGGGTGTTAGACGGGGTGATTAATACGAAGTACACGGAGGTAGTCAGCTAGATGCTGCCCGCATGAGTTACTACGTAGGAGGATCCGGCTTCAACAAGAGGAACAGGGGCGGTGATCGTGGTATCATCGGTCGATTGACCGTACTTCGAGTTCGGGTGGTTACGACCGTGGACGCCGACACTCGAATACGTGGTTCACAAAGGTATGACAGTCGTGAAACGTACCGTCGGTCGTGATGTTGGGGTCGGCGTCGGTTCGGATCAATCTTATCGCGGTGGTCACAGATGCTCTTCCGCTCTTCATATCATAAGGCCGGTGAGATTTTTCCTCCTCTCCACTTTGCAACACTTGTGGTAAGCCTCATCCATTTGCTTCAAGGCCACGGTGGTTGCTATGCATGTGGTCTACTACTCATAGGGTGAAGGATTGCACTCAAGGAAAGGGACTACTCCGGGAACACGGTAAAACCAGCTCAACCAAGGGCGGTGTTTTCATTACTCCGGGATAGCAAATAACTCTTCAGTACCATTACCAGATTCTTTATATTGGTGATATTTCTCGCTTTACTTTATTCGATACCGGTGCTACACATTCTATGATATCTACTTCGTTTGTAAGGAAAATTAAATATGACACCCACACCTTTGTTAGAATTATATCCACCCCTATGAAAACCAAGTTCTTATTGATTGTAAATATGGATTGTCCCTCGCTTCGATGATGGTATTCGTTCATAATCTTCTTCCTCGGATATGTTTGATTTCGATATATTCTTAGGGTATGGATTGGTTGGCCTTGCATGGGCTACCATTGACCGCTATGCTCTTTGTTATCTTTGGTAATATTCACCACCGATTTCGCTTTATCACGTGCTCAACCGCGTCGCTTAAGATCATCTCGGTATGAAGGCTTCGCTCTCATTTCGCATGGTTGCCTTGGTTTTCGGCATCCATTAAGGATACTTCTCTTGAAGTTCCACCATCAAAGTCTTTGTTGTACATGAATTTTTCGGCGTTTTCCGATGAACTTCCCCGGTATTCCTCTAGGCCTAAGAAGTTGAATTTGGCATCGATTTGATTCCCTCGTGCGAACCTATATCTAAAGCTCACTGCATGTATGGCACCGTCGATTGAAGGAGTTGAAGGAACAGTTGCAAAACTGCTGGAGAACGGCTTTATTAGGCCCGATGTTTCACCTTTGGGTAGCGGTGTTATTTGTTAAGAAGGATGGGAGTATGAGGTTGTGTGACTCTGGTAAGCGTATCACCGTATCACTATAATCGCTATCCTCTTCCGCGCATCGACGACTTGTTTGATCAATTGCAAGGTGCAAAATTCTTCTCTAAGATTGATTTGAGGTCTGGTTATCATCAATTACGTGTGAAGGAGCAAGATGTTCCTAAGACCGCTTTGATACTCGTTATGGCTATTATGAGTTCTTGGTTATGCCGTTTGGTTTGACTAATGCGCCGCGTTTCATGGACCTTATGAATCGTGTTTTCCACGAGTACCTCGATAAGTTTGTAATCGTTTCCATCGACTTACATCCCTCGTGTATTCTAAGAGTGAGGCTCAGAAACGCAAGCAAAGACCATTGTGCTATTGGACTCTTCGACGCCAGTTGTATGCAAAATTTTCTAAGTGTGAATTCGTTGAGCCAAGTTGCTCCTTGGTCACGCTTGTGTCTGCCGATGGTATCAAGATGGACACATCTAAAGTTGAGGCTATCACAAAATGGCCGAGACCTACTACCGGAGAGAAGTGAGAAGTTTCCAGCCTTCTTTGGTTATTACCGTCGTTTGTTGAGGGTTTCTCTCGATTGCGTTACCTTTGACCAAATTGATGAGGAAAGGGGAAAAGTTTGAATGGACGGATGAGCGTGAAAAGAGTTTCGAGGAGTTGAAACGTAGATTGACTTCTACTGCTTTGACACTTCCATCGGGTTCCGAGGTTTTGATTTACAGTACGACAGCGGGCGAAGAAGGGTTTGGGTGTGTATTGATGCAAAGATGGTAAGGTGATTGCCTATGTGCCGAGGCAATTGAAATCGTGTAGGAGAATTATCCCACGCATGACTTGGAGTTCATGCGGTGGTTTTGCCTTAAAGATTTGGAGGCATTACTTGTACGGTGGTCGTGTGATATCTTTATCACGACAAAGTTTAAAGTATATATTCACACAAAAGGAGCTCAATATGAGGCAACGGAGGTGGTTAGAGCTTCTTAAGGATTACGACGAACATCCAAGATCACGGGTAAGGCTAATGTAGTTGCTTGATCTGTTTTAGAAATTGCATTATGATTGTTAGTTTGGAGATTGAACCCGTGGTTCTTCACGATCTTGAGCTTATGGAGGTGGAATTTTGTTTCTGGGGTTATGATGGTTATTGGGCTAGTTTGAAGGTAGAGTCCAACCTTATGTTACAGATTAAGGAAGCTCAGAAGGATGATGCTATATTTACACTTTTAACCCTAAACTTTGCAATATTGACATTTTAAACCCTAAACTTTTATAACTTGTCATAATTGATCCTTAAATCATAATAACACTCATTTTCACTATTTAACTTAAGATAAGTAACTAAACCTGCTAATTATGGAAACCTGCTAATTATGGAAACCTGCTAATTATGGAAACCTGCTAATTATGGAAACTTGCTAAATATGGAAAGTTACTAAAAATAGAAAGTTGCCTAAAATAGAAAGTACTTAAAATGGAAAGATTACTAAAAGCGAAACTCGCTAAAAATAGAAAGCCGTCTTAAACTAGTGATCTGATTCTTATAGAACGCTATCTAATTCATATAGGTTGGTGACGAGTTTGATCTTTCTTGATTTTACTTTCGTTGTGATTTGCTCTAGGAATAAGATTGGATATTCGACCTTACTTAAGGTTTCTCGTGATTCTTATACATCTTCGATATTAGCTTGAATCATTACGCTTACTCTAAGCCTCATGATTGGGCTTCCTTACGACTCGCTATGCTCCCTTGATATGAAACTTATATGAACCTTTGATATGAAACTATGATATGAAACTTTGATATGAACTTTGATATGAACCCTTATGATATGAATATGCTTTGACCCTTCACCGATACAGAGCCAAATATGTTTCCTAGTCGGAAGGTAACCTTGAGTGTCATTGATGCACCAATGGCATGACTTTAGTGTGGTTGAGTGATGTTCCACACCGCCCCTATTGATATGTTATGATATGATATGCTTTGTATATTTGGCCTTCGGGGCTTATGGATGGATCCTAGATATGATATATGTTTGAGGGATTTGATCGATTGGAGATTTATATGGTGAATGATGTCGGTAATACGCTGTCTTCACATTTCTCGGAGTTGATCACTCCATTGTTACTTGAGGTCTCCTCCATTATATTTGGTATTCGAGGTCACCCTCCGATACACCGATATGATATGATATGATATGATATGATATGTGATTTGATATGATATGGGCTCGTGGTATATGACGACCTTTCATTTCTCTCTTATTATCCTTTGATATGCCTATGACATTTCCCATTTTCCATGATTATGATATCCTCATTACTTACCCTTCGATTATTCGCTTTGTTATAAATATATCCTTCACTGGGCTTTTAAGCTCACCGCGTTTTCTTTCCATGCGGCGGTAATTAAGCTAGAAGGTCGGATCTTAGCTATGGGTTTGAGTGATGAGCGGTTATGCGGACTTATGGCTTTAGTCATCTTAGTTCTTCTTGATTATGTTGACATTATTTAGACTCGGATTATGCTTATTTATGTCTTGGATTTATTCCTTCTTCTTTTGATGAACTTATGTAACGCTTAAGCGGTGTTGATGGATTTCCTTTGGTTATTTATTTAAGACTTCCACTGCTTTATTATGTTCATTATGTATGCTTTGATATGACACCATTTTATAATATCTCTACCCTTATCGGGTTGGGGTGTTACAGTTGATCTAAAGAACATGGTTCCTAAGGGTGGTTTGACTTGTCTATTTTCTAAGGCCACATCTGATGAGTCTAGAATTTGGCATAGAAGGCTTAGCCATTTGAACTTTAAAACTATGAACAAACTTGTGAAGGGAAATCTTGTCAGGGACTACCTTCCAATCTTTTTGACATAAATGAAAACTGTGTTGCTTGTCAGAAGGGAAAGCAGCATAGAGCCTCTTGTAAGACCAATACTGTGAGCTCACTCAGCCAACCTTTACAAATTCTTCATATGAACTTATTTGGACCTACCTTTGTTAAGAGTTTAATGAGGAAAATGTATTGCCTAGTTGTCACAGATGACTATAGTAGATTCACTTGGGTTTTCTTTTTAGCAACTAAGGATGAATCTAATGGAATTCTTAAGGCTTTTATAACCAGAATAGAAAACTAAATTGATCTAAAAGTTAAAGTGATAAGATGTGACAATGGGACTGAGTTTAAGAATAAAGATATGAACCAGTTCTGTGAAGTGATTTCACAAGGCCAAACTGTCAAGTTATCTCACACAAGCTAGCCACTTGTGAATGACTAACCGTAAGAAACTTAAAACAGCTTCCAGTAACCAATAATAGAAGTGTGTAGTATGTGGGTAACTCAAACGTGTTAGGTTTGAGCAGGATCGCTCCGAACGAGGTTGAATGGAATTTCCAACTTCGCCTCGATTATCGATTTGAATAAGAAAAGGGATAAAATGATGTTTTCTAAACTACGGATCAGGAAAGTAAATGGGAATAAAATCTAAGGGAAAACCTAAGAATTATGGCAAACCTACGCATTCTACACTAAAACGCAAATACTGGATTAAAACGAAACGAATAAAATGCAACCACGCCTATTCTAAATCCTAAAAATAACCTAAAATTACTTTTATGCTAAAAATGATATTTGAAAACTATTTATGAATTAAAACTATTTTTTTGGATTTTTCTTTTATTTATTTGAATTAAAATCTAATTTTTAACTTTTAAATCTAATTTAAAATACTAGAAATTAAGAAAATAAAGGTGAAAATTATGAAACTATTTTTATAAAATCTAAAATATCATAAGAGAATTTTCAAAACTATTTTTTTATTTTTCTGATTATTTTTATATTTTCTACTAATTTAAAACTATTTAAATCTAATTTAAATTGTGAAAAATACCAAATAAAAGGGGAAAAATAGGGAAAAATATTTTTTATGCTTTTTGTATTTTACTTAAACTGAGAAAATTGAAAAATTATTTTTTGGAACTTTTTCTTAATTATTTGCAATAAAAGCTATTTAAAAGTGATTAAAAACTGTTTTTAATTAAGAAAAATAGCAAACAGTGACTAAAAATTATGAAAAATTCAGGAAAATTCTAAAATATTATTCTAAATCTGTGAAAAATAAGAAAACATAGGCTAAAGTGAAGGATATGAGAGCTGATGTGTAACTGCTCCTAAATAAGCTAATGAAAATAAGCTAAAGAGTGAATTAAGCTATCAAATAGTAACTGAAGCTAATGTATGCTAAAATAAGCTAATTCTAACTGGTTCCTCCTAATCCTAACAAGCTACAAGCCCTGTCTAATGATTTATGTTAACTGCCTACTAAAGCAAAACAGTGATCTAGGCCCTACTTTAAGCCCTATAATAAGTTATCTAGAAAATTCACAAAAATAAGCAAAAATGACCTGGGAATAGACAACCAACCAGAGGTCTTGAATCCCAAATTTCAGCTCAAGAGGACTTAAAACAATGAAATTAAAAATCAAAACTAAAAGCTATATAGGATAAATAGTGACTGATGTGCAGCTAAAGGAAATAAGCAACAAGCTCTAGAATTAATCTATAAGCTACCTAAGGCTGCATAAAAGCTGAAATAAGTCTAGCTTAACTCAAAGAAACCTAAAGCAACTGAATAAACTCAATTATAAAGCTAAAAAGCACAATATCTTCATGATACACTATATCCAAAGGGGCCCAGTGTACTAATTTAAGCCAATAAAAAGCTGAGGAGAAGCTAGTAATAAAATCAGCAAAAATAAGCAATAACTAGAACAACAACCAAACCTCAATCATGCCAAGTCTCAGATCATAAGAACCAATATTAAGCAAATTAAAAATAAAAAACATAAGGAGCTTGGCCTATTTTTCTCGTGCGAGGGAGAACATGAACGGATGACCAACTTTGAGCAACCTGCGACCTACTCTAAAGATTTTTGGTTTTTTCTTTTGGACAAAGCTAAACCAACTATTGAACTTGTGATTTTATTTTTTTAGCAATTTTTAACAACTAAAAAGTATATTAAAAGTGATTTAAAATACAAAAATACAGTTGGGATGAGAAACAAGTTTGAAACGTAAAATTGATAAATGACTTAATTAAACAAACATCTTAAACTCTTGAGATTTAGAAGAACCTAAAGCTGAAAATTAACTGCTTAGAAGCTTACAAATGAGAATTGAAGGACAAAATAAGCTCTAAACTTAGTCTACTACTTGTGCCAAACACCCCTTAAGGGGATGTTTAAACTAGAAATCACAAGTTTAAACTTGAAAACTGAGAGATAAGAACTTTTGGCAATTCACTTAATAACAGATAAAACTTGTTGGTTGAAAGCTCAATAAGCTGGCTAACAGCTTATTGCTAAAAGAGCTTATTTTTGGTTTTTTCGGAAGAAATAAGCAATGACAATGAACAAGGGTTTTAAAAGCAGCAATAAGCAATAGAAGGTGACTAATAAGTAATTTAAGCAACTCAAATCGTAGAAAAGTAGTTAATAAGAAGTTTGACCCAACTTTGACTTTTATAAAAATTGAATGAAAATACAAATACAAGACTGAATTATTATAATTAAAACACAACTTAAACTAATTGAAAACGATAAATTGACAGGAAATTTTAAAGTGGTAACAGCCTTCTAATGCATGAAAAACTGGACACAGCATATTTGTGATGAAGGAGGGCTTATATAGCCCGAGCTTGGATACTGAGAAGCTTCGGTCTTCTAATCCTCGCCTTGATCACCCTTTCGTCATTCTTCTATTCCTTTCTTGCTTAGATCATATGGATGATGTGGCTTGACCAATGAGAAGGCTTCTCTTGTCCACCTTGGAAATCCAAGGCTGTCATACTCAGTGGCGGAGCCAGGATCTTAGAACATCGGGGGCAAAAACTTAATACATACACAAAGGCATTTACTAAAAGAAAAGAAAATAATTTGTTGCCAACAATCGGGATGTGATATTGCTGAAGAATAGGTTATATTTCACAAGTATTAAATCAAATTAGTAGAACAAAGAACTTATACCGAAAGTAAAACGAAACAAAAATACATCTAATGTAGTCCACAACATTTATCAATGTTGATTAAGATCATACTTGTCTTATGCATTATCTTTTAGAAAAATTCGTAACTAGACAATAAATTTACATGCTAAATCATAAAAGTCACTAAGAAATTCGATTGATACCAACACAATGTTTCTTTTGACTCATTTTTAGACTTACAAGCAAATTCTCTATTTTATAAGAATATCTTTTTCAAATAATATTTTATTTATATCTTTATTATGACTCATAGATAAAAAATAAGTTCATTGTCATAAAAATAATCTTGAAAAAATGAGTGCAAAACATAAAACAAATCAAATGGTGTAACTCACCGGATTAAAGAAACTTAAACAAAAATTCAACGAATATTTAAAATCCTTACAAATTACTAGAACAAAACATTCAAATTTCATGAAAGTCACACAAAACTTTACTTAGGCGTTGCTTTTTTAATAACCAATTAGGCAATTAGTATACTCAACATTCATCCTCAAAAGATGTAATATGTAGACTACTAAAGATTCCAAACTAGACATAGAATATGAATATGAAAAGAGCTAATTATAGGGAAGTAATTGTGTTTTATGTCCTGAATTGTTAGGGGCTTTATGTTAAACAAACTAAAACAGAGGCAATTTGACAAATAGGTTGAGGGCAACTTTATGCTTCGCACAAAACTACAAATTTTACTCTATACATTCATGCTATTCGTCATGACATTGAGGGCACTGCCCCCCATATCTTTCAACTTCCCTCCGCCCCTGGTCATACTTTGACACGTTGTCACAATCACTTAAGTGTGGGTAAAACGTGGGGGATCAGGGTAAATGGTGATGGTGGTAATGAAGGGAATTATCCGATTAGGCGCTCTGGTTTAGGGAAAGTCATGGGTTGATTTTTTATTCTTATTTGACTTAGGGTTTATGTGACCGTGGGAATAAAAGGAAACGGGTTGGATATTGGGTATACCGGTTTGAGTAAAACCGGTAAGGAAGTGGATTGGACCATATATATGGATTGATATTGGGCCTTTGTTTAATTTGGACCAAAGGATTAAAGTTGTACCCAATTTGCGCTATTAAGGACCAATCATGTATAAATCGAACTTCGTGTGGACCAAGGTTGTAAATTCAAAAATATCTTCAAAGGGCCATTGTTGTCATTCTTCAATAAAACCAAGGACTAATTTTGCATCTTTGAAAATTCCAAGGACCAAACATGTCAGCTTCCGATTCTTTTCAGTGGACTAAAACCGCCATTTTGAGAATTGATTGTCTA
Organism: Chrysanthemum makinoi; assembly: GCA_910596185.1. Classification (NCBI taxonomy): domain Eukaryota; kingdom Viridiplantae; phylum Streptophyta; class Magnoliopsida; order Asterales; family Asteraceae; genus Chrysanthemum; species Chrysanthemum makinoi. The sequence goes on from OU343220.1 coordinate 175,360,927, forward strand.
AACTTGCAAATTCCTATCTCATCTTCAAATTTTTGCACTTTCTTCTCTCGTGCTCGGTTTCTTTTGGTTTTGGCTTTTGTTTCTGCTTGCCATATCCTCACTGCACACGCATAAACTCAAGAAACACGCAAATTTTAACAATAAACGCTCTTTCTTGGTTGTTTGGGTGGGTTTTGATAATGAAAAAGTATGTGTTTTAGCACATACCAAAATACCCCAGACGAGACCATTGTCGCGGTTCTCACACAATGCAATCAACTCACGCTTCTAAAACTAAGGATTTCAATCTCTTTCTACTAAACCTATGAAGAAGTAGCAAAGATTCCTCAAAAGAGATTAAGAAACATTAATTATAAAAACGCCCCGTTTACCTTTTATTTCTCATGTAGATATTATGATTAAGCACATTCTGATTATGAATGACGGTTTGTTGAACTTTCATGTCGATCAATAACTCCAACATTTTTCAAACGACACGTTAGGATCTCGGAGTAGAAAACACAACACGCGGAAGTGACCATACGGAGAGAATACATCGTCCCTGATTTTTCACAAGCTCCCAAACTAAGCGTAAAACCGAAATCATTGTTAAGTATGATTCTAGATGCTAACACTACCCATGGAAGTTACTTGTGTAAATACCTTTTGCTCCCATTTTCCTATTTTCCTCTAGATTTTTTATTTTTGTGAGAAATGAATTTCTTCAAATTTCTCGTTTCGATAAGAATTAATCCGATAAAGATATGAAGCTAAGTCGATAATTAGTTGTCTGCCTTCTCTCAAGAACCATTGTCCCAAAAATGAGGTCCACATCAAGGAATTTTTATTCACTTATACTTTTGACTTTTTCATTTTTTTTCATTTTCATCACTTTTCATCATTAATTTTTTTGCACTTATACTTTTCACTTATATGAGCTATGAACTACGGAGCTTCAACGGGTAATTCCAAGACTATAGGCTTCATGAAATGAGGATCCCTAGCTATTGGGACTAAGAACCTCACCCAACTGGCTAAAGATCCAAGGGTCCGATCGATAACAGCAGCTCATAACTTTACTTATTACTTTTCACTTATTACTTGCTTATTTATTACGAGTCCTTGATGTGTACCCAATTTTTAAAACAAAGTTTCTTTTAAGAAGATAAAGAACTAACTATCGCCAAAAACTCAACATCTCTAATTATTTATAAGATGATATGAAACAATTTTGTGGGGACAAAAAGCCATAAGTACCTTCGATGGGCTCTAAAGAGAACCAACTACTCCACGCTTAGCATCTAAACTCATAAGTAACTCTATCATTTCTAAATCTCCGCAAATTTAAAATCCCAAATAATGAGATCCGCGGATGCTTAGCCGATAATTTATAGATTATCTATGGTTAAGGGAACAAGCTAGGGCTCAACACGCCCGGTCAAGTCAGAATTCTATTCCTACTATCACCAGCGGAAAGTCAACAAGGTGTCAAAACATATATTAACTTAGCAAATGTTTCGTCTAATGAAATCAAGTTATGCATATTTAAAGTCACTGTGGAAACTTGCAAAATCTTGGCCTTGTGAGCTAGAATTCGCATTTTATAGCTTCTTGTCCAAGAGACTAGCCAACTTTTCAATCAAAAAGAGTTAACAAAAGCTTGAAAAATTTTAAAAATTTCTCATATATATCACAATTTTCTCATTTTCTAAGGAAAAACGGGGTTGCGAGAGTTCACGACAAAAATAAGCAAGTGCGGTCAAATCAAATCGAAGATTACCCTACCCCAGACTAGAACGAAACATTGTCCTCAATGTTTAAAAGCAAGGGTATCAACGAAAATCTAAAAGCCGCTTATTAAGTATGCTAGAAGATAAACGTTAGTCGATAAGATTTGGATATCGGATTTCCATCAGCATCGATCATGAAACTCGAGTAGAGAAAATGACAAACTTCGAACGCAGAGTCTTCATATCGGGAAAAACTAAACAAAACATCACAAACAACCAAACACGAGAAATTGAAGAGGCACCCTTCACGCCACTTATTAGAAAGTAGAAAGAAGATAAAAGATAAGCATGGGGTGCCTCCCAATAAGCGCCATCGCTTTTGTCACCGAAGCGCAGCTTGACCTCAATTCATTTGTCCATGGGGAAGCAAGTGGAAGAGATAATCTCCATCGGACTTTCATTCAAGAGGTTTGGATAAACATTGAAACATAAGAAAGTTCCACTCGACGATACCCACGTTCTTAAAAAGGAAAAAGCGGTGATACCAGGGTCAAAGATGGTATCCTCACTCCCGTAAGAGTGAAGAAGAGGAGAAATCACATTATATGGAAGAAATGGAATAAAGATTTTGATAATGATAAGGATCTATTCTTCATCTTCAAAAGCAAATTCTTAATCGATTTTGAACATTTAAGCTCGCAGGTGCTTGTTTCGACAAAATATCGAGGAAGAGGCTGGGGATGTCATCATAACGGAACTCTTTGAGAGAGCGCCTTCCCCAAACTAAAATCTTCCTCAAGGTCAAAAATGCAGAACGCATCATATTCTGGAGGAGATATGAAATGAGAGAGTTCACCGAGAACTCAAGATAATCATCATTAATCTTTCGTGTCGACTCATTTAACGGATCTTCATTCAACAAACTTTCAATCTCTCTTAAATCGGCTTCAAAATCAAAGTTATCGCTCACTTCTCGTGGAAGAGGATCGATGCGAAGCGAGTTCATCGGCGAACCCCTCAGAAGTAAATCAAGAGACGAATCCTTGAGCTCGGGCCTCGAGGATTTTCTTTAGACGGCTCTACTTTTAATTTCTTCAATCGAGATAAACGGAGGTGGGATTTGTGCGGTACTCTGTAGACTATGAACTTGCACCTTTTCCATTATGGTCTCCGTGTCGGACTCATCACTTTCCTCATCAAAGATTTGATTGTCAATATTGAGAGTATATTCCAATCGAATTCAAACAAAGGATTTGTGAAGGTCAATTTGAAAGTTTCAAATCGAATCTAAAGGTGTCTCGTGATACCTTGGGATTGGAACAAGGTCATCAGAATTCTCAAGAGGATTGCATTCAACTTCCTTATCCCCCATTGTCAAGGTATCCGAATGTTCATTAATGAGCGGATCACAATTGGTTTCAACAATTTCCGGCGAAATTGGATCATCGACTTCTTCGAAAACGACGTCACTTCTCTCAACCGGCGTGAGTGAAGAGGAAGAGTCGGAAATGATAGGAGTAGGATTGCCACTCGAAGAATCGTCATCGATCTTTAAGTTCTCTTCTTCAAACGGTACATCGTCATCACTATCGTCAGAGTCGGAATAGTAAAAGGTGGGTGAATGACTCGGTCTTTGTTGACTGATATAGCTTTCTTGCTCGCCAAAGACGCCAATTTGAGCACTATAACGGAAACTTTCTAATAATGATCACTTAACGAGTGGTAGAATCGTAGGAACATCAGCATCCCATCGACAATGATGTTGTGTCATATTCTCGATCAAATCATAAGCTTCTTGAGGTGTCTTTCGCATGATATTTCCACCACCGCTAACATGATTTTGTCTCAATCAATCGTAGTGATACCATGATAAAAGGTTAGGATTTGATCAAGAAGCAAAATTCTATGATCGGACATTTCTAATAATGATTTGAATCTTTCCCAAGCTTCAAATACGGATTCCTTGAGTAATTGCTGGAAATTAAGAATTTCTTTCCTCAACTGCATCGCTTTAATATGGAAAGTATATTGAAAGAAACTTGCGAAACATCTCTTCCCAAGTATGAATTGAATATTTTTCAAGGGTATAAAACCAAGATTCGGCTTCATGGGTTAAAGAGAAAGGGAAGAGATTCAATCGGATATCATCTTGAGAAACGCCACGTTGTTTCATGGATTGAGTAATAGATAAAAACTTGTTCAAGTGCTCGTTAGCATCTTCGTCGTTATATCCATGAAATTGACAATGTCGGGAAGAAGACGAACCATATGCTTTTTCAATCTAAACTTGGTTCCCGGAACGATCGGTCCTCCTCGACCGATAAGTGACGGACGATAGAAATCCACCATAGTCCGAGGATCATGGGGATCAAAGGGTGCGGAATCGAGCATTGTGGAGAATTAAACAATTTAGAGGGTAAAGAGATAAGAATTAAACATATAGAGGAAATCGAAGATTATTTTTGGGTTTTTAAAGATAGAAAAAGGAAAACAAATTTTGAAAAGGAAAATATTTTTGGGTTTTTATAAAAGATATATTTACAAAAACAACGATAACTTCACTTCAGGAAGGATCTTCAAAAACCGCGATCGAGACGGAATAATTAAAAACTCACTACAAGCTCACTCGCAAGCGCCAAAAATTGATTTCACAAGGCCAAACCGCCAAGTTATCTCACACAAGTTAGCCACTTGTGAATGACTAACCGTAAGAAACTTAAACAGCCTGCAACCAATAATAGAAGAGAAGTGTGTAGTATGTGGGTAACTCAAACGTATTAGGTTTGAGCACCGAGATCGTTCAACGGGTTGAATGGAATTTCCAACTCACGTCCCGATTATCGGATTTGAATAAGAAAAGGGGATAAATGATGTTTCTAAACTACGGATCGGAAAGTAAATGGGAATAAAATCTAAGGAAAACCTAAGAATTATGGCAAACTACTTAAATTTACACTAAAACGCAAATACGGATTAAACTAAACGCTTAATAAAATGCAACTACGTCTATTCTAAATCCTAAAAATAACCTAAAATTACTTTTATGCTAAAAATGATATTTGAAAAATATTTATGAATTAAAACTATTTTTTTGGATTTTTCTTTTATTTATTTGAATTAAAATCTAATTTTTAACTTTTAAATCTAATTTAAAATACTAGAAATTAAGAAAATAAAGGTGAAAATTATGAAACTATTTTTATAAAATCTAAAATATCATAAGAGAATTTTAAAAACTATTTTTTTATTTTTCTGATTATTTTTATATTTTCTACTAATTTAAAACTATTTAAATCTAATTTAAATTGTGAAAAATACCAAATAAAAGGGGAAAAATAGGAAAAAATATTTTTATGCTTTTGTATTTTACTTAAACTGAGAAAATTGAAAAATTATTTTTTTGAACTTTTCTTAATTATTTGCAATAAAAGCTATTTAAAAGTGATTAAAAACTGTTTTTAATTAAGAAAAATAGCAAACAGTGACTAAAAATTATGAAAAATTCAGGAAAATTCTAAAATATTATTCTAAATCTGTGAAAAATAAGAAAACATAGGCTAAAGTGAAGGATATGAGAACTGATGTGTAACTGCTCCTAAATAAGCTAATGAAAATAAGCTAAAGAGTGAATTAAGCTATCAAACAAAGAATGAAGCTAATGTATGCTAAAATAAGCTAATTATAACTGGTTCCTCCTAATCCTAACAAGCTACAAGCCCTGTCTAATGATTTATGTTAATCAGCCTACTAAAGCAAAATGTGATCTAGGCCCTACTTTAAGCCCTATAATAAGCTATCTAGAAAATTCACAAAAATAAGCAAAATGACCGAATAGACAACCAACCAGAGGTCTTGAATCCCAAATTTCAGCTCAAGAGGACTTAAAACAGAGAAATTAAAAATCAAAACTAAAAGCTATATAGGATAAATAGTGACTGATGTGCAGCTAAAGGAAATAAGCAACAAGCTCTAGAATTCATCTATAAGCTACCTAAGGCTGCATAAAAGCTGAAATAAGTCTAACTTAACTCAAAGAAACCTAAAACAACTGAATAAGCTCAATTATAAAGCTAAAAAGCACAATATCTAGATAACTGATACACTATCAAAAGGAGCCTGAGTGTACTAATTTAAGCCAATAAAAAGCTGAGGAGAAGCTAGTAATAAAATCAGCAAAAATAAGCAATAACTAGAACAGCAACCAAACCTCAATCATGCCAAGTCTCAGATCATAAGAACCAATATTAAGCAAATTAAAAATCAAAAACATAAGGAGCTTGGCCTATTTTTCTGTGGTGCAGGGGGAATACGCATGGATGACCAACTTTGGAGCAACTGCAGCCTACTCTAAAGATTTTTTGGATTTTTTTTCTTTTGGACAAAGCTAAACCAACTATTGAACTTGTGATTTTTATTTTTTTAGCAATTTTTCTAACAACTAAAAAGTATATTAAAAGCTGATTTAAAATACACAAAAATACAGTTGGGACAGAAACAAGTTTGAAAACAGAAAATTGATAAATGACTTAATTAAACAAACATCTTAAACTCTTGAGATTTAGAAGAACCTAAAGCTGAAAATTAACTGCTTAGAAGCTTACAAATGAGAATTGAAGGACAAAATAAGCTCTAAACTTAGTCTACTACTTGTGCCAAACACCCCTTAAGGGGATGTTTAAACTAGAAATCACAAGTTTAAACTTGAAAACTGAGAGATAAGAAATTTTGGCAATTCACAACAGTTAATAACAGATAAAACTTGTTGGTTGAAAGCTCAATAAGTCAAGCAATGCCTTATTGCTAAAAGAGCTTATTTTTGGTTTTTTCGGAAGAAATAAGCAATGACAATGAACAAGGGTTTTAAAAGCAGCAATAAGCAATAGAAGGTGACTAATAAGTAATTTAAGCAACTCAAATCGTAGAAAAGCAGTTAATAAGCAGTTTGACCCAACTTTGACTTTTATAAAAATTGAATGAAAATACAAATACAAGACTGAATTATTATAATTAAAACACAACTTAAACTAATTGAAAACGATAAATTGACAGGAAATTTTAAAGTGGTAACAGCCTTCTAATGAATGAAAAACTGGACAAAGCATATTTGTGATGAAGGATGTCTTATATAGCCCGAGCTTGGATACTGAGAAGCTTCTGGGTCTTCTAATCTCTGCCCTTGATCACCTTTTCACATTCCTTCTATTCACGCCGTTAGATCATATGGATGATGTGGGTTTGACCAATGAGAAGGCTTCTTTGTCCACCTTGGCAATCCAAGGTCATTCATACTGACACCGTTGTCACAATCACTTAAGTGTGGGTAAAACGTGGGGATCGGGTAAATGGTGATGGTGGTAAACAAAGAACCAATGAAGGTTAATTATCCGACGGGCGCCATGTTTAGGGAAGAGTCATGGGTTGATTTTTTATTCTTATTTACTTAGGGGTTTATGTTGACCGGGTTGGAATAAAAGGAAAAACGGGTTGATATTGGGTATACCGTTTGAGTAAAACCGGGTAAGGAAAGTGGATTGGACCATATATATGGATTGATATTGGGCCTTTGTTTAATTTGGACCAAAGGATTAAAGTTGTACCAATTTATGCTATTAAGGACCAATCATGTATAAACTGAAATTTCAGGGACCAAGGTTGTAAATTCTGAAAATATCTTCAAAGGGCCATTGTTGTCATTCTTCAATAAACCAAGGACCAATTTTGCCATCTTTTAAAATTCCAAGGACCAAACATTCGGGCCTGATTCTTCAGGGACTAAAACTGCCATTTTGAGAATTGATTATCCAAACTTGCAAATTCCTATCTCAAATTTTGCACTCTTCTTTCTCTCGTGCTCGGTTTTCTTTGGTTTTGGCTTTCTTTTTGTCTGTTTCGTCATATCCGTACCTGCACATGCATAAACTCAAGAAACACGCAAATTTTAACAATAAACGGCTCTTTCTTGGTTGTTTTGGGTCAGTTTGATAATGAAAAGGTATGTGTTTTAGCACATACCATGAAGTGAAGGGTATTCAAAGACAGTTTAGTGTAGCTAGAACTCCTTAACAAAATGATGTTGCAGAAAGGAGGAATAGGACATTTATTGAGGCTGCTAAGACTATGCTTGCAAATTCCAAATTACCAACAACCTTTTGAGCTAAAGCAGTTAATACTACTTGTTATGTACAGAATAGAGTTTTGGTAGTGAATCCTCATAACAAGACCCCCTATGAGTTATTTCATGGTAGAACACCTACCCTAGACTTTTTGAAACCATTTGGGTGTCCTGTAACTATCCTTAATACCATAGATCACCTGGGCAAGTTTGATGGGAAGGCTGGTGAGGGATTCTTTATTGGGTACTCTTTAAATAGTAAGGCATTTAGGGTATTTAACAGTAGAACCAGATTTGTTGAGGAGAACCTACATATTAGGTTTGATGAAAATAAGCCCAACGTTGTAGAAAAAGGTCCTGATTGGCTGTTTAATATTGATGTGCTAACAAAATCCATGAATTATGAGCTAGCCATTGCAGGAAACTAGTTTAACAAATGTGCAGGTACCAAAGAAAATGTTGTTGCAGTTCAAACTAGAGTGGAGAAAGAATCTAGTGCGTAACTACATACTGTTAGGTCACCATAATGTAACACAAGCATCAATATGTAAGAAATAGATAAGAAGTGATCGGATGAACACAAACAAACTCACACGATATAGAGAGAAGCAAAGGTTATGCGTAGGTGTGATATTGAAAGTGAACAACCAACCTTCCAAGGAAGGTTTACAAGAGTATTTATAGGGGAAGGGAGTTAGGGCAACATGTCTATTCCCTTCCTCATTATTAGGCTTGGGCCAAGGCCTATGGGTTTTCTACATGTTTCTTGCATTAATACAAACATAAAAGCCCAATTAAGCTACCTATTACATATTGATTACTAACACTTGAAATACAAGTTAGGAGTGATTCCAACAATCTCCCCCTAAGTGTTGGTAATTAATAAATGACTCCAACAATTTTGAAAAGTTGGTGGTAGATGTAATAGCAGTAGCTTTGACGCTCTCGACCTTCTTCTTTCTTGTGAGAAGAAGAGTCTTGATACAAAACAATCTCCCAGGTGAGGATCTTGTTTCTTTTGAAGTTTTCATTGACGTCTTCATATATCTTTGTTCTTTTGTCTGGTGTGGATATTGTGATGTTATGTTGTTGTAATCCATGAGGTCCGCCAAAGATCAGTGTCTCCACGCCTTTCCAACATGCTACATGCTCTTGACGTTGGATTTCAGCTTTGATGTAGTTCTCTAAGTCTTTAAACTTTGAGATTCTTTGACTTTGAGGAAGAATCACTGACTTTGTGTTGCTCTTCGAGAGAACTTCAAATTGTGTTTTTTTTGGTATGAGCATGTGGAGAATGAGCACAATCATATCCCAGGAGCATCCATAAGAAGAAAACATAAGAATGGGTTAGTGATAAACACCAATCAATTACTGTGGTCGTTTCTTAGAGAATTGACCACTACGATTGTTCCTATCTGGTGAATGTCTTGATTCCATTCACCTTGGTCGGGCGAATCACCGTCCGAATCCTATAGGGACAGTTGGCATTACTTTGAACAAGTTCAATTAATGACCACATTCAGACTCGATTCTTGAAAGGAATCTCCTTAGTGGATTTTCAGACTTACAAGTTCAAACTTCGAGCGAAGCACAGCATAGTGTGAAATCACATCTCTAATTCTAGCAAAGGCTGTTCCTGAACTGGAGTCCCTCAAGTAGGATAACAAGATGTACCGAAGTACACCTACAGACTATAGACCGTTTGAGGCAAAACTAAGTGTAACCCACGAGGATTTACCGATTAATTCACTGGCCGTGGTCGTTTGATGTTGACCATAGGAGTTTCCATTCAATCACCGAGATCACAATTGTGAACCTCTCATAAATGTTCTACGATTGCTAAGACTGCGGAAGGACTCGCTTAATGTTATCACTTGGGTCCTTAATGTTGAACGCATATGTGATGAAATGTCGAGTGTTCCTAAGAGATCTTTTGATGAATCTCGTGGCTTTAGACTCAATAGTGCGCTTTGGTTTTCCTGAGCGGAGACTAGTAGGTCTCCTCCTTCTTCAATATCAGTTATCTCTAAGAGAAAGCCGATAGTTTACGTAGGGTTCCCTGTGAGAATGAAACAAGCTTCTGTTGAGAGAAACTTGAGTGGCTAAGAAGGTTTAGTGCATGCGTCATCGGGTCCATGATGACTTTAATTCAATACCGTGTCATCTAGTGACAACCAAAGTAGTATATGATTGAACCCGTGTCTTTCTAAGTTGAATAATCTTGAGGGCTATTTCTTTTCACCATTTTCTTTACTTTTCTTTTTAATTCTTCAACTCCTTCTTTCTTCGATTCTCATTTTGACCTTTTTATAATCATACCTAAGGAATTCTAAGTACTAACTATTGGTGGTGTCCTTGGGTAGACCCCTCCGGCTCTGGCGGATCATAGGACGGTTATTTCTAACCTTAGTCACCTTATAACACCATGACTATCCTAAGTAGCCATAAAACCATTTTCTCAAAAATATCTCAAAGTGTTTACGAGTGAAAACATTCTGTAACACTTCGAGAGTTTTGTATTTTCAGAAATACTCCCCCTCCACATGTGCTCAAGTGTTTTTTTAGAAATCGCGACAAATTGAGGGTAGAGCTCATGACTTTGAATTGATCGATGTTGGGAATTATGTGAAGTACGAATTATCAATAAATGGATTCTCGCCAAGGGTATGGATTCTCTGAAGACATAGTTCCAATAAGATTAGTTTGTTTCTGAGGAAGTTATTATTCCGTGTTTAGTTTATTTAGTTTGGATATACATGAGCTTTATTAGAAAGTGATTGTGTATATCTTATTTAGTTTTATGTTTATACGTTTCTTGGGAAACGGTTTAGGGTTTGTTTAGGGTTCCTTGTCTATAAAAGGAACACAATAGAATGAATTATGCACGGTGCTTAAACAAGTTTTTTAATATAACGATCCATAGAGGATCAAAGAAGTTCTTAGTTATCTGTGTTTCATACTTGTGTTTATATTCCGCTACAGAATACAAGTTGTGGAGATTTTCTTTAGTTTGTTTGTGACACACAAGTTTATACTAACGATCTACAAGCTCAAGATCTATCAAGGTCTTCTAGTACCAACATAGACAGAGCTCGTGAGAGTCTCTACGATACCAAGGACGTTTTTCTAAACACCAATACAACCAAAAACTCACCATGCTCGATCGCATGATGCTGAAATCACCAACAACCAAAACACCACCCATCAAGAACACCTAAGTCTCTCTAACAGCAATGCTAAGTTTCCTTACCTTAAAAGGGAGGAGTATGACCTTTGGCGATGAAAATGCGAATGGATATCCAACATTGATTGGAATCTATGGGAGATAGTGCGAAGGAAATTTTTTGAAGAAACTACCACCGATGTCAGCTGTAAGATGACTTATGTTCCTCCCAAATATGCTGAAGAGTTACTGGCGGTTCAGAGAGAAACCAAGGTTAAAACCATTCTTCTTCAAGCTATTCCCGAGGATCACTTGAGTGATTTTCACTTCATGCAAGATGCCAAGGACATATGGTTAGCAATTAAGGCGGTTCGGTGGAATGAGGAGTCTAGAGAATGAGAAAGTCCATGCTTAGACAACAGTTTCAAGACTTTCAAGTTTCTGAAGAGGGAGGAATTCATAAGGGCTATGACAAGTTTCACAAGATTTTAAGTCAGTTAAATCATTGCAGCAAAGCCGATAATGATGATTGTAATTCTAAGTTCTTGAGGTCTTTACCTTCATCCTGGCTACAAGTGAGCATTGCTTTAAAAGCAAAAGGTGGTTTGGATATGCTTACTTTTGATGAGCTGTACAACAAACTTAAAGCTCTTGAACATGATGTAAGAAGTCCTTTAGATCATCATCTATCGTGAAGTCACACAAAGATTCGTTGGAGCCCTACCCCTAAGATGATTCATGGTCCAAGTCCAACTTACTCATCATCATCTTACACTACCACTCCATCAAGTTCTAAACTGAGGTATCATGGAAGATGTGCTGGATCTTTCTTCGATTATGATCCTCGCCAGAACCGCATATGAGGATTTAGATCGTGTGGATCCAATCGGAGATGGAAGAGATGAAGCTGAAGTGGCCGGTGGCTATGCTGTCCATGGATATCAAGAATTTTGAACGCAGTCAAGTGTATAGTTTGGCTTCCAAGGAAGAGATCCAAATGAGGTTTGATAAAAGGAAGGTCAAATGCTTCATGTCAACAGATGGGTCACTTCTAGAGAGTGCAAAGACAGAAAAACGGTGATGAGACGAGATACTCTACTTATCAGACAGAATCTGAGGGACGCTGAACTTCAAAGGATCTTAGCCGTTGGTTACTGATAGCAATGTAATCGAATTTTCAACATGAGCAGAAAAGAATAATGGTCCCGACATTGATAATGTTGGTTTGATTGCAAGCTATACTTGAGGAAAGTCATGATCGATTTCCTTGATGGGCATCTCTCGGTACAAAACTGTTTGTTGGTTGTAGTGGAGTTATAATGAACTCAAAGAAGCTTATGATATTTTGAAACCTAAGTATAATGAATACTTTGTAGAAGTTGAAGCTTATAAACAAGCTTTAAAAACACTAGAAAGACAAAAGGTTTGGTTTCGGAAGAATCAAATAGCTTATGATGAGAAAATAAGTGTGTTAGAAAGGGATCTTGAATGTGCTAAAATGAGTTAAAATATTCGGAAGTTGAGATGTATGTAGTGTCAGAAAATCTAGAGCTAAAAAGAGAAACTAGATACTAAATTGCTAGGCAACGAATGGTTGTTAAATGGAAATAAGTTAGCGAAGTCACATCTATGCTAGTCACCCAAATACTTCTATAGTATTAGGCTTGTAGGATTGAAGCTGTATGACACACGCAAATCTACACCACAGCCTAGCTAATTTTGTGAAAGAATACTCTACATGCCTGATGGACCTATTAGAGGTGAGCACATGCCCATTGACCTTTCCATTATCGTTGACTTTGATGGATTCACATCTCTATGGCAAAAGTCAAAAGACTTGCAGCACTCGATACTTCTTTTCTAATGACTTTGTCTCTTGTGTTAACAAAGACAAGTCCTCCGAGCAAGGGTCTACAGAGTGTGATTCAAATGACAAGTCCGACCTTCCCAAGTCTTCACCCCTGCCAAGCACCCAAGACTACCAATAAGCATGTCGAGTTGTCTGCCAAGGAATCCTCTTCCAAGACAGTTGCCTCTCAAGACTTGCTTTTTAATTCTTTTATAATAATACTGTTAAAAACAATTTTTTTCATGGTTTTGGTTTGAATACTTCTGCTTGTAATAGAACATCTTTTGGTTTGAATAAATTTTCTAAACAGAAGACATGTTTTGTGTGTAGAAGTAAATTTCATTTAATTAAGAATTGTGATTATCATGAGCAAAGGATGGGTAGGTGTGGTGATTCTAGGAAATCTAGACCAATATGGACCAATGTTAATGCTATACCCCTTATGTTCCACAAGCACCTAATTCTCCTTTTCCTTGGAGAAGACCAGTTGCAAGACCATATGTACAACCAACAAGTTCATATTTTAAGAATGGTTATTGGTTGGATATGTTGACTAATGTCTGATGGGAAAGGGAATCGATAATGCATGTCAAGTCCTCAGAGGTTGTTCTGGAATAAAAGGGACCTAAATATCAATGGAAACCCAAGAACAATAGTGGATCCTATACATCTGCATGGTATAATTCATATGATCCATTAAGGTGGTTCAAGTCAGCAATGACTTGAGCCTCCATAGTGTACTAATATTTTGTATTATTTTTTGTTGTTGTAGAATCATCCTCTTAAGCATAAAGATGTTGGCATTGTTGATAGTGGTTGTTCAAGAAGTATGTCGTGAAACAGGATATGATGCAACTTTGTATCAATTAAAGGAGGAGGCAATGTAACCTTTGGAGGAAGTGATGGAAGGATTACTGGGAAAGGGACCATCAACACCTCAACTGACTTTGAGAATGTATACTATGTCAAGGAACTTAACACTTCAATTTGTTCTCACAAATCTGTGACACCAAGAACAAAGTACTCTTCACAGAGGATGAATGTCTTGTGTTATCTAAAGACTTCAAACTCCTAGAAGAAACTTCAATTCTGCTGAAAGTTCCTCGGCATCACAATCTTTATACATTCAACTTAACTGATGTTAAACCGTAGGTGATTTAACTTGTTTGGTGGCAAAAGCATCCTTGGATGAGTCTACCAAATGGCATAGGAGGATGGCCCATGTCAACTTCAAGACCATAAACAAGCTCTCTAAACTGGGTCTTGTTGAAGGTCTTCCTTCCAAAGTCTTACAAATGAGCATAACCTGTTGCTTGCAACAAAGGAAAGCAACACAGTGCCTCATACAAAGTTGTGTCTCTGGAGCATTATTTCTAACCTCTTCAGTTGCTTCATATGGATCTTTTTGGTCCAACTCATGTTAGAAGAATTGATCAAAAGTATTTTTGTCTAGTTATCACTGATGGTTATAGCAAATTTTGTTGGGTATTCTTTCTACGACCAAAGATGAAACATTCCAAGGTTTAAAGACTTTATTACCCTTATTGAGAATCATTGAATAAAAAGGTTAAAGGAATTCGGTGATAATGGGACGAGTTCAAGAATGCAATACTTATAGAACTCAGAGGTCAAAAGGGATAAAAAGGGACTATATATCCAAGAACCCCACAACAAAATGGGGTGGCAGAAAAGAAAAAATAGGACCTTAATAGAGTACTGCAAGATCACGTCAAGTGCACTCTAAGCTACCCACCATGTTTGATGAAGCTGCTTAACAAATTTTGTTATGTACTGAATAGAGTGTCCATTACTAGACCACACTTCAAAACACCATATGAACTTATCTATGGGAAAGTTCCTACTATTCATTACCTTAAACCTTGGGGTGTAAAGTGACTATTCCAATACAAGGATCCATTGGGCAAATTTGATGAGAAGGCTGATGATGGTTATATTGTGATATTCACCCTATAGTAAGGCTTACAGAGTTTATAATTTATCTGCTAAGAAGATTGAGGAGACATTGAATCTGAGATTTCTAGAAGACAAGCCTAATGTTCAAGGACAGGGTCATGTTTGGTCTTTTGACCTTGATTACTTAACATATTATTTGGGTTATTCTAGACATATGGCTACTCAAAATACATGTACTCAAGAGTTCCAACAAACAAAGGCAGACACTCTGGATTCCTGATTCTGACAAAGTGAGTTTGAAGATGATGAACAACCCATTGTAGTGCCTTCTTTCCCACAATTTCGTGACACTTCTAAAGTTACTTCTAATGAGTGAAGACGAGTCCAATTATGCAGAGGATCTGCTAGGTCAAGAAACAAGAGTATGCAAATAATCTAGATGCCGAGAGGAATGCTGAGGAGAGTGTAAGTGAACAATAAGTGGAAACCTCAATTCTACTAAACGATCCGTTTCTCCTTTCATCACCACCACAAGGCTATGCTGTTTCTAATCCCATTTCTACTAGAGTGTCCAAAGACTTTGGAGATCCTTATACTCGTTTTCCAAGACCCTCATATCTTGGTAGTCATCAACCCAAAGCTAGAATCTTCACCTCACCTTCTTATGACATCATTTTGAACCTACTATGACTAATCTTGATTCTTCCATTGAGGTCAACACCACTGCTACTAAAAGGATTCACAATACTCATCCACAGCCAAATATTATTGGTGATCCTAATGCACCAGAACACGGGTACTCATGGGTAAAGTTCTAAATATGGTCAAGTGGCTTTATCTCTTATGTCTCAGATCAAGAAAGAGACAATCGCCACTGCATATGAACATTGTCCGTTTGCTTGTTTCTTTCTCAAGTGGAACCAAATCCGTTACTTCCGTGCTCTGAAGATTCAAGTGGCTTGAGGCAATGCAGGAAGAGATGCAACAATTTCAAAATCAGCAAGTCTGGATATTGGTACCACTACCTGATGGCAAGTATGCAATTGGGACTAAATGGATTCTGAAGAATAAGAGAGATGCAAGAGGTGTTGTCATTAAAAACAAAGCAAGATTGGTTGCTCAAGGTTATTGATGAGTATGCAAATACTCATCATTTTTGTACCTTTTAGACTGCCAAAAACATCCAAAAACACCTGTCAAAACATCAAAATGATAAAAATATCGCAAATAAGTGTTTTATGTGTTTCAAATGCAAAAATACCAAAAGGTGTGAAAACGATCAAGTTTGCATAATTGGCATTTTTAGTCCCCAAGTTTCAAAATGTTGTCAAAACTAGTCCCCGTAAATCAAAATAAAAAAAAATATCATTTAAGGTCCATGGGATTCAAAAGTTGTCAAAACAAACCCTTCAAAGTTTAAAATTACAAAATGACAACTTTAGTCCCTAAAGTTTAAAAATTGTCAAAAATAGTCCTTGGAAATTTAAAATGGAAAATAATTACATTTATGGTCCTTGGTTTATCATATTTAAGGTGTTAGGTCCTTGAAGATACTTTGAATAATTACATATCGGTCCTCAACTTTGCACAAATTACAAAAATGGTCCTTGTGATATAAACTATAAACCAAACCGGATCCTTATTAATCCAAGCCCAAAGCCAAAAGCCCAAACCTTTTGCCCATGAACCCTGCCAATTAAAACCCGTGGACTTTTTACCCCCTTGAACCCCCTAATTTAAAACCCCGCCTATTAATATCTACCGGGTCAAACCCACTTTCCCCGCTCTCCACGACATCATCCACACCCACGCCGCAAAACTCAAAACCGTGATGGTTTTCACCACCACCGCCACCATCTCACCACCACACTGCCCCCAGCTGCTTAACCACTCCTTCCACCTCCACAATCTCCCAAGAAGCATTAAATGCTTTAAACCTGCTCAAACAACTTTTGCCGCCAAAATGCCAAATGGACGATTATGATGAGATTGATGAATTCAAGGGTTGAAATCAAGTGGGAAACATTCAGAGGTCGACACAGAGCCCAAAGAGATCAATATAAAGAGAGAATGAAGCAATGTGGAAGATATAGAGAGTAAATTAACTTAGCTTATGTCGAATAAATGTTGTTTTAAATTCCAGTGTAAAATTTAGCTTTCAAGCACTTTGTTTTAATATTTTCGTGTATGTGAATCTTTTCATGATCAATTTCAAGTTTCACTCTCATTTTCAGTTTATGCAAATTTTCAAACTTAAATCCTCAATATGTTTTAATGTTGTTATTAGATGTTGTTTTGGATTCATAAGCTCATATATTCCTTATATAGCTTTGAGAGCTATTAAAACCATAAAAATCAGTAGTAGTTATAGAACTTAAAAATTCATAAAATCAAGAAAAATAGTTAAAAAATAAAATCATTGAAGATGGTGCAAGGAAGCGAAGGTGTGATTATTGGATGCAAATGGTTTAGTGGCTTTTTGGAAAGCTATTAGAAGTGTTTCTGGTCCATAATTCCTTGTTCTATTAGCAAAATCAATTGTAAGCTATTTTCAAGTTTTATTTATTATTTCTGCTACTGTTTCATACTATCTGAGTGCTTATTATCATATTATTTGCTTATCTGTATAATTTGAAGTAATAATAGCTTAGTGTGATAAATAGTTTAAGCTTAAATCCAATTTTCCATTAAATAGTTAAATTTAGCTAAATAAGTCAAATATAGGTTTTAGCTTATTAGTTGCTTACTTAATTGTAAAAAGTTGCTTATGGTAGTTTAATTGTTAGATAATCAGAAAATCTAACTTGTAGTTTGAAATTGTGTCATTTACTTGAAAATACCTCAACAAATTCTACTTAAGGTTGTTTGACAGCTTTTCTATGAGCTATGGTTGTTTTTGTTGTTGTTTTTAGTTGAAAGTGTTAAAATAGGTCATGTGGTGAATATTGGTCATAAAACTAGTAGTCATTTACTTGAAAGTCAAAATCAATTTAAATTTCTTGTTTCCATCACTGTAGTACTATAGAATGTATATAATCTTCATATCAGTTTTTAAAAGTTTGTATTCTAGCTTAATTTCATGTTTTAATAACTTAATATAACATAATCAGTAAGTAGATTTGATTCAAAGTTCATAAAGTCAACTTAGTGTTTAACTTAAAAAATCAAATTTTCACATAATCAGTTTTTGAATAAAATAGATAATTTTCTATAGGATTTAATATAGAGTTTCATGTTTTATGCTTTTGGAATATTAGAATTTAGTTGCTCATCTTAATCATGGTAATTTTTATAATTTTTAGTTAGCTTTTAAAACTGCTTATTCCTTAGCTTATTTTAGACACTTTTCAAAAAGTGCCCCTGGCACAGTTGAATAGGCCTATTTCACAAGCTCATAAAGCTCATGTTGAACCTTAGCTTGTGTATTTTGGTTTTTAGAAAGCCAATCTAGCCATCTCTCAAAGGTCCAGTGCTTATTTTAACTTTCTAGCTTATTTGTAGGTCAGTAACTTTTGTTTGTCCCATTTTTGTGTACACTAAATACTCAGTGTGTACAAGCCTTTTCAAAAGCTTGTCATAAGCTTATTAGTGGACCCTAATGTGTGAGCTTGGACTTTTTAGAAAGCTCACCAACCCATCTCAATACCTCAGTTCTTATTTTGAGCTATTCAGCTTATTTCATAAGCTTAAATTGCTTATAAGTTTCACTGGCCTATTTGGTTTATAGGATTAGAGTAATTGCTTATTTTCTTATTTATAGCTTATCAGTGTGTTTATTTGTGCCTTTTAGCTTAATTTAAGTACTCTTAGCTTGTTTGTATCTTATTTCACCTTTGGTTCTATTTGTGAAGCTTATTTCAAGCTTATTTAAGCTTGAATCATCAAAATAAGCCAAAAGCTTAAACTGTTAAGCTCTTAAGCTCTCAAACTGCTTATTTTCAAGATCCAAAATTTTTGTCTTCATTAAAGTTGCATATTATCAGTAGTTAAATAGTTTTGTAAAATAAAAATCACAAAAACATCATTTTAAAAATAGTGATAGTGTTTATTTAATATAAATTAGCTTTTTAATTTTCTATTTCAGTTTATTATTAAGCACTTTTCGTTTTTATAATTTTCTTCGTTTTCTGTCATCATAGGATAATTATATAAAAAATTTCAGAATTTTCTTAGTTTGTTTAGTATTTATTAGAATTTAAAATAGTTAATAAATAGTAATTAATTAATAATAAATAAATAAAAAACATAAAAAATATATTTTCAGTTTTAAAATAAGTTTTCTAATATTTTAGATTTTTTTTAAGTCATAATTTCACTTTTCTAGCTTTATTTCATATTTTCTTATATTTTAGATTATTATTAAATAGTTAAAAATAGTTTTTTTTAATTAATAATAATTAAATAAATAGTTATAAAAATAATTTTAATTTTCCAATAATTTTGTTTTATTATTAGGATTGTAAAAATATCATTTTCATATCCATAGGTGTTTTATTCTTTTAAATTTACGTTTTATTTATACGCTATTTAAAAATTTAGTAAACGTATCGCTATTTGTTTAATCTGATTGTTGTGCTTTATAGTTCTGTATCCAAATACAATTCCAATCAATCAGAGTGTAGTTATCAATCAAAATCCTTACTGATCATTATCCTTAGTGATCATTCTACGTCCAACGCCAAACACCATTCAACCTCCGTGGGACTTAACGATCCGGAATCCACTAAATTCCAAGGATATTGCATTGGTTTTAGACTGTTTGACTTTATTACGTTGACCATTCACAAGTGGTTGGTTTGTGTAATAACCTGACCGCTTGGAACGAATCAAATTTTGGGCCACGGGAGGTCTGTAGTTGTTTTAAACATTTTAGACCAATACTTGCACATATACCACAATTTGTAAACAGTTTTTTGTAAAGTTATCAAAAACTTCATTAACACTTTTCCTAAAGTGTTAACAACACATATAATATATAATAATATATAATAATATAAATATATATATAAAACAACAAAACAATCGTAACGTTTTATATTCTGATTTTTTAAGGTGATTTTAAAGAGGTACGATTTGTTTAAACGAGACGATACCAAAAATATTGTCCAAAAGTATTTAAACCCTTAGCACAAATCCATACCTACGTCTTTTTAGTGGTACTTAATAAATACATAAAAATCAACCACCGAAACCAAGGCGAACACCTACCAACCGTGAACATTAATAAGTTCTCAATCTTACAGATCAAAACTTGCCTTTGTGTCCTTGTGATTTGGTGTACCTTTTTAAAGAAGCCATTTCATTTGTGATTATTGGTTTAAGTTCACTTGTCGTTTTGCCTCGCATTTGTTTTGAAACTGATTTTAAAACTTAGCGCACACTCGTTCTTCCAGCTCCACAAGTCCACTTTCGAGCTTGCAAGTATTCCGCGAGACGAGGACGCGCTCGCTCCTTCACCGCGTGATCGAGGAACGCCTAGCACCACCACCGTCGTAATGGCAGTAAGAACCGATGAAAGCTTCTCCAAGCACTCATCGAGGGTTACGGAGATGCCATTGTTGTCCCAGCCATCGTGGCTGATACCTTCGAGCTCAAAACCGGGTTGCTTAATCTTGTAACCCAAAGCCATTTTATGGTTTTGAGCGGACGACTCATGCACATATTCTATGGTTCAACAAGATTGCATCGACCATCAAATACAAGAATGTCCCACATGAAGCAATTAAGTTTCTTCTGTTCCCATTCTCTTTAGAGGGACAAGCCCGGAATTGGCTTGAGAAACAACCCCCTCGTTCCATTGAGACATGGGAGGATTTAGTCACTAAGTTTGTTAACGAATTCTATCCTCCATCCCGAACTACAAGTCTTAAGAATGAGATAATGAAATTCACTCAAAGATTTGATGAATCATTCGGTGAGGCATGGGATCGTTACAAAGAGTTGCTCCGAAAGTGTCCGCATCATGGTTTTTCCAAGTTAATGCAAATGGATACTTTCTACAATGGTCTGAGCCAAGCTGACCAAGACTATTTAAATGCCTCCGCGGGAGGTAATTTCCTTAGCAAGACCACAAAAGAAGCCTTGCAAATCATAGAAAACAAGTCCCAGTCCGCCTGTACGAACAAAGACATATCAGTCTCTCTAATGCAGACCTTCTACTTCATCACCTGTGAGTACATCTAGCACCGATGCTAAGATTGACAAACTCACGGATGCTATTCAGGCTTTGGTTCTTGCTAACCAAAAGAAAGTCACTTTCACACGGACACCATCACATGGTGAAGTGAAGAAAGTCGAGGTCTGTGTCACTTGTGGTGGCCTTCATGCATACTACAACTGTACTGCCACATATGGTAGTCCGTTTGAAGCCAATGCTATAGCCGGTACTTCACATCAGGGAGGTAATCAATACCGCCCTCAAAATGAACCAAACTACCGTGCTAATACTTATCGTGGACCACCCGGTTTAACCGAATCCTAACATGCAAAACCGAATCAACCAACCTAGAATGAACCAAGGTTATCAAAACCAAGGTAATTTCTATCCCGAACCAAATCAAGGTTTCCAACATCAAGGAAACTTTAATCAAAACAATTTCAATCGAGGGAATCAATTTCATGGAAATGTGAATCCTAACCAAGGAAATTTCCAACAACAAGGCTATAACCAAAACATACACCTCAAAATTTCCCTCCACTCTCCAATATCAACATCGATGAGTTTTGAAGCAATTCATGAAATCCCAAGATGAAATGAACAGTTGTTGGTTAGCCGATTTCACATTAAGAAGTCTTTAAATGATCAACCCTCGGGCTCTGGAAAACTTCCGAGCAACACGATCGCTAACCCGAGGGGCGATGCAAAGGCGATCACAACCGAAGTGGTGCTTCATATGATGGACCCGCTATTCCTACTACCTCTTCTTCTCCTTCTCCTAAGGTAGTGGAACATGAACATGAGGCGACAAAGGACAAGGAACTTCCTACTAATAATGGAGGTACCAACGATGTCCAACCTCAAGTTGTCCTGAAACCCAAGTCTAAGCCGGAGTTGTTTTGATTCACATGATCTCGTTGAAAACCAGAAACCCAAATCTTCTATTCCTTACCCATCACGTTTGAATGAGCAAAAGCTCCGCGAAAAAGCTAGTCATCAAATGGACAAATTTTTTCAAATTTTCCAAGAACTACATTTTGACATAAGCTTTGCGGATGCTATCATGCTGATGCCCAAGTTTGCATCAACTCTCAAACACATGTTAAGCAACAAGGAAAAACTGTTTGAAATGGCTAAAACTCCTCGAACGAGAACTGCCAGCAGCGTTAAAAAAGCTTCCCGAGAAGCTTGGAGATCCCGGAAAATTTCTCTTACCTTGTGTATTTCCAGGAATGGTTGAATGCTTTGCCTTAGCCGATCTTGGTGCAAGCATTAACCTGATGCCTCATTCAATATGGAAGAAACTTTCTCTTCCGACCTTACTCCTACCTGCATGACTCTTGAGCTTGCAGATCGATCAATATCGCGTCCTCTTGGCATCGCCGAGGATGTATTCGTGAAAGTAGGAAAGTTCCATTTTCCAGCTGACTTTGTGGTTGTTGACTTCGATGCCGATCATCGGGTTCTTCTCATTGTTGGACGAGGATTCCTGAGAACGGGCCGTGCTCTCATTGATGTATTTGAGCAAGAAATCACATTACGTGTGGGTAATGAAGCTGTCACCTTTAACCTTGATCAAACTTCGAGGTACTCCCCAAACTATGATTCTGAATCAGTTAACCGAATAGATATCATTGATGTTGCTTCTGAAGAGTACTCTCAAGAAGTTCTCGGTTATGTTCATAATTCTTCGAGTGATAATCTCACTCATTCATCTCAACCCATCATTGCCAATTCTACTCCTTCTCTCACTCCGTTTGAGGAAAGTGACTTCATCTTGGAAGAGATTGAAGCATACTTGTCTAGTGATTCGGTTTCATGGGAAATTGATCACGCCCCATCGACATCGAGGGAGATATTCTTCTCATCGAGAAGTTGCTCAATGATGATCCATCATCACCCTCCCCGCCGAGCTTCATAACAAGGAAGTCAAGTCAGTTGAGAAAACTGAAGAATTTCCTGAGGTAGAACTTAAGGACTTACCACCTCATCTCGAGTATGCATTTCTTGAGGGTGATGATAAATTACCCGTCATTATTGCTCGAGATTTGAGTAAAGATGAAAAGACTGCTCTGATAAAGGTCTTGAAGTCACACAAGCAAGCAATTGCTTGGAAACTCTCCGACATTAAGGGTATCAACCCTGAATTTTGTACTCACAAAATCTTGATGGAGGATGACTTCAAACCAGCAGTTCAACATCAGAGAAGGGTGAATCCTAAGATTCATGAGGTTATCAAACAGGAGGTTCTCAAACTTCTTGATGCAGGTTTAATTTACCCGATCTCTGACAGTCCTTGGGTTAGCCCAATTCATCGTGTTCCTAAAGGGTGGCATTACTGTTATCACAAATGAAGAAAACGAGTTAATTCCAACTCGATTGGTTACGGGATGGCGTGTGTTTATTGACTAGTAAGTTGAATGACGCCACCCAAAAGACCATTTTCCCTTACCCTTCATGGACCAAATGCTTGAGAGATTAGCAGGAAACGAATACTATTGTTTCCTAGATGGTTTCTCGGGTTATTTTCAGATCCCCATTGATCCACAGGATCAAGAAAAGACCACATTCACCCGCCCATACGGAACTTTTGCCTACAGACGTATGCCTTTTGGCCTATGTAATGCCCCGCACGCTCCAACGATGTATGATGGCAATTTTCCACGACATGATCGGGGAAACAATGGAGGTGTTTATGGATGACTTCTCGGTCATTGGGGACTCGTTTCAAACATGTCTCTCCCATTTAGAAAAATGCTCAAACGGTGTGAAGACACCAATCTTTGTCTAAATTGGGAGAAGAGCCACTTTATGGTCAAAGAAGGCATAGTCCTTGGCCATAAGATTTCAAAAACGGGATTGAGGTCGATAGAGCAAAAGTCGATGTTATTGCTAAATTGCCTCATCCTACTACCGTCAAAGGTATTAGGAGTTTTTAGGTCATGCCGGTTTTTATCGCAGATTCATACAAGATTTTTCTAAAATCGCCGGGCCTATGACCCATCTTCTTGAGAAGGATGCTCCTTTTATCTTCTCACCTGAGTGCATCGAAGCTTTTGAAACATTAAAGAAAAGCTTACGGAAGCACCCATTCTCGTGTTCCCCGACCGATTTACCCTTTGAACTCATGTGCGATGCAAGTGATTTTGCTATCGGTGCAGTCCGGGGCAACGTTTAACCAAGCATTTTCAGCCTATCCATTACGCAAGTAAAACTATGACCGAAGCTCAAACCCATTACACCACCACAAAAAAAAGAGCTACTAGCCGTGGTGTATGCGTTTGAGAAGTTTCGGCCATACTTAATCTTGACCAAATGCGTGGTGTACGGATCACCTCTCAAATATCTTTTTGCAAAACAAGATGCAAAGCCGAGATTGCTCCGTTGGGTTCTCCTCCGCAAGAATTTGATATCATTATACGTGAAAAGGAGCCGAGAACCTAGCTGCTGATCATCGTTCCGATTAGAAAACCCTTACCAAGATGTTTTCGAGAAAAAGGAAATAAATGAAACATTTCCTCTCGAAACACTCAATGCGTTACTTTTCGGAAACTCTACTACCTCATGGTTTGCTGACTTCGCAAATTACCATGCGGGTAACTTCATAGTGAAAGGAATGTCGACCCAACAAAAGAACAAATTCTTCAAGGATGTTAAACATTACTTCTGGGACGACCCCTACTTATTCAAAATCGGTGCGGATCAAGTCATCCGACGGTGTGTTTATGGACAGAAGCTATGACATTCTCAAAGCTTGCCATGCCGACCCACCGGGGCCATCATAGTCCAAATTACACCGCCAAAAAGGTGTTTGATTCCGGTTTTATTGGCCCACGATTTATAAGGATGCCCACGAATTTGAAAAAAACCTGACGCTTGTCAACGTCACGGAAATATCTCACAAAGAAATGAAATGCCGAAAAACGCCATTCAAGTGTGTGAGATTTTTGACATCTGGGCATTGACTTTATGGGGCCATTTCCATCATCTCGAGGAAACAAATACATACTTGTGGCCGTTGACTATTTGTCAAAATGGGTTGAAGCGAAAGCTTTGCCTACCAATGATGCCCGAGTTGTTGTGAAATTCTTAAAATCTCTTTTTGCTAGGTTTGGAACTCCACGAGCTATAATCGGTGATCGTGGTACGCATTTGCAATGACCATTTGATAGAGTCATGCAAAAGTATGGTGTAACCCACCGCCTCTATCTGGCACCACCCCCAAACAAGTGGGCAAGTGGAAGTTTTAACCGAGGTATAAAAAGAATTCGAAAGGACAGAGGCGAAAACCGTGCCTCTTGGTCGGATAAACCGATGACGACTCGGGCCTTCCGTACAGCTTTTAAAACACCCATCAGGTGTACTCCATACAAGCTAGTGTACGGAAAGGCATGTCATCTGCCGATTGAGCTTGAGCACAAAGCATACTGGGCCTTGAAACATGCCAACTTCGATATTCGAGATACTGGTGATCACCGGAAAATTCAAATGAATGAATTAAATGAACTCCGTGATCAAGCATACGAGAACTCTTTGATCTACAAAGAAAAGACAAAGAAGATTCATGACTCAAAAATCAAGAACCGCGTTTTCAACGTCGGTGATCGAGTCCTTCTTTTCAATTCAAGATTGAAGATTTCTCAGAAAACTAAAATCCCGCTGGTCCGGACCATTCACCATCACTAAAGTATTTCCTTATGGAACCATTGAGTTATCTCAACCCGATGGTCCAAATTTTAAAGTGAATGGTCATCGATTGAAGCACTATTTTGGAGAGGACATTCCACCCATAGTTGTCCCGGATTTACAAACTTTCCCCATGAACCAATGAATGCGGGGATCGAGTCAAGCTAGTGACTGAATCAAAAACAGTAGCACACCATATGGGTTTTCACCCATATTTCGACTTTCTTTCTACTTTCTACCACCCTAGTGTGGGGAGTTGCCCCACGCTGTTATAATAAGTTTTCATCAAAAAAAAAAAATGTGTATATAAAAATAAAATAATGGCCGTATATTTCCCTTTTACGTTCTAAGTTTTGCATAACACCGTACTTTGAATATTGAGGACAATATTCAATTCTAGTGTGGGGGGAATTCTCACGAATTTTATCATGTAATTATACCACCCAATTCCCCATTTTGGCAAAAATTGAGTAAGTGTTTTTCACTTACTCAGCTTACTGTTATCAACCGCCATGTCTAATAAACAAAAGGATTGGCTAATCCAAAAGCAAACGGCTCTTGGTAAAGATATCTCAACCGCTTATGGCTTGCAATTTACCCAAAATTGTATGGTGTTCAGCTCACCATATCTTTAATTAGTGAAGAGTTGGCTAGCCCGCAAGTTTATGGCTTGTGGTAAAGGCAGTTGGAAAACCATAATTGGTAATCGACTCACCAAAGATATTTTATCTAAGAGTTGGCTAGTCCGAAGCAAACGCTTCTGGTAAAGACTAATCAAAACCGTTGAAAGCTGGTGATTTGCTCAAAATCATTTGGTTATCATTGTACCAAGGTTCTTACTTGAACTAAAACAATTGGCTACTCCGGAAGTAATGGCTTTTGGTAAAGAGATGAAATCCATTAAATTTTCATAAAAGATTGCTAGGGACTAGCAATATCTTAGTGTGGGGATTGATGAGTATGCAAATACTCATCATTTTTGTACCTTTTAGATCACAAAAACATCCAAAACACTGTCAAAACATCAAAATGATAAAAATATCACAAATAAGTGTTTTATGTGTTTCAAATGCAAAATACCAAAAGCAGGTGAAAAACGTATCAAGTTTGCATAATTGGCATTTTTAGTCCCCTAAGTTTCAAAAGTTGTCAAAACTAGTCCCTGGTAAATCAAAATAAAGCAAAATATCATTTAAGGTCCATGGGATTCAAAAGTTGTCAAACAAACCCTTCAAAGTTTAAAAATTACAAAATGACAACTTTAGTCCCTAAAGTTTAAAATTTGTCAAAAATAGTCCTTGGAAATTTAAAATGGAAAATAATTACATTTATGGTCCTTGTTTATCATTTGGCAAGTTAGGTCCTTGAAGATACTTTGGAATAATTACATATCAGTCCTCAACTTTGCACAAATTACATAAATGGTCCTTGTGATATAAACTACAAACCAAACCGGATCCTTATTAATCCAGGCCCAAAGCCAAAAGCCCAAACCTTTGCCCATGAACCTCCAATTAAACCCGGACCCTTTTTTACCCCTTGAACCCTCCCCCCTAATTTGAACCCCGTCTATTAATATCTACCAGGGTCAAACCCACTTTCCCGCCTCCACTGTACATCATCCTCACCCACGCCTGCAAACTCAAAACCAGGGTGGTTTTCACCACCACCTGTCTACCATCTCACCACCACCGTCCCCAACTGTTTAACCACTCCCTTCCACCTCCACATCTCCCAAGAAGCATTAAATGCTTTAAACTCCGCCAAACAACTTTTGCGCCAAAATGCCAAATGGACGATTATGATGAGATTGATGAATCAGGGTTGAAATCAAGGGAAACATTCAGAGGTCGATAACAGAGCCCAAAGAGATCAATATAAAGAGAGAATGAAGCAATGTGGAAGATATCTAGAGTAAATTAACTTAGCTTATGTCGAATAAATGTTGTTTTAAATTCCAGTGTAAAATTTAGCTTTCAAGCACTTTGTTTAAGTATTTTCAGTGTATGTGAATCTTTTTCAGTGATCAATTTCAAGTTTCACTCTCATTTTCAGTTTATGCAAATTTTCAAACTTAAATCCTCAATATGTTTTAATGTTGTTATTAGATGTTGTTTTGGATTCATAAGCTCATATAAGCTCCTTATATAGCTTCAAAGCTATTAAAACCATAAAATCAGTTGTAGTTATAGAACTTAAAATTCAAAAAATCAAGAAAATAGGTTAAAAAATAAAAATCATTGAAGATGGTGCAAGGAAGCAAGCAGTTGATTATTGGATGGAAATGGTTTAGTGGCTTTATGGAAAGCTATTAGAAGTGTTTCGTCCATAATCTTGTTCTATTAGCAAAATCAATTGTAAGCTTATTTTCAAGTTTTTTATTATTTCCTAAGTTATGTTCTATAGCTTATCTGAGTGCTTATTATCTTTATTATTTGCTTATCTGTATAATTTGAAGTAATAATAGCTTAGTGTGATAAATAGTTTAAGCTTAAATCCAATTTTCCATTAAATAGTTAAATTTAGCTAAATAAGTCAAATATAGGTTTTAGCTTATTAGTGCTTATTTACCTGTTAAAAGTTGCTTATGGTTTAATTGTTAGATAATCAAGAAAATCTGAACTTGTAGTTTGAAATTGTGTGATTTACTTGAAAATACCTCAACAATTCTATTTAAGGGTTGTTTGGATCAGCTTGTTCTATGAGCTATGGTTTTGTTTTGTTGTTGTTTTTAGTTGAATAAAGGTTAAAATAGGTTCATGTGGTGAATATTGGTCATAAAACTAGTAGCTTACTTGAAAGTCAATAATCAATTTAAATTTTTGTTTCCATCATCTGTAGTACTATAGAATGTATAATCTTTCATATCAGTTTAAAAGTTTGTATTCTAGCTTAATTTCATGTTTTAATAACTTAATATAACATAATCAGTAAGTAGATTTGATTCAAAGTTCATCAAAGTCAACTTTAGTGTTTAACTTAAAAAGTCAAATTTTCACATAATCAGTTTTTGAATAAAATAGATAATTTTCTATAAGATTTAATATAGAGTTTCATGTTTTATGCTTTTGGAATATTAGAAATTAGTTGCTCATCTTAATCATGGTAATTTTTATAATTTTTAGTTAGCTTTTTAAACTGCTTATTCCTTAGCTTATTTTTAGACTTTTCTGAAAAAGTGCCATGTGCAGTTGAATAGGCCTATTTCACAAGCTCATAAAAGCTCTCATAGTGAACCTTAGCTTGTATTTTGGTTTTTGGAAAGCCAATCTAGCCATCTCAAAGGTCTAGTGCTTATTTTTAACTTTCTAGCTTATTTGGTAGGGCTGCTAGTAACTTTTTGTTTGTCCCATTTCTGTGTACACTAAATACTCAGTGTGTACAAGCCTTTTCAAAAGCTTGTCATAAGCTTATTAGTGACCCCAAGTGTGAGCTTGGACTTTTAGAAAGCTCACCAACCCATCTCAATCCTCAGTTCTTATTTTGAGCTTTTCAGCTTATTTCATGAGCTTAAATTGCTTATAAGTTTGACTGCAGGCCTGTTTGGTTTATAGGATTAGAGTAATTGCTTATTTGCTTATTTATAGCTTATCAATGTGTTTATTTGTGCCTTTTAGCTTAATTTAAGTACTTTTAGCTTGTTTGTATCTTATTTCACCTTTGGTTCTATTTGTGAAGCTTATTTCAAGCTTATTTAAGCTTGAATCATCAAAATAAGCCAAAAGCTTAAACTGTTAAGCTCTTAAGCTCTCAAACTGCTTATTTTCAAGATCCAAAATTTTTGTCTTCATTAAAGTTGCATATTATCAGTAGTTAAATAGTTTTGTAAAAATCACAAAAAACATCATTTTAAAAATAGTGATAGCGTTTATTTAATATAATTTAGCTTTTTAATTTTCTATTTCACTTTATTATTAAGCACTTTCTATTTTTATAATTTTCTTAGTTTTCTGTCATCATAGGATAATTATATAAAAATTTCAGAATTTTCTTAGTTTGTTTAGTATTTATTAGAATTTAAAATAGTTAATAAATAGTAATTAATTAATAATAAATAAATAAAAAAAAAGATAAAAAATATATTTTCAGTTTTAAAATAAGTTTTCTAATATTTTAGATTTTTCTAAGTCATAATTTCACTTTTCTAGCTTTATTTCATATTTTCTTATATTTTAGATTATTATTAAATAGTTAAAAATAGTTTTTAATTAATAATAATTAAATAAATAGTTATAAAAATAATTTTAATTTTCCAATAATTTTCTTTTATTATTAGGATTGTAAAAATATCATTTTCATATCCATAGGTGTTTTATTCTTTTAAATTTACGTTTTATTTTATACGTTTACGTAAAATTTAGTAAACGTACGCTATCGCGTTTGTTTAATCTGATTGTTGTGCTTTATAGTTCTGGATCCAAATACAATTCCAATCAATCAGTAGTGTAGTTATCAATCAAAATCCTTACTGATCATTATCCTTAGTGATCATTCTACGTCTGAACGTTTTCAAACACCATTCAACCTCCGTGGGACTTAACGATCCGGAATCCACTAAATTCCGATATTGCATTGGTTTTAGACTCTTTGACTTTTATTACGGTTGACCATTCACAAGTGGTTGATTTGTGTAATAAACCTGACCGTTTGGAACGAATC
>OU343220.1:175391275-175476225 GCA_910596185.1 Chrysanthemum makinoi
GTCAGTAGCATCTAGATTCACAAATACGTAACCATAGTCTTTGAGTTGTGTTCTCATCCAAATGACTTGAGCACAACACGCCGACATGGCTACATATTCCCGCGCTCGGTTGAGGACAACGACATGTACAATCCGGCTTTTTCGATTGCCATGACACCAGCTTATCACCAAGAAATTGTAAAGCTCCCGGCGCTTCTTCCGCGAGTCTAAGCATCCCGCTGGTCGGGCCAGTCTAAAAGCTGATGTTCTAAAACTGAATCCTTCTGGATACCGTGATCCCTGCTAATGGTTCCCTTTATGTATCTGAGGATTCTTTTAGCCTCGGTGGTGGTTTCAGCTGGTCGCGACCGATAACGGAGCAAGATATACGGCAAAAGACAACATCGTGTCCTAGTTGTTAGATACACGAGAGACCCAATAATACTACGGTATTTTGTAGGGTCCACCAATTTCCCATGTAAATCACCGTCTAGCTTCTTGGTATGAGCCATTGGTGTGGCATAGTGTCACAGGTTTTCATTCCAAATTTGTTTAACAATTCAAGGGCATATTCGACCGACTCAAGAAAATAACCATCGGGGGATTGATGAACTTGGTACCGAGAAAGAACGTGTGTTCACCCATCATGGACATTTCAAAAATTTTCTTCATTAGTTTTGCAAAAGCGATAGTGAAAACTTTTTATGTAGACCCAAAATGATGTCATCCACGAATTGAACAATTAAGATATGTGCCCCGATATTGTATAAAAGATGGGTCAACCTAACCTTTGGTGAAATTATTAGCAATGAGAAAGATGATAGCTTATCACATGCCCGAGGAGCTTGTTTGAGACCATACGTGAGCTTTGTTCAATTTGTAGACGGATTCGAAACTCAGGATCAACGAATCCATCCGGTTGGACATAAACCGCTTTTAAGTTGTTCATCGAGAAACGCAGCTTTGGACATCCATCCGATAGACCACATATTCATATGAGCCGCGAACGCCAGAAATATCCAACAGCCTCAAGACGAGCGAATCGGAGCAAAGATTCTTCAAAGTCTATTCCCTCTTCCCGACGATAACCCTTAGCCCACCGCATTCTTGTCTATTTTGGATAATATTTCCTTCAAAGATCCAATTTGTTTTTCCAATCCATTTGAGACCAATGACGAGACCCCTGTTGGTCTTTCAACCGCCTCCCATACTTCAAGACGCTTGAATTGGTTGAGTTCTTCTTGCATGGATTCAATCCAGCTTGTCTTTGTCATTGCGCTTTGATGTTTTAGGTTCAGATCAAGGCATGTCTGAGTGCATAAATGCAATGTTCACCGCCTCAGGTGAAGACGCTTGTCTCGTGAACGATTGGTTGATTCGGGTTGCCAATAATGTTTTCCAGAGGATGGTCTTCGTCCATCTATGCGGAGTGGTTGATGTTGGTATACATTGTGCAGATTTCGGTATCGCTTGTGAAGATTCTCGCGACATCCGCCGCAGCAGCCTCATTAGCAAAACGGGCAAAAGAACGATTGGATCAAAATCGCAGTGGGGGTACTCATCCGTAACATCATCGGGTTCATCATTTTGGAAGCGTTTGTTCAACTGCTGTGTTGGAGTCAACGGGTGGTGCTTCTTCAACAAGAGTTGTTGTAGCAGTATCATGTATAAGAGTATTTTATCGTTGAGCAAGGGAAACAACGATACACTGGAGCACGTCATCAATATCGCCACCGAACAAATGAGCAAATAACCTTTCCATTTGTTGACGAGTAAGCCGGGGGCTTTGTTCACCGATGATGGGTTCGGGGAAAGTTTGCCGTTGCACCGTTCTAAGCCGTTATAACTCGGCCATTTCCCGTAATTTCATCAAATGAGCATGAATCGTTTCCATCAATCGCTTTGTAACGACGATTCCAGATTCGAAACCTTTAGAATTATCACAAGATCCTATAAAGACTCTAATGTCAGCTTTGGCTTTGAGCTTTCCAAAGTCATCATGATCATTATTCGGATAGCAAAGAGATCCAAATACATGAAAGTGTTTGAGATTCGCTTTTCTCATGGACAAGCTCAAAAGGTGTTTTGTTGTATGCTTTGTGATCATATCCGTTTTGAGTATAGCATGCAGATACAGCCTAAGTAATCTGAAGTTTAGCATTGATTAACATTGTTCTCAGCCTTCCACTAACGCTCGGTTTCGCTCTTCAACAACTCGCTTTTGTTCGTGTACTGCAATAGATGTCCGATGTCAATTCCCACTTCTCATAAATTCACTTAAGAGTTTGGTTAACAAATTCAGCCTCTATCCTGTTTCGGAGCCAATGAATTGTTTCGAAGTAACTTGTATTTTCGTAGAAAGGTGATGATCATCTGCGGAGCTTGATCTTTGCTTCAAGAAAGTAGACCCAAGTCCATGTGGAATAGTCATCAACAATTACTAAGATGTAGCTGCCATTGATCGCTTGCACGCCGATCGGGCCACACAACCATGTGAAGAAGATGAAGCATTACGTCGAGAGCCGTGGTTCCACCTTTGAAGGAAAATGAGCACGAGTGCTTTGCCTTGTTCACAAGCTGAGCAAAGGTGATCTTTAGAATACCGAAATCGTGGGAGTCCTTCAACTAGTTTGTGTCGAGCAAGGTTGGTGATGGTTTGAAAGTTTAGATGTGAGAGACGACTGTGCCATAGCCAGGATTTTGCTGATGTTGCCTTGAAAGTAAGAAATGGGAGAAGAAGCAACCATGTCTTGCATAGAGATAGTGTAAAGACTGAATTACGCGAGCCATACATAAGGTCGTTTCCATGTAGATCACGAATGAAACAAGTTTTCTCCCTGAAAGCAACCTCCAAATCTCCATCACAAAATTGACCCACTGAAAACAGATTGTGACCGAGGCCTTCCACATAATAAACCCTGCTAATTTCGATGTTCCAATTGATATAGTCTCCGTAGCCCATGATAGCTGCGAAGTGATCATTCCCGAACCTGACAGTGCCAATGAACTTTGCAATAAAGTTTGATAACGCTTTAAGGTCGTCATGTGCTCCGAACATCCGCTATCAACAATCTAGAGAATGATCTCAGACACCCGATTACAATAATGCATCTAATACGATGGAATAGAAGTAGATGTGGAACCCGAATGTTAGAGGGTTCCAGAAAGGGCTATAGTAGATATACATACATTAATAGCTTTAGGTATCCACTTAAATCCTAGTGTGTTATATATCCATTTCTCCCATCTCCAACTAGTATTTGCTTTAGTCTTAGTGAATGCACTAGGTGGTACTACATTCCTAGGAGGTGAAACCGAGCTACAAGGATAGCAATGCTTCATAGAATCTAAAGAGGGCGGTCTACCGCTACCGACTTAGAAAGATTAGTGGGCCTAGAGGTATTCCTGTTCTTAGGATTCCTTAAACGAGATATGATAGCTTTAGCAACACATTTATCATGACAATCAGAATTCATACTTTTACGACAAATAACATAAATGCATCGTAATATCAAAAGTACTTAACGGTTTAGCATTGTTACATCACTATTTCTATTACATGCTGACGCATATCTATAGTGAAGCAACGCGAG
Source organism: Chrysanthemum makinoi (assembly GCA_910596185.1). NCBI lineage: Eukaryota > Viridiplantae > Streptophyta > Magnoliopsida > Asterales > Asteraceae > Chrysanthemum > Chrysanthemum makinoi. Next base: position 175,394,848 of record OU343220.1, read on the forward strand.
TCTTATTCATAGTCCTAGGGTGTTCTTCTACTTTAGCATTCCTTATTGATCTTTTCTTAGGTCGCAACTTCCTATTCTTCGATGTAGCTCCTAGGCCGTGAAGCGGACGCTTGGAAAAGATTCAACTATTCCTGCTTCGTGAAGGAAAGCACGTTAGCAACTTGTGATTTGGCAGAGGGATTCTAGGTTCATGAGTACTAAGTGTTACCGGGCTAATCTCTTAATGATGGTATGAAGTTGTTCATACTTTCCTAACATTTCTTAACTTGAAGATAGTGTGAATCGATCTTGATTTCGCATCAACATTTAAAGAAAATGCATAACTTCTTAGTGTGTGCAAGATAATGATCAAGTTCATTTGATGCTTCATCACGAGTCTTTTGAGTAAATCAAATATGACACCATATTCCTTTTAACTTTTACAAGTTCTTGTTCATATTTTGAGATTTGACACTTAAAAGACACGCTTTGATCATCCAGTTGCTCAATTTTAGGATCGTAAGATTTTGCACGCTAACCTGCGCATTTTTGTGTTGAAAAACAAGTTGTTGATCGTGAATATCTTTTTGACACCAATTAAGACGACGATGTATTTGAAAGTTCGTTTGACAATCGTTTGTTTTCAACTTTTAAGGACTCGACCAAGCACATTATCGTTGTTCTCAACATTTACCACGTAATCAATGAAAGACGAGAGATATGATCAAATGCATATGACAAAGAATTCAATAAACAAGATTATGGGACATCACGAGATGACATCTTCCAAGAGTCGATCAACATCTTTTCTCACTTTTTACGCTTAGTGTTAGAAATAGATGTTTCGCTTTTCTCAAAACACCTTCATTAATCCAAGTTCTTTATGAAAGTCCCTTTCCCAAGACAATGCACAACTTTTCAAATTTTAACATTTGGTAAAAGATTTTTCTGAAAAATGTCTCTTTGTTCTCGCTCTAGAGGCGATTGAAAGTGTTGAACTTTGATTTCAGAATGATATTCTATCTCATGTTGTAAAGTTTGAGGTCAGCCATGAAAAGGTCAAAATGTCCAAGAATTTTAAGCGATTTTCGTTTTGAGTTTACTTCATCGATGGAAGGTAAAGGACCATAAGTTTGTGAATAACTGTTTGGGATTTACATTAGAAGACCTGTGTGTGTTTATGATTACCCTGGTGTGTTGTTAACTGCTGGTGTGACGAAAGTGACCGCTTTTGAAAAAGTTAAAAGGTTTGTTGTAAACAACTTTTCTAATTTTGATCGACTCGCCTTCGTGATCTAATTCCTCTTGACGATGATATTCAACAACACTCATAATGTAATTATCAACTTTATATTCGTGACCGAAACTTCAGATTAGGCTCAATGCTTTGTTGAAAGCTTTGGTTTGTAATCAGCAAGATTCGGTCCATATCCATTTGGATTGGGTTTGAAAGTAAACTTTTCAATGGTTGTGACCGACTCGCCATGTTTGTAAAAACGTTTTAAACTCTTTAAGTTTGTTTTGCGTGCCGATGATTTCTTCAAGATGATCATCTATTCGCTTCGTTGAATGCTTTTGTATGCGAGAGACTGCTTTTTGACAAGTTAACAACTCACCAGCTTTTGATTTTCCAAGGTGAGATAATTTGTTTTTATGTTCATGTTTCAGCTTGTTCTATTTCGCACAACAAAGCATTCTTCGGCCGCTAGATCACGATCTGCCTTTCTAAATATTTTCGTTTGATAAGATTTGGCAAAGGTCGCCTAAAACCATTTTCACGCTTTTTCTTGAGTTTTGAAAAAGTTGAGTTGCTTTTGTAAACATTCCAAATCCTTGGTTAACAATGCATTTTTGCATTTCAAGTCCCGATTAATGCATGACATTTTTCCACTATGTAGTTATGGTCTTGTAGTAAACGAGCAAAATCTGGATGAGGCAAAGTTCATGTGTTCAACGCGAGTCTCAACATGATCATTACGAGATCCTCAAGTATAACCAGAGTCAATTTGATTATCAAGGAAACCGCTTGGTCATCTTGATCACAAATATAACTACTGGTCTAGTTGAAAATCGCCTAATGAGATGGATCTACAGATTTTGAACATTCGAGCCTTGCCGGATTCAAATGTTGGCGGAGATGAGATCGGAGATAAATATGGTTTGTTCGGGTACTGAGACAAGCCATCGTCATACACCGGGCCTCGGTCACTCATGTGTAACTCAGCATATTAGCCATCAACATAAATGCATGGCCTGCAAGTCCTCCATATCATCATCCGAAGTCTCCATTTTCCATAAGCTCGTTTCTTTTGTCTGTGAGAGTTCCACTCAGCCATCCTTAAGAGCCAAAAGAAGAGCCTCTTTGAAATAAGCACCGCCTCTAGTCTCTGGGCATGTATTTAGCCGTGTGTCCTTCTCATTGCAAATTGTAGCATCGAAGACCATTCAACCCATTCTCATACTTCTGCTTCACCACTTGAGCTCATTGTTATTCCTACCCACGATTAAACCCTTGACCACGCCCCATCCGGACGCCATAACCATCGATTCAACTTCAACTCGTCCATCGTTCACAATGGCTTGATTCCTGTGTTAGATGTTAACGAATAATACTTGTTGGATTTGTTGGTATAACGGCTAAAGGCATTAGCAATCATATATAGCAAATCCTTGTTGCAAGCCACGAAAGGATCGATTCCTCATTAGCTTCAAATTGAGCATTGTTGTTGTATGGAACCAATTGAGTTTGGTGAGATTGAGTGTGCCGGATCATGTGGTGTGATTGTAGCATTTTGCTTGAGTTGGTTGAGGAGAATAACTGTTTTGAGCATATAAGGCAAGTTGTGGATTTTCCGGATGTGTCGGTGGAGCAATTTGAGCACTGAGAATCCTTTCCCTATCAACTTCCTTTTCATGAGGCTTCAAGTAATCGTACAACAATCCATATGTGTGATGATGCATTTCCGCTTGACGGAGGAAAATGACATACTTCTCCATTCAGGACCAAGACTACTCAGGAACTTAGTATTCAATGCAATTCTTGGCATGATGATGTTGTGTTTATCCAAATCATTGATGATGTTAAAAATCCGGTGATGATAGGACTCAGGTGTCTCCGTGTTCAATCATGAAGTGTTCTATAGGACAAGTAAATTTTGGATTCCAAATCTTCCATTGAGTGCGTGATCCTTCCATAAGAAGATCTAATATGATCCCACATTTCTTTGCGCTTTTGAGCATCAACACTACGAAGAATGGGTTTGGTAATCCGGAGGATGTATTCCATGCAAGCTCATCTCGCCTTCATAGTGTAGAAGTTCTTGAGGATTCAAGTCTCAATGAATAGATAATGTTAGTTTGTTCTCTCTTGGTGGAATGGCATTTGATCTCCGGTACAATGACAAAAGAGGCATCTCAAATGGACCTTCCAAGATAACCCGCTTTAAGAACTTTCCATGTGGCTTCTTTAGATCACAAAACCTAAAGAACCTTGTCACCCATTACCGTAGTTTCTGGAGTGAGCATTGAGGTCTACCAGCGATCCGGCCTCATGAATTGATTGTTGTCGCTAAAGCTTCATCTGCAAACCAAGGGTTCCTTCATAGTGTTCCTTGATGGATGTTGATTGAAATCATTTGTGTCGTTGAACTTGAAGACTTGGTGGTGTTGAACCATTTGAGGTTGTGGAACGCAGCCAGAGTATGTTGTTGATTAAATTGTTGTTGATAAACTACTTGTTGTTGATTCCATTGTTGATGTTGTGGACTTAATTGTTGTTGACGTTGAGGATGAGGATAAGTGTAAGGGAAATAGTTAGAGTATGGTGGTTGTGACATGTTGATAAACTTGTGTTGGTAAAAATGGATCTTTGTAGTCGAATGAACCTTTGTTGATGAAGTATCATTAGGCGTAGAAATCACAATAGCCAAGTAACACTTATACGTAAAAACACCAAAGTTACGCCGAACAATCAAGAGTTACGCGTAGATTTAGCTTACGCGTAAGTATGGGAAAGACTCTAAAGTTACGCCAGACACAAAAGATAGCGAAACTTATGCGTAGGGATTACCCTTATGCTGTAAGACTTGGCTTAGGCGTTAAGATGAATCTTGGCGCGTAGGGATTTCTACGCCGTAAGCTTTATGCTTATGCGTAATTTTGGGTTTTATTCAGTTATCTTTTACACTTCACAAAGGCAAAAGATATCCAAAGTCGACGTATTTTCAGCTTATCCAAGCAAGAAAACACAGAGTAAAACCACTAAATCAAGATCAAACCAAGGATAAAATTACGTAAGATTAGGGTTTTCTTACACGTGATTCTCTTAAAAATGATTTTGCCCAAATATGTTTCTAAACCGCTTTTGTGGATGAAATAGCTTTAATAACACCAAAAGACACAAAAGTGTGAAACTTGATGATCCAAAAGCTCTAAACAAATATGCGAGAACTGCGATACCTTAACAACAAAAACAAGCTTAAAAACTTAAATCCATCAAGAAGTTTGAAACTTTTCCAAAACAAGTTATTTTAACACCTTAAACATTGAAAGTACAAGAATCTTGGATTAAAAAGCAAAAAATTAAGTTTTGAAGCGAGCCAAAGTTTTGACCATCGTTGCGAAGAATGAAAAAACCAGAACTTCAAAAACAAACGTGTTCAACCCAACTATTTGGCGATTGATACCAATCGTTAGGTCACAAGGTTTACAACACAAGCTTATAAGAGAAGAGATAGCGACTGAACAAGTAAACCAAACACACACACACACGTAAATGTTAGACGGTTATGCTGTATATGTGAAAAGAAAACTGAAAAACCAACCTTCAAATGAAGGTTTACAAGAGTATTTATAGGAGGGAAGCGCAACACTCAGTTCCTAACCTTTCCTCTATGGCTTGGGCCTGCTCATGGGCCTTCTACATGTTTAGCGCTAATTAATAAAAATGGCCAATACAAGCTACCTATTACATACAATTACTAAACACTTGATTATGATTTAGAGGATTCCAACATTTGCCGATAAAAAACGAAATCATATTAACTAAACAACAAATAAAATACAAATGGTTTTGAACTAATAGTTTTCTAACACACTTACGCTTTCACATAAAACACTAAAACAAGTACAAGTGATTTTATGCTTTAGATATACATATGTATAACAACTAGTGTTTACATATTGGGATAACATATACTTAACTAAGAATACACTAAAATGGGTAAAAACAAGTATATACTAAAATGCGTAAAAACAAGTATATACTAAATAGGTAAAAACTAGCAAATGGTTTTGACCCATAACCCATGGTTTTATTTATACCACTTAACCAAGTTCATTGTATCCTTAAGATACATTGTATCTAGAAAGAAAACCATGGATCAACCCATAACCCATGACCCATGACCAATAACCAAAATACCCATGGGCAAAGGAGGGCGTACCACGGATCCCTAGCTTTGAGCTAGCCGGATCCCTTGTGGTACGGATCCGTAGGATCCGAGGAACAGTAGTATTTTTACTCTATAAATAGTGAGCCATTTCTTCATTATTCATCATCCCTTTCACCCCTTTCTAACACACTTTCTCCCCTGAGTTAAATCTCACTAACCATAGATCCAAGAGATCTATGTTTGTAGTTTTGTTTTTGTGTGATCTTTTAGGTTCCTCTTAAAGGCAAGATCACCACCTTTGAAGTCGAGCAAGCTCAAGTTCATGAGTTGCCATGCTTCCTCATCATCAAGGCTACTGAAGTCTTCTTGTTGATGATTCCTTTCTTTCTTCAAAGAAGTGTAGTGTTGAAGACATTAGCGAAAGATGTCTCAAGAGTCAAGATGAAGATATTAGTGAAGGGTATCTATCATCTATAGGATAAAGCACTTGTGGTAGGTGCTTAGAAGTCAAGACAAAGAAGCATTAGTGACAGGTGCTTAGAAGTCAATACAAAGAAGCATTAGTGAAAGGTGCTTAGAAGTCAAGACAAAGAAGCATTAGTGAAAGGTGCTTAGAAGTGAAGACACAAGACATTAGTGAAAGGTGTCTTGTAGATCTAGTCAAAGGCATTAGTGAAAGGTGCCTTAGATGTACATTCGATATGGTGTGTTTCGATGTACAAGATAGACTAGTATTAGATCCAAGGATATTGATATCCTTGATGATGTTGTAAAGGAGTAGATCTCCTTTGGGATTAGTCGTTGGTGTAGTGTGGTAGTAGTTCCTCCATTGCAATGGAACTAGGTGCTTAGCCTAGTACCTAATAAAGGGTAGGCGATGTTGTGAAGGTGTAGTTCACCTTGGAGTGAAAGAACTAGGTACTTAGCCTAGTACCTTATAAAGGGTAGGCGACGTTGTGTTAGGTGTGGTTCGCCTTGGTGTGAAAGAACTCGGTATTTAGCTTTGTACCGAAAAGAGGTTAAGCGACGTTGTGAAGGCTTCTCCGCCACAAGGAGTTGGTGTAGTGTCTTACGAACTCGAGTAGGTGACTCGGAGAGTGGAGTAGGCAAGGAAGGTGTCCTTGTAGCCGAACCACTATAAATACTCGTGTTGTGGTTTTGTGTTTCTTACTCTTATCTTTTCATTACTTACCTTTATATGCTTGTTTATCAACATTCAACACACACATCCAATTAGATTGACATAAGTCGATCTAAATAGTTTAAAAGGAAGTTTTAAATGGCAAAACTATTCAACCCCCCCTTCTAGTTTTTCACAATTGGCATCAGAGCTTCGTTACCAAGTTTCTTAAAGTATATTGTACTTTAAAAACTTGATACGATCCATGGTTAATTGAAAACTACAAAGAAGGTTTTTCATAAAAACAAACACCATGTCTTTTAAAACTATATGTTTGGATGTTGATTTGATAACAACATTTTTTTTCTTATTCACTTTTTCATTTAATTGCACTAATCTTCTTTGTCATGTTGATTAGTCAAAACTCATACCCACCAAGCTTTAGGAGTCGCTTGGTAACAATAATACCTTCCTTTAGAAGGTATCTTAATCGCAAAGGAGCAGGAATCGTCTAAGTGACATTTGTTGTGTCATTTGTAAAGACATTCCTAAGTGCATTCGAGGTATGACTTTCCACTTATATCTAAATGATATTAGTTTAATAAATAAGTGTTATTTGTTAGGCATTTATTTGAGTAGATTTCGTGTTTACACATGTTTTACATGTAGCTTTATTAGGAAGCTTTTTCTCACATATGTGTCACTCCTCCGTCTAAAAATCATGGTTTATAATAATTGTGTTTTATCTCACTTAATCCAAAAATCATATCTTCTAATAAAACAAAACACAAATCTCAAAATTCCTCCTTCCCATAAATACCCCACCGTCTCGACCATCTCATCAAACCATCTTTTTTTCAAATCTTCCAATTTCAAAAATTTCCTCTCTTACAAAAACTTCATCTTCCTCCTCATTCCATCTCAATCGAAACCAAGAAGATCCATCATCAACATGGTTTACATCGCACTCGTGCTCATCGCTCTAACACTCATCGCACTTGTGTTCCCTATGATGAAGTTCACATACGGAGACATTTACTTTGTGTTGTTAATCTATATTGGGTTTATATACCCAATCCTTTGTATCATCCTTAGTATTGAAATGCAATATTATTAATGATCTAGTTTATCTAGGTTATTATTATCATAATGTGTTTGTCACTTCTTTTCATTTATATGTTTTATATTCTTTCGTGATACATTAGAAGTCATGTATGCATGCTAAAAGAAAATGTAGGATAAAACATATTCCGTGGTATAAAAACCATAAAACCTTTGTTTTATCAAATCTGTTACCTCACAGATCCACGGATCCCGGAAATTATACTAGCCGAATCCCTTTTGAAAAGGAACCGTGGGATCCGTGATACTGGAAAAAACTTGATTTTCATGCAAGACTAAAAATCCACTAGAAAGTCAAAACATTAAGTAAGTTAAAGTGTTAAATACCATTGTTAATAAAATCTAGTAAAAAAAACATTAGATTATCATAGGTTGATCACAAACATGTTCTTTCATTAACTTATCATTTCTATAGGTTCAACTATGACGCATGAATATGAGTTTGATTTTTCACTCACTAGCGTCTACACTCAACATCTCTTCAGACCCAACACACACATGGCAATCATGTCCGTGGGTTCAATAATATCGAAAATCGTCACTTCCACGAAGGACGTATTGTAGACACCTCTCTACAATTCGAAGAAGGTATCAATACCTCCTTCCGAGCCATAGGACTAGAATGTCTTCTTGAAATCAACGAGAAGATATGTCCAAGGTTCATAATGGAATTCTTCCGTCAAGTTGAACTCGTTCGTAACGAGGATCGCTCTCTATCTCTTTGGTTTTATATCAAAAACCAAAAGTTCACTCTAACCCTTGGGCATTTTGCTCACATCCTCCGGATTCCCAATCATGGACAATGTGCCTTCACCGAAGATTGGTCTCTTGATTCTCTCTTCAACTTTCGTGAAGATAATAGTCCATATTGTTCACACATACCCTCTCCGGAAGATTTAAATCGCACAATATGCAAACCTCGACCATATTACTCCGATCCAAACATTATCTTTACAAGGTATATCCGAGAAGAGTACAAGCCTCTTGCACTCATCCTACGTGAAAATGTTTGGAGCCTTAGGGGAAATCGAGAAATTCTTCCCGCTTGTTGTACTCACATGTTGTACTATTTGCTAACACAACAACCATACAATCTCGCCTACTTCTTCGCAGAAGCGAATGTAAATCTTCAAAGCTCCAAGAATAAACTCATCCCTTATGGAATGTTCTTAACGCGTCTCTCTACATAATGTTATGCACTTCCATCCTCAATTTCAAAGTCCGTTGTACGTACTTGTGAACAAGATGATGGAACCGCTAAACATATCTCTCATGAAGACTTTCTTCATTCTTGACTCCACCAACACTCATCAATCACATAATGATCCTTCTAGCGAAAACACTCAAGTAATTTAGTAGTATTTCAAATAGGATCAATTCTACTCTACTCGTGCTTTATCAATGTAATCCTATTTCCTTCATGAAATAAAACATCTTGCATTTGATATCTTAGTTTTTAGAACTCCTTTAACTAATCTTGGAATATAATGCATTGTCAAGATCATTGCATACCTTTAGTAAAAGTTCTGCCTAGCAGATGGACGGATCCCAAATGTTGTACTAGACGGATCCCTATCTTTAGGGAATTGTGGGATCCGTCGAACAGAAAATGCAAATGCAAGCATTGTATTTCAAACACATTCTTAGAACACCTCACACTAAGCTAAACATAATGTCTTAAGGCAAAATTAAGCCCTTATCAAGATAGGTTGATCATTCCTACTCATACATAACTCACCTAGATCACACTCTTAAACGATTTTAGATCTACCGTTTCATTTTTAATCCATTACTCTTCCGCTCTTAAAGCTCACACTTCATTTTCTACTCGATCCCTCACATCGAGTCTTAGAAATCTTTCGATTATGACAAAATTGATCATAAATCATCCTCACCTCAAAATTGATCAAAGTTGATCAAAATCTAGTTTTCCCATCTCAAAGCTTCTAGGAAATTTTCCAAAACACTATCCTAAGACACAACCTGATCTCTAGGATCATTTAGCTTCAATTGACACTCCAAATCTTTAGTGTCATCCTTGCTCATCCATTGGTACTCTTAAAAGTTCCAAATCCTTCCATAAATAACAATCATTAGCTACATCATTCATTACCCTAAAGTACTCAAACACCCCTTCATTTAAAACACTTAGGAGGACTGAAACACTCAAGATGATATAGGTCTTGGATCTTAGAAACATCATTTCCACTCTTTCATAACTGCTGAAAGCCGGATCCCTAGGATTAGCCTAGACGGATCCCTCTGAGGAGGGAACCATGGGATCCGGATGACAGTTTATGTCAAATCTTGCTAAAACAATCATTTCAACTCATCTTCCTAACTTAAACACTCCATCTCATCTTAAATGAGTTCCTAGATCAGTGCAAACTCTGAAGTTGACTCTTGTGCATGTTATTTATCACATTCCAATGAATCCTAGTGGCTTAAGGCTTAAATGCACTTGCCAAATCTCTTGGTTTATAAACCACTTTTCTAGGACCTCCATAGTCATCACTCTCATCCTAACTTTCAACTCTTGCAATCTCTTGAAATCATCTCATCATGAGGAAAACCCCAAGTAGTAACTTATCCACCAAAGAACCACCCATGAAAAAGGCTCGTGTTATACACGAAATCTCTTCAACCGAATCATCTCCGGTCAAGCCAATAAATGATAGGATCCTTCCTCATCTAATCAAACCAATTCCTAAAAGGATAGTACCCACAAAACTACCAATGCCAAACACCACCATACCTCCTAGGCCAAACAATATTATCTCCACCAAACCATCACCATTGGTTCCTAAATGTCACAATTCTCAATTTCCGGTCTTTTCTCAAACTCTATATTCATCATTTCATATCAATTTAGTCATGATTTTTACATTTCACCTTAAACGCATAAATTTCATATTAAATAAACGATATCGCGTGAGTTATTATTTTGAACATTTAATCCGTTACTTTCAAAAATGATCCCGATGTATTTTTATACTTACATTTAGTTATAAAAACTATATTTTTAGTTTACCTAGTGTTCTAAATTTATTTTGTATACAAATCGTTAAAGTTAAATTATTACGACGTTTTCTTAAATTCAACCCGATAATTATTATATCACTCAAATATTACAAGAAATGTATTTTTATAATTTTTATGACCTAAATATATTTTATCTTGACCCGTGAAATTTATTTTCATCTAACGCTACCTTAAATATTCAAATGTGTATACAACTTACCAATCTTATTTAACAATACTACAAGTTACTACTATCCTCAAATAACTTTACATTACTTACTTTACTTTTTTACTTACATAATAAAAATAAAATGAAGTATATGTATTATTAAATACAAGATTCACAAGACTTTTAAAGATTTGCTAGATATTCACTTATATATGTTTACACTCCAACTCATACTCATTCAATCAATAATTCAAGCAAAGTCTAGATCAAAATTCCTCTCTTCTTCATCACCCAAAAATCCTCACCATTGTCCACCAAGAAGGAGTGCATCAAAAATTTTCTTATCAAGTTCTACACAATCTAGATAACACTCTTGTTTAGGTTTTGAAATAAAAACCTAGGGTGTTTAGGTTTAATCCTTGGTTCACTAAACCTCATCAAGCACTTGTAAGCATAAAACTTCATCTCTTACTTTTTCATATATATTTTTCATACATTTCATGAAGTCCATATGATCATTTTTGCTCAAGTTGTAGTTTTTATTCATGTTTATCAAATGTTATCACCCATATGTGTCCTATTAATTTTTATAACAAGTATGTACTAGTTAGAAGTTTATAAAAATGATAAGTTTGAAAAATGGATCATCAAAGTCTAGTTGTGATTTTTGGAGGAAATGATTACATAAATTTTATACATGTTTATTTAAGTTTGTATATATATTTTTAGCCTCATAATGAATATTTATTTTGGGTATGATCAAATGAAGTTGTTTTACTAGTAGGATTGGTGATGAGTAGATTAAGGGATTTTTGTGGTGAAGTTGTGGTTAAACAAGTAGAAAAATGGTAATTTTAAAAATAAGCGAAGCGCTATTGAAATTTATAATTTTTCCGAAAAGTTAGTCATTTTTATAAGTTTTATTAAAGTTTTAGAAACTAGATTTTTAGTTATGAACGTGGCCTTTTGAACGGACTAAAACGGAGTTATAACGAAAAGATACGTGGTTGTAAAGTTACGATTTAAAAACTACCATTTTCCGGAAAGTGTACATGCAGTCCCGATTTTCAACTGACCAAACAGTGTCCTTAAACTTTCTGTGAAATCCCCAAAGTTTAAAAATATGTTAGTACACTTAATTACCTTCGCGTGGATATAAAGAACTTGAAAAGCGGACTTAAAACGAGTGAGTTATGGTTAACCGAACTTTGAGTCGAAAACGTGCTGAAAACACTATTCACAGCATTAGTATGCTGTCAGGATTTTAATCAAGGTTTTGAGGGCCTAAACGGACGTTTCGGGGGAAACGAACCTTAAAAACGAGTTAGTTTTCCTATGTATATATTACTTCAAGTCTAACGTAAACCGATTTTTCAATTACAAAAACCGTTACATAGTTTTAACTACATTTTCACCATTAGCTCAAAAGTATTTATTTTGACATGGAACCGTCACACATTCAAGTAACAATATTTCTATATTAACTAATTTTCAAGTAGCATATTGGGTGATACGTTTTCAAATCATGCATTCACGACAACATATCATAACTCAAGTCATGACATTCATTAGGTCGCGGAGAGTCTCCGAGCCTCATTTTAGTGCACTTCATTTTGTTAACATATCAATCACACCGGTGAGTTAAGTAGCCCCTACTTTTAATTGTTTTCATAACTGTTTTGGGGGAGATACATGCTCAAACTATTTTCATTCACTATCACAAGTACTAAAAACTTTTACATACTACTGTGAGTTCATAGCCCCACTTCCTATTACTTATTTGTTTTATAAACTCTTTGGGGGAGATACATGCTCAACTACTTGTTTTTATTATCACAAATATTCTAAACTTTGACATATTACTGTGAGTCTCATAGCCCCTACTTTTATACATTTTCAATTACTTTTGGGGGGAGATACATGCTCAAACTATTATCATTTACTTTCACAAATACTCTAAACGTTTACTGACTACCGTGAGTTTCATAACCCCATTTTCAATTGTTTTTATACTACTTTTGGGGGAGATACATGCTCAAACTATTTTCATATACTTTCACAAGTACTTTAAACTCTTACATATTACTGTGAGTTCATACCCCGCTGTTACTCATTTAAATTCCTATAAACTATTTGGGGCAAGATACATGCTTATTTATCAAACATTTAAACTCTTTTGCCAAACAACATTACTTATACTTTAGACTTGATTGCGTTTTATACTTGATTGGGTTATATTTGATTTCATATGCATACTTGCATTACATACTAGAATTAGTGGCACCAAATTAAGTTGTTGGAGGGCTACTAATTTACAAACATACTAGAATTAGTGGCACCAAATTAAGTTGTTGGAGGGCTACTAATTTACAAACATACTAGAATTAGTGGCACCAAATTAAGTTGTTGGAGGGCTACTAATTTACAAACATACTAGAATTAGTGGCACCAAATTAAGTTGTTGGAGGGCTACTAATTTACAAACATGCAAGAATTAATGGCTCCAAATTAAGTTGTTGGAAGGCTATTAATTACAAACATCCCAACATGAGTGTTGGAAGACCCTTGTGGTGACATTTATATTTTTAAATACTATGGCACATACATACATGATTGACATACTATTTTTAGCAGTGGGTTGTAAACACACAGGTTGCAAGTTTTGTATGGGCGGGACTTGGAACTGAGTGGATTTACGATGCCTTTGCTTTGCGAACTATTCTATATAACCAAAAACTTTGTTTTTGTTACATAAACACTCTTTTAAGGCTTTACTTGTTAACCAAACTCTATGAACTCACCAACCTTTGTGTTGACACTTTTTAGCATGTTTTATCTCAGGTATCTAAGGCATTCACTTCATGGCATGCATATGGACACATCATAGAGTCGTGGTGACGATGCGTCTCACATGGGATTTATACACTTTAAAAACATCGTTTGGCTTATATCAAACCTATTTCCGCATACATTGATTTTTATTTGGGACCTACATTTTTGTAATCTCTGATTATTTTAATTAATCAAACGATGTATTTTCCAAACGACACTTTAGGTCGTTCGATATAACTGTAACTTTGATGCTATGACAGTCCTCCCCCAAGGTATTCAATTCCGCTGCAAAACAGGTAATTTGGGGGGTGATGACAGGTATCAGAGCGTTGGTTATAGAGAACTAGGTTGCATCATTGACCCTAGACTATAACCACATCATCATAGCATCTCATCATATCATTATAAGTGCATATTCTTTATACATGCGAACTTATGACTCAACACCAAACATCATATGAGTCGATTAGTCCAAGCATTGCATAGTTACTCCTAAATTATACATAGCTTGATCACCTATGTCTAATTCAGGAAGAATCATGCAATGAAGGGAGTAGTAGTCTCATATGAGTAAGCAATTCCGTAATCGAGCCAAATTTTCAAAAGATTTTCTTTAAACCACTTGTTTCCATTTGATCCGCGTGTGATGTTCTTGTTTGATGAGATGCAAAGATCGAGCTAGAAACAAGTTGTTACCTAAACCGATTTAGCCTAATCGTATGACAGTTCTTGTTTGATGAGTTGTGGGATTAAGCAAAATCGGTTACCTAACAGTCTTTTGGAAATTTTGCTCGAGAATGGGAAAGCCTGCCTCATCGAGCCTAATCATAAGGGAGCATGTCTTTAGAATGGGATATAGTCACGACATATGCATGAGCATTGGCATAATCATTTAAATCATACATGAGCATAAACTTTTAAAACTCTTGTCGCGTTTTGGGCCATAGTATCATTAATCGAATCACGAGGACGTGATTCCTTTGACATGGGAAGAATGTCACAATTCTCAATTTCCGGTCTTTTCTCAAACTCTATATTCATCATTTCATATCAATTTAGTCATGATTTTTACATTTCACCTTAAACGCATAAATTTCATATTAAATAAACGTTATCGCGTGAGTTATTATTTTGAACATTTAATCCGTTACTTTCAAAAATGATCCCGATGTATTTTTATACTTACATTTAGTTATAAAAACTATATTTTTAGTTTACCTAGTGTTCTAAATTTATTTTGTATACAAATCGTTAAAGTTAAATTATTACGACGTTTTCTTAAATTCAACCCGATAATTATTATATCACTCAAATATTACAAGAAATGTATTTTTATAATTTTTATGACCTAAATATATTTTATCTTGACCCGTGAAATTTATTTTCATCTAACGCTACCTTAAATATTCAAATGTGTATACAACTTACCAATCTTATTTAACAATACTACAAGTTACTACTATCCTCAAATAACTTTACATTACTTACTTTACTTTTTACTTACATAATAAAAATAAAATGAAGTATATGTATTATTAAATACAAGATTCACAAGACTTTTAAAGATTTGCTAGATATTCACTTATATATGTTTACACTCCAACTCATACTCATTCAATCAATAATTCAAGCAAAGTCTAGATCAAAATTCCTCTCTTCTTCATCACCCAAAATCCGCCACCATTGTCCACCAAGAAGGAGTGCATCAAAAATTTTCTTATCAAGTTCTACACAATCTAGATAACACTCTTGTTTAGGTTTTGAAATAAAAACCTAGGGTGTTTAGGTTTAATCCTTGGTTCACTAAACCTCATCAAGCACTTGTAAGCATAAAACTTCATCTCTTACTTTTTCATATATATTTTTCATACATTTCATGAAGTCCATATGATCATTTTTGCTCAAGTTGTAGTTTTTATTCATGTTTATCAAATGTTATCACCCATATGTGTCCTATTAATTTTTATAACAAGTATGTACTAGTTAGAAGTTTATAAAAATGATAAGTTTGAAAATGGATCATCAAAGTCTAGTTGTGATTTTTGGAGGAAATGATTACATAAATTTTATACATGTTTATTTAAGTTTGTATATATATTTTTAGCCTCATAATGAATATTTATTTTGGGTATGATCAAATGAAGTTGTTTTACTAGTAGGATTGGTGATGAGTAGATTAAGGGATTTTTGTGGTGAAGTTGTGGTTAAACAAGTAGAAAAATGGTAATTTTAAAAATAAGCGCGAAGCCCTGTCGAAATTTATATATTTTTCCGAAAAGTTAGTCATTTTTATAAGTTTTATTAAAGTTTTAGAAACTAGATTTTTAGTTATGAACGCGTGGCCTTTTGAACGACTAAACGGAGTTATAACGAAAAAGATACGTGGTTTTCAAGTTACGATTTAAAACTACCATTTTCCGGAAAGTGTACATGCAGTCCCGATTTTCAACTGACCAAACAGTGTCCTTAAACTTTCTGTGAAATCCCCAAAGTTTAAAAATATGTTAGTACACTTAATTACCTTCGCGTGGATATAAAGAACTTGAAAAACGGACTTAAAACGAGTGAGTTATGGTTAACCGAACTTTGAGTCAAAACGTGCTGAAAACACTATTCACAGCATTAGTATGCTGTCAGGATTTTTAATCAAGGTTTTGAGGGCCTAAACGGACGTTTCGGGGAAACGGACCTTAACAACGAGTTAGTTTTCCTATGTATATATTACTTCAAGTCTAACGTAAACCGATTTTTCAATTACAAAACCGTTACATAGTTTTAACTACATTTTCACCATTAGCTCAAAAGTATTTATTTTGACATGGAACCGTCACACATTCAAGTAACAATATTTCTATATTAACTAATTTTCAAGTAGCATATTGGGTGATACGTTTTCAAATCATGCATTCACGACAACATATCATAACTCAAGTCATGACATTCATTAGGTCGCGGAGAGTCTCCGAGCCTCATTTTAGTGCACTTCATTTTGTTAACATATCAATCACACCAGGTGAGTTCGTAGCCCCTACTTTTACTTGCTTTCATAACTGTTTTGGGGGAGATACATGCTCAAACTATTTTCATTCACTATCACAAGTACTAAAAACTTTTACATACTACTGTGAGTTCATAGCCCCACTTCCTATTACTTATTTGTTTTATAAACTCTTTGGGGGAGATACATGCTCAACTACTTGTTTTTATTATCACAAATATTCTAAACTTTGACATATTCTTGTGAGTCTCATAGCCCCTACTTTTATACATTTTCAATTACTTTTGGGGGAGATACATGCTCAAACTATTATCATTTACTTTCACAAATACTCTAAACGTTTACTGACTACCGTGAGTTTCATAACCCCATTTTCAATTGTTTTTATACTACTTTTGGGGGAGATACATGCTCAAACTATTTTCATATACTTTCACAAGTACTTTAAACTCTTACATATTACTGTGAGTTCATACCCATTGTTACTCATTTAAATTCCTATAAACTATTTGGGGCAAGATACATGCTTATTTATCAAACATTTAAACTCTTTTGCCAAACAACATTACTTATACTTTAGACTTGATTGCGTTTTATACTTGATTGGGTTATATTTGATTTCATATGCATACTTGCATTACATACTAGAATTAGTGGCACCAAATTAAGTTGTTGGAGGGCTACTAATTTACAAACATACTAGAATTAGTGGCACCAAATTAAGTTGTTGGAGGGCTACTAATTTACAAACATACTAGAATTAGTGGCACCAAATTAATTTGTTGGAGGGCTACTAATTTACAAACATACTAGAATTAGTGGCACCAAATTAAGTTGTTGGAGGGCTACTAATTTACAAACATGCAAGAATTAATGGCTCCAAATTAAGTTGTTGGAAGGCTATTAATTACAAACATCCCAACATGAGTGTTGGAAGACCCTTGTGGTGACATTTATATTTTTAAATACTATGGCACATACATACATGATTGACATACTATTTTTAGCATGGGTTGTAAACACACAGGTTGCAAGTTTTGTATGGACGGAACTTGGAACTGAGTGGATTTACGATGCCTTTGCTTTAGAACTATTCTATATAACCGAAAACTTTGTTTTTGTTACATAAACACTCTTTTAAGGCTTTACTTGTTAACCAAACTCTATGAACTCACCAACCTTTGTGTTGACACTTTTAGCATGTTTTATCTCAGGTATCTAAGGCATTCACTTCATGGCATGCATATGGACACATCATAGAGTCGGTGGTGACGCTGTCTCACATGGGATTTATACACTTTAAAAACATCGTTTGGCTTATATCAAACCTATTTCCGCATACATTGATTTTTTATTTGGGACCTACATTTTTTGTAATCTCTGATTATTTTAATTAATCAAACGATGTATTTTCCAAACGACACTTTAGGTCGTTCGATATAACTGTAACTTTGATGCTATGACAGTCCTTCCCCAAGGTATTCAATTCCGCTGCAAAACAGGTAATTTGGGGGTGTGACACTAAAGCTATTTCCTTTACATCCCCACAATCACCACCACACCTCTACAATTTAGAGGACTTGCCTCCTAGGCCGTCTCATCCGATTCCGCCGACAAAATTCGCCTCATTAGGAGGAATAATGGTTCAAAATCAAGGTGTTGAGTCAACACTTGCTCCGGCTTCCTTTTCGCCGTTTCAATCATACAATCCCATTTGGATTATGAGAAATCATCAAAGTCAACCACCCGATCATATGGAAGTTGACACTTCTCTACCACCACCATCATTCTTGGTTGAGTCATTCTCAAATGTACCTCCACCAATCCCTCCATCGTTTGAAGCTCCACAAGCCGCTTCACTTGATCCCTCGCATCAAGCCATTTCATTTCTTCCACCACCACTACCTAGTCATGACAAAGATTGCTATCATTGTCAACATGTTGAAAGTTTGATACATGAAGTACGAGAAGACCAATGTTTCATGTTCTATCATCTCCTCGAGCGTTTCGACGAGATTAAACCTAAACAAGCGATAGTAAATTTAGAAATCCCTAATCATGTATTTTCTTATTCTCTTAGTTTTTAGAGTCATGTATATCATAACTCTAGTTTTACTAAATGGAATTACATGCTACTTGTTAATTTTCTGAGCACATGATTACCTTGTATTCATATCTCATTTTTTTTATAACAATACTTGTTATATCACCTTTGCTGAAATTTAACAGCTAATACGGATCCCTCACAATTGCCTAGACGGATCCCTACTAGGAGGGAACCGTGGGATCCGTGAGACAGAAAGTTTTTTTTTTCCTAACTTGAATCACATTTGTAGGAAATTGTGAATTATACTTGCTTTCTAACCTTTGTTTTGTAGTTATTCAATTTACACATGAAGACTTTGACATCCCAAAGCTAGGGGGAGCTTTATGTCAAAGCAATACATTGCAAATCACTTGCAATACTAGGTTTACATTTCATGACATCCCTTTGCATAATTGCAATCATCAAGGGGGAGCACATTCGTCTCTTAGATGAAATCCTTTGCAAACTTATTTGCAAACAAACTAGATTAGTATCACTTACTTGACGCCCTTACATAGGGATGGACTCGTCAAAGGGGAGTAAAGATGAGATCCTTTCCTGTTACTTGCTCTCTATTTCTTTTTACTTTTACTTATTTCACATGTTTTTCTTAAAAACGATGTGTTGCTTTTCTTCAAACACTTTTTGTTTCGACAAAAAGGGGGAGAAGAAAGTAAAACTACAAATTCAAACTTTTACGAATTTTATATTTTCCTTAAAATAATTTTATGTTTTGTCATCAACAAAAAGGGGGAGATTGTTAATACAAATAAGCCGTAAAAACGTTTATTTATATTTTACGATCTTCTAATGTTTTGTCGATAACAAACGTAAAAATCATATTAACGAAAAAAATAAAATACGTAAATGGTTTGAACTAATAGTTTTCTAACACACTTAGCTTTCACATAAAACACTAAAACAAGTACAAGTGATTTTATGCTTTAGATATACATATGTATAACAACTAGTGTTTACATATTGGGATAACATATACTTAACTAAGAATACACTAAAATGGGTAAAAACAAGTATATACTAAAATGCGTAAAAACAAGTATATACTAAATAGGTAAAAACTAGCAAATGGTTTTGACCCATAACCCATGGTTTTATTTATACCACTTAACCAAGTTCATTGTATCCTTAAGATACATTGTATCTAGAAAGAAAACCATGGATCAACCCATAACCCATGACCCATGACCCATAACCAAAAATACCCATGGGCAAAGAGGAGCGTACCACGGATCCCTAGCTTTGAGCTAGCCGGATCCCTTGTGGTAGGGATCCGTGGGATCCGAGGAACAGTAGAATTTTTCCTCTATAAATAGTGAGCCATTTCTTCATTATTCATCATCCCTTTCACCCCTTTCTAATACACTTTCTCCCCTGAGTTAAATCTCACTAACCTTAGATCCAAGAGATCTATGTTTGTAGTTTTGTTTTTGTGTGATCTTTTAGGTTCCTCTTAAAGGCAAGATCACCACCTTTGAAGTCGAGCAAGCTCAAGTCCATGAGTTGTCATGCTTCCTCATCAACAAGGCTACTGAAGTCTTCTTGTTGATGATTCCTTTCTTTCTTCAAAGAAGTGTAGTGTTGAAGACATTAGTGAAAGATGTCTCAAGAGTCAAGACGAAGATATTAGTGAAGGGTATCTATCGTCTATAGGATAAAGCACTTGTGGTAGGTGCTTAGAAGTCAAGACAAAGAAGCATTAGTGATAGGTGCTTAGAAGTCAAGTCAAAGAAGCATTAGTGAAAGGTGCTTAGAAGTCAAGACAAAGAAGCATTAGTGAAAGGTGCTTAGAAGTGAAGACACAAGACATTAGTGAAAGGTGTCTTGTAGATCTAGTCAAAGGCATTAGTGAAAGGTGCCTTAGATGTACATTCGATATGGTGTGTTTCGATGTACAAGATAGACTAGTATTAGATCCAAGGATATTGATATCCTTGATGATGTTGTAAAGGAGTAGATCTCCTTTGGGATTAGTCGTTGGTGTAGTGTGGTAGTAGTTCCTCCATTGCAATGGAACTAGGTGCTTAGCCTAGTACCTAATAAAGGGTAGGCGATGTTGTGAAGGTGTAGTTCACCTTGGAGTGAAAGAACTAGGTTCTTAGCCTAGTACCTTATAAAGGGTAGGCGACGTTGTGTTAGGTGTGGTTCGCCTTGGTGTGAAAGAACTCGGTATTTAGCTTTGTACCGGAAAAAGGTTAAGCGACGTTGTGAAGGCTTCTCCGCCACAAGGAGTTGGTGTAATGCTTACGAACTCTCGAGTAGGTGACTCGGGGAGTGGAGTAGGGCAAGGAAGGTGTCCTTGTAGCCGAACCACTATAAATACTCGTGTTGTGGTTTTGTGCTTCTTACTCTTATCTTTTCATTACTTACCTTTATATGCTTGTTTATCAACATCCAACACACACATCCAAATAGATTGACATAAGTCGATCTAAATAGTTTAAAAGAAAGTTTTAAATGGCAAAACTATTCAACCACCCCTTCTAGTTTTTCACATTTTCATAAGGAAAATGATCATATCAGGAAAATAAAATTTTTAGTCAATTTAGATTAAATGTATTCAATTTTGTTTCTCAAATTAAAGTATCGGGGCAAATTTTGTGTGAAATATAAGAGTGTGTTTAGTTGGTAGGAAATACCTCATTTTTCGGAATTTTTTCGTAGAAAAATGAAAAAAAAAATCTGTTTAGTTACAAATTTCCTAAAATAATGAAAATTTCATTTCGTAAATTTTAACTAAACATCTAAAAGGTGCAATTTACCATTCTTTCATCCTCTCTCTCTCTCACTAGAAAATGAAAAATGTAACACCATTCAAAACGATTTTTTCAAGCTTTTAGCTCTTTTCTAAAAAAAGCAAAACCCTGCAATTTTTAAGAAAACGAAAAATAAAAAAGTGAGAACATTTTTTGCAGCTAAACGCAAACAATGATAACGTTTAGTTGTAAAAAATATTTCTTGATTTTCGTTTCTAAATTCCTTGAGAAGGGTATAATTTTTTTTCTCTAAAGAAAAGTTGAGAATTTTGAAAATCCATATACGTGGGTTATATTTTCCGATTTAAAAAGATGAAAAGGTGTTTATAAGAAGCAACGATGGGCGGCGACGGTGAGCAACGACGGCGAGGATGGAACGTGAAGATGTTACCGATGTTAATTAAGGTTATAATAAGATACTTGAATGGTAGATTGAGAAATCTTCTTTTTTTCGTTAAAGAGAAAAAAAGTAAAGAATGGTAGAATGAAGTTTTCATTTTTTTATTTACAATTTGAAAAGTGAGAATTTTATTTTATTTTAATTTTTTTAAATTATTAAAAAAAGTGTGACTAAAGGGGTTTTTAATTTTTTTATAAATTTTTTTCTAAAAAGATGAGATTTTTTCACCAATTAAATACAAGTACACGTATATGTCCTCCAAGTTTTCTGAATTTTCAGAAAACATTATCAGTATTTTCTTAGCTGAAAGAGTTGAGATCCATGACAACCCACTAGTTGCTAAAGAACAAACCACAACATCCCAACCATTCATCCTTTTTTCATCCAATGGTGGAGATGAGATCTGAAAATTACAAACAAGGGCATGATTGTAATTCCACCTATATCCTATAAAAGAAAAAAATATGAACATAACTTTCATAAAAACACGCACCTCTTATACACACACCGTCGGAATTCTCTAACCACCGCCTATAAGTAAAAACCGATTAATAAACCACCTATAAAACCGTAAAAACCGCCATATCACCGCCATAAAAATTGTCGTATCACTGTAAAACCAAAAAAATCGATCTTCATCTACTTTCTCTCTCATCGCAATCACTATAAAACCGCCGTATCACCACCGTCGATTTAAAATGAATGAAAATCCGAATTTAATTGACGTTATAGATGAAAATAATATAATCGAAGTTTCATTAGATGCTGTAAACACAACATCTGTTGTAGATGATTTACCAGATCTGGAAGACGATTTACCAAAAGTTGCAGACACAACAGGTTTTGTTGAAAAAGAAATTGAAGGTGAATCACGTGTGATTTGATCTTTGTTGTTTATTAAACAAATTTTTTGTATGTAGTAAATCAAAAGTGATGTAGATGTTTTATTGTTTTGATTTGAATTAAATCACATGTGATTTGTAATAGGTTATTCTAAAACATACAAAGGAGTTACAAAAGATTTGAATAATTCGTAAATCACATGTGATTTTTATTCAAAATCACATGTGATTTATATTCAAAATCAGTTGTTTTAGTGTTTTAGTGTTTTGTTTTGAATGTAGACAAAACAAAAAGAGTCTAATAAACATGTAATTTGTTATAAATCACATGTGATTCACATGTAAATCACATCTGATTTACATATGATTAAGGAAAACAGTAAATAAAATGTTTATTAAAAAAATGTGTATTAAATCACATGTGATTCTTAGTATATTACATGTGATTCCTAGTAATTCTGTTTTTGATATGCAGATTCTATGAGATCACCAAGACCAACCTTATATGAGCATAGTGAAACACCGAATGGATCGATATATTGGGAGCCTCATGCAGAAGGAATTTGTATACCAGTTGAGGGAAGATACTTTGATACTTTAGAGGAAGCTATAGAGATGTATAACTTATCTTTGAAGCAGGAGGTTTTCAAATTAAAAAGTCAGGGCAACGATTAACAAAATCTGGAATGGTACAACACAAATACATCATGTGTAACAAAGAAGGTAATCCAAGACGATAATATCGACACTTTGGATCCTCAAAACAGTGACAAACAAAAGAGAAATACAACTCTGCATATAACAGGTTGTAAAGCTCGTATAAGGTTATAATTGGACCAAGTTTCTGGAAGATACAAGTTAATTCAGTTTGTTGCTAAACACAACCATGTGCTAATACCAAAAGAGTACAAACATTTTACAAAAAAACAAAGAAGAATGACTCAAGCAGACAAAATTTTTATCGTCAAAGCGGCAACAAACAAGATTGGTGCAACACAGGCACACAACTTTTTAACCAGTTTGAAAGGTGGGTATGAATACGTTCATGGGACATCTGATGATTTTAAGAATCACCAAAGGGATATAAATGCTTTCATAGGGGAAAGTGATGCATAAATGCTTATAAACAAAATGGAAATGAAAGATGTATGTGCCAAACTTTACATTTCAATATAAGGTAGAAAACAGTGAGTTAGTGGCAATGTTTTGGGTCGTGAAGGTTGCAAAATGCAACTACAAAGAGTTTGGAGACATAGTATCTTTTGATACAACCTTCAGGAGTAACAAGTAAGTATTTTTTTTTTATATATTTTCATTTATAACAAAATCACATGTGATTTTACGTAAAATCACATGTGATTTTACGTAAAATCACATGTGATTTAGATGTATCACATGTGATCATACTAGGAATCACATGTGATTTACTTCTGCATCACATTAAGATATTTTTACAGTAAATATATGTTAATGTTCTTAGGTACCCAATGGTGTTTGTACCATTTACTCGCGTAGATAATCACAAAAGGTGTGTCACCTTTGGTTCCGGAATGCTTTTAAAAGAAGATACTGAATCATACACGTGGCTACTAAATGCATTTATGACTGCCTTCAAGAAAGAACCGACCATGGTTGTAACAGATCAAGATGGAGCAATGAAGAAAGCTATTGAAGCCGTTTTCACTAAATCAAAGCACAGACTTTGCATGTGGCATATTGACCAAAACATTCCAGTAAAGGTAAATATATTCTCTTAACAATATGTTTTTTATTCATTTTAAATGTGGATCACATGATAATCACATGTGATTTATTTGTAAAATCATATGAATCACATGTGATTCATGTGAATATATAATGTGATTTATGCTGAAAAATAAGGTACTAAAACTTTATTTACCAATAAAGCAATATACAAAGAAACTGATTTCAAGAAGCGTTTTAAGAAGATCATTTGGAATATCTTCATGGAACCTTTGGAACTTCAAGAGAAATTGGCCAAGTTGATTGAAGATTTTGGTTTGAAAAACCACAAATGGATGACAAAGATGTTTAACCTTAGAGAAATATGGATTCCAGCTTATTTTATAGACTCTCCATTATTTGGATTGATGAGAACCACATCAAGGTCTGAGAGTGAAAACTCGTTCTTCAAAAGTTTCACAAGCCCAGGAGCAACGCTGGTTAGTTTTATGATGTCCTATGAAGCAAAGAATGGAAAGGCAACGTTATAGGCAGGAACATTTAGACTTTAAAACACTAGACGCAACCCCAAAGTGTGAAACAAGGTTAAAAATTGAGCCATGCACGACAAAGTGTATACGAGGACAATATTTCTGCTTGTTCAAAAGGAAATAAATGAAGCATGTTGGACTTGTAGTATACATAATTTGAAAATAGAAGATGGTTGTGAGATTGTCATGGTTAGAGACAAAAATGTAAAGCCTTATAGAACACTTAACAAGGAAATTGAAGATGAAAGCGAAACAGAAGCACAAAAAGTTGTAGACTATAAGGTATGCTATCTGGAATTCTAAAAATATATGTTGTTTCTTTTACGAGAATCACATGTGATTCTTAGAACTCACATGTGATCTCTCACAAAGAATCACATGTGGTTTTTTTTTGAATCACATGTGATTCTTGTTGAATCACATGTGGTTCTTGTTGAATCACATGTGATCTCATATAAATAACATTTACAGAATATAATTCTTTTATTATTTTGATTTGGAAAGGTACTTCGTACTATAGAAGATGGGTCGGTTGTATGTTCCTGCAGACATTTTACTCGATACGGTTTCCTATGCCAACACATATTTTGTTTCTTCAAGAATCGTGATATTTACATCATTCTAAATCAATATATTTTGAGGTAGTGGACAAGGGATATAATTCCACCTGACTTGAGAAGAAAAAGAAACCGATATGGGGAAAAAATATAGAAGTTGAAAGACTTACAAATGAAGCAACTTGTCTATTATATGATTGTTTATTTCGGTTAGGCAATAACGTATGAAAGATGGGTGAATTTGTTGAAAAGATGAAGAAATTGAAGAAATTGAAGTGGAGGATGAGGTGCCAAATGCTCTTTCGAGAAAAATGGCAGATGTGATTGGTGAACATTTTGCTATTTCTAAACCTGAGAAAAAAAGTTAACAATCCAACAAAAGCAAGCAACTAAGGGAATATTTCAGGCAAAAGAGTGAAAGAGAAAAAACACTTCAAGTTAAAAAGAAACAAATGAAGCCTTGTGGACATTGTGGGGAGAAGACCAACTCACATACAAAAACAACTTGTCCATTGAACCCTAAAGCAAGGTGAAAGGCGCCACATAACCGTCTCCAATCCGGTGTGGCTAACCCTAATGGGTCAAGTGTTGGTGTTATGGTTGGTGTCTATGAGCCAAGTGGGTCAGGGTCGGTGGTGGGTCAGGCCGGTCAAGTGAATGGTGTGGCTCGTCAAGCGGATGTGGTTAACCCTAATGGGTCAGGCGTTAGTGTTGAGGTTGGCGGGTCTGGGCCAAGTGAGCCAACATCTGTGGGTCAAGCGGATGTATTCAACATCTGTGTTGAGGTTGATGGTTGAGCATTTTTACTTCAAAAAATATAATGATTTTCTTTATAATTTTTACAAATCTAGAATACATTGAATTATTGTTTACTTTTCTTATGAAAGTCTTGTTTACTTATGGAATATTTACAAAAAGATTGTTGAATACATTGAATTATTGTTACTTTATATTTAGATAAAATAAAATATGAAATAATGTAAAAATCACATGTGATTTTGTGTTGAGATAACATGATTAAAGTATGAAATCACATGTGATTGATGTTTCATTCCTAAGTAAGTATATGCACAAAAATATTAAATAATAAGCCACTAGAAAGAAACTAAAAAGAACGAACTACTTGTTAAAATCAGTTATAACAAAAACAGGATTTAATTACCAGTATTTACTTCCCAAAACACAAAAAATAAACCCTGCTATGTTAAAACAACTATTCTACCACCAGTTTGACTAGTGTTCAAACCCTGAAAATTACTGGACTTCACATACTTAGTGTTCAAACCATGGAAATTACTGAACTTCACATACTTAAAATAAAACTAAAACTACTGATCTAGAAATGTTTGATACACCTTCACAAAAGGCACAAAAGACGATTCTCCAAGTCTGGACGATAATAATCACTGTTGTATCATGCGCATGTCTTCAACGTCTTCACGTTTGTTCCTGTTCTTAAATGCTTCCACAATCGTTTTGAAGTTTGTTGCAGAATCAATTTTGTCAAACTCCTTTGCCTCCCCAAGCATCCTCTCCCGATACACGTTAAGCTCATGTAACAACATCTTGGTAGAATACTTGAACCTCAGCCTCCTCAACATGTCATCTTTGATTCAGGAACAAGGCCACAATCTCACTTTGTAGGAGCTTCACCCATATAGTTTTCCATATGAAACATGGCAAAAATACCACAATCACGGTAATTTGACTTTGTCCTCCATTTCAGCTTTGGGATCTTTGGCTTCAATTTAATGATGCTAGCATACCTTTTGTTTCCCTACAGCTGTAGATGACAGGAAAACATATATTTCTACAAAAAACAAATAAATAAATGAACATGTTAATTGTATAAAAATCACATGTGATCTGGGTAAAAATCACGTGTGATCCGGGTAAAATCACATGTGATCTGTGTAAAATCACATGTGATCTGGGTAAAATAATATGTGATCTGGGTAAAATAAACTCAAACTTACAAGAACATCACATGCTCCTTTATACTTTTTATCATAAGATTCCCTCTTTGTCAATGTTATCAAGGATTGTCATCGTGATTGTTTTAGAAAGGCTGAAGACAACAACATAGAAATGCCCACAATTGCAAATTGGAAAAAATGCCTGATTTAACAAAAAAAAGTAAACTTAATAAAAATGAAGAAACAATGAATTTAACAATTATAATTCTAAAAAAAAATAATGACATTACCAAATCGACGTCTTTTAGGCTAATGCTAGCAGGATTATCTTCAAAATGACCCAAAACTTGTGCTTCAAAACCTTTTCATTGCTCTTCAGAATTCAAACTACCATCAATCATTTGCTATGTTTGTAGAAAATAACAAACATAAAATGTATAATCAAAAATATATAATTATACAATAAAATTCATAAAAAATAACAAAAACACTTACAATAAAACCAGTCGAAAAGAAATGCCTCGACGGGGATCCAACTTCCTTAGCACTCTCTTCATGGTTAAGAACAACACCCCAACAATCAACGACGTTGACATCAACCCACAAATTGGGAGTTAAAGTTTCCATACTTAAATGAACTGATGAAACTTTGTATCCAGAATGAGTTTCAAAAATAGTTTCAATGTATGAACAAAAAAACATATGTGATTAGCTAAAATCACATGTCATCTGGGTAAAATAACATGTGATCTGGGTAAAATAAACTCAAACTTACAGGAACATGTGACATAAGCTTAAAGTGAATCACATGTGATTATCAAAAACATTTAACTAAAATAATAAACATATAAACTTACATTTTGTCATCCTGCATAGAAAACAAGCTGTTTTCGACCATAAATCCACCTTTGAAATGAATGGTACAACTTTGGTCTTCTTATTCATGTATGGAGAGCAGAGGAACGGAGACGGTTTCACAGCTAGTTTTTCAGGAAGAACAACCTCAGGACTAACGTTCGATGCATGAGTAGCCACTCTCTCAGGAGTAGACGGACCTTGATTCATGACGGACATTCTCAAATTCATCTCTTCATCAAGCGCTTCACCCTGATACAAAACAACATAATTCAAATAAAAAACAAAATAAAATTAAAAGACAAAATAATCAAAGCTGTATTCTGTTAGAGTATTACGTATAGGTATTCATCTACAATACAATCAATCACCTTATTCACCAAATCAGAATTCTTGTCTAGCCATTGAGTATAACTCTCAGGCGTACTTGTGATCATAACTCTCAGGCGTACTGGTGATCTCTAACTCTTCATCTTCAACACCCGCCACATTTTCAGCTGGCTTCTCACTATCAGCAGGAATGACTGTTTCCTTTTGAACAACAGCTCCCTTCTCAACCTGAGTGTGACAACTCGTATTTTCAGGTCATATTTCAAAACATTACTCATGCTTCATCATTTATCATTTATCGTAAACTAGGTTTACGAGCATCAAATTCACGTAACCGTAATGGTTTAGCTGTGAATTCATGAATAATCATAAAGGACATTCCATATGGACTAAGTTTAGTCTACATATCATTATCATCATTATCATCATATTAGTTCATGCATGGTTTTGCATTTTACATTAACCGTATAATTTCATATTAAATAAACGTTATCGCGTAATTAATTATTTTGAACAATTGATCCATTACTTTCAAAATTATTCCAATATATTTTTATACTCATATTTAGTTTATAAAAATATTATTATTAGTTTACCCAGTGTTTTAAATTTATTTTGTATCTAAATTGTTATATTTATATAATTACGACGTTTTTCTTAAAAACTACACGATAATTATTATTTCACTTAAATTTTGCAAGAAATGTATTTTTAAAATTTTTATGACCTTAATATATTTTATCTTGACCCGTTAAAATTTATTTTTATCTGACGCTACCCTAAATATTCAAATGTGTACACTACTTACCACAAGTCTTCAATTTACTTACATGTTACTACACTTAAACATAAATAAATAAATAAATATATCAAAGTAGTGAGTAGCACCCCGCCCGACTCAAGGGGGGTGAGTCACTTGATTTGCAAATATCTCTTTAGTTAATGTATTATACAATTAAACAAAACACATTCATTCAAGATATTCAAGGTGAAAAAAATCATTTCCTCTCTTTCTCTTCCTCTCCAAAACCGGCAACCACAAAGACCAAGAAGGATTTCATCAAAATTTTCAAGACAAGTTTTTTTTTACACTCTAGTATCACTTGTTATTAAGGTTTTGCAATAAAAACCTAGGGTGATTAGGAAAAATCCATTGTCCATAAACCTCATCAAGTTACTAGTAAGCATTCATATTCATCATCATATCTCATATTTATTTTTATGGTCATTTCATTTTATTTGAGAAAACATGCAAGTCATATGATGTTTATACCACTTTTTCTTTGAATTTAAGAGTTATATATATATTTGACATCCTATAATTACTCCTTGTTATAAATCACTCTTGGTGATGTCTAGGAACCCATGACACCCTAAGAAGGTGTATGGTAGGATTAGAATAGCTTCGGAGTTGTTTTGAATGGGTTAGAATAGGTTTGGCGCGAGAAAAACTCATTTCGACAAGTTTGCAAAAGGGTCTGTCCTTATTTTTGAATTCTGGAAAATTAGACAGTAAGTAAAAATTTTTGGCCTAGATAATTAGAAAATACATTTTAAAAAGAAAACGTGGCCGCTTGAACGGATTAAAACGGAGCTATAACGAAGAAGTTATGAATTTTTCAAGTTGGCGACGAAAACTATAATTTTCTGAAAATTTCAGCATGTTTTATTTATTTTGTACGAGTCAAAAATGAAACTTAGGCGTTATAAATTATGCCGACTTATCAAAAATATATTAGTATACATTGATACAAAGCTAAGGACCTATAAAACGTAGAAAACGGATTTGTAACGATTAAATTATACACGTTTACAAAAGTTGTCGTAACTTTATTATATAAGGAAAAACTATTATATTTCTAATAGACAAGTTTTACGGCAAATAAGAGACCATGTTGAAGATTGTTTTTAACATTGATGAAGAACTTTTTATAAAGTGATTGTCTTCTAGTAAAAGTGAGTTTGCCAAGTATATTTTCCAAAATGTTCGACCGTTTGTTTAGCGGAGTTGTAATGAATTAATTACGGTAACTCAAAAATTTGCCGAAAACCATCCTTAAACTATATTTTGGGACACAAGTACCATACTTAACATTTATTTTTCTTTATGTTTGAGACCTCTAGGATGGAAAC
The DNA here is from genome assembly GCA_910596185.1 of Chrysanthemum makinoi. Classification (NCBI taxonomy): domain Eukaryota; kingdom Viridiplantae; phylum Streptophyta; class Magnoliopsida; order Asterales; family Asteraceae; genus Chrysanthemum; species Chrysanthemum makinoi. The sequence goes on from OU343220.1 coordinate 175,425,609, forward strand.
TCATGTACTAAAACTTTGAGATAATGATACAAGCTTCCCAAAACCATTGAGTACGTTTCCTAATACTCGATGTGCACCATTTTGCGACTAGCTTTTAGAGGCCGTTTTGTCACTTTCATGAATATTTCAATATTATTTTCTGACGAAAGGTTATAATTTCTTAATAAATCACTAAATGATTATCGTCGGATATCATTTCAACGTAAATACATGTGGAGTAATTTAAAAATGGTCAAGAAGTTAAAAGATTATTTTTTGTGAAAAGTATTATTTTCAAGAATTCATAAGTGGTATAAATATCATCCGAATTGCATGCATAACATTACATCATAACTTATTATGTATCATATCATTCATAATAGGTCGAGTTTTGAGTTTCACGCTACATTTCGGTTTACTCACTTTTGTCATCGCATCAATTCAATCAAGTGAGTTTTCATAGCCCCGATTTATTTAAGTTTTTACTTTATTTCAAACCTCTGAGGAGAATACATTGCACATCATTATTTTCTTATGAAGCCCAAGTATATTCAAATTTATTTACATTGCTTAAGTTACCTCATGCCAATTAAATGTCCCCGTTATATAACATGAGCTTAATTTCATACCGAGGGTGAGTGGATAGATCTATCGAGGTGACTCCTCCATGGGTTGGCGGATTCCAACCAGAGAGAGGATGCATTTCATTTCATTATCATTATTTGAGTTGTTTGGCAAACACTCTGTTGGGGCGAACATCAGTCTAGCTTCGGTGTCATGGACTTATAGCAATTGTAACATTTTTTTTTGTGACATAATTGTCATATATAATTTATACTTGTGGTAGTCGTATTAAACATTTACTTAAACTCTATGAACTCACTCAACCATTGTGTTGACACTTTTAGAAATGTATTTTCAGGTAAATTAAGACATTACGCATCATGGCGATTAAGGAACCTCATAGAGTCGCGGCGTCGACTTGTCTCATTGTATATTATGGTTTTCTTTTCAAAACATCGTTTGGACTTGTAATAAACTAATTTTCCGCAAACTTTATCAACAAGTGGGACCTATCTTGTAACTCTGAATGTTTTATATTAAAATCAAAAGATGTGTTTCTAAAACGACACTTTAGGTCGTTCAATATAACTGTGATTGTGATGCTATGACGGTCAATCCCGGGAATTCCATTCATTTTACAAACGAGGTAATTTGGGGGTGTGACAGATTGGTATGAGCTTGATTATAGAGAACTAAGTTGCATCATTGACCCTAGACTATAACTACATCATCATAGCATCTCATCATTTCATCATAAGTGCATGTTCACTTTACATTCGGATTAATATACATTTTATTCGAGTTATTTATTTTCATTTCAAATCGATTGTCACATAGATGCCCTTAAATACCCATCCCATTATCATTTCCTCATATTCTAATGTGGAGAATTCTTTGTCATTCCCTATCGCAATTTTTATATCGGTGATTCATCACCGATAATGTCGAGTGCCGAGCTAAAATCTTTAAGTACGGCGAAGTCACTCTCACTCCTTTGTTCCACCACTAACATGTCGAGGATTACGTTATTCACATTAAGTCACTAAGCCATCATACATTTGAAGCACTTACGACATCTCATAACCCATCTTTTGGGAACCCGTCGATTATTTTGAAAAGTAACCTCAAACTTATCACCTCATATCACATCTCTTTAGAGCGCTTATTCTTAACATAGGACTTTGCTACGTCTCATTTTCCTCTTATTTTGAAGAGTTATGGCGCCGAAGAAAGCTCCACCGGCTATGACAACAGTTTGCCATCCAAAGGTATATAGAGGATAGTATAGCTAGGGCACTAAAGAAAGAGCGAGCAGCGGTAGTTCTTTGCTCTTTGCCTTCTTTGCTATTGAAGCTGCTAGACTTTACTACTGCTGCGGGAGGCTGCGGGGAGGGTCTGGAGTTCGAAATGGTACATACGGGACTTTAAGGCGGTGATCCCCAAGTTTCAAGGGCACGAGAAGGAGCCATTGCTATGATCCGTTGGTTGGAAAGATCAGTCATTATTTCTTATATGCGATTGCCCAGGATGCTTGCAGGTGAAATTCGCTACTAGTACACTCTTGGATGAGGCAATGTCATGGTGGAATTATTATGCCGACCTATTGGTATGGAAAATGCTTACAAGCTCACATGGGATCAATTCAAAGTTGTTGACTAAGTATTGTCCGCGCTGCTGAGGTGAAGAAATTGGAAATGGAATTTTATAAGTTAGTGACTGTTGGTTATGACATCGAGACCTACATCAGAAGGTTTCAAGAGTTGGTACTTTATGTCCATCTATAGTTATGGACAATGAGAAACTACTGAAAGGTTTCATTGGAGGACTTCCAAAATGTATTCAAGGAGATGTAACCTCTTTTGATTCACAAACAATTGAAGAGACCATTAAGATAACTCAAATACTCATGGCTCAAGTTGTGAAGAGAGAAAACATTATCGACAACAACAACAACAACAACAAGCGATAACCAAATCAACTACACACCAACAAAATGGGAATATGACCCAGAGGTTATAATAACAACAACCAAACCGTAACACTAACCATCACCAAAGCGAACAGAAGACAAAGAAGCGCCAGGTTTATGTTCTTTGCACCAACAAAGGGAAGAGCTTATCTTTGGAAACTTACCACGATGCCACCAATGCACGCTTCATCATGATGGTCCAGGTGGTATATGCTTTAGTTGTGCAAAAGTGGGACACCTTACCAGGAATTTCAAAGGCAAAGGATATGTTGGAACTCAACCACTATGTAATCAATGTAAGCTTCATCACTCGGTCTTTGCCACCTTAAGTGCTACAAGTACCAAAAATTGGGACACCTAGCCAGGGATTGTAGAGGTAAATCCGTAGTCACATGCTTCGGATGTGGGGAGCAAGGAAACTATTGGAACCAATGTCCCCGAAACCAAGGTTAACAAGTTAAAGGAGCTCATGGGAAAGCAAATATGTTAGAGGAAGAAGCTCAAGCAAGGTATCAACAAAATTTGAAGTAGTTAGGAAACTAATAGTCTTATCTTTCCTTATGTACTATGTCGTCCTAAGTTTATGTCTTCCATCGTATCCGAACCTTTATAACTTAAGATGTATATTCGTTTGATAAACCACTTGTTGTATAATATTCTCATCTATCATACTTTATTTCTTACGATTCGATATCACTACGAGAATTTTGATTCCTTTTACTTTAACTACCATTTTAACGAACGGCTTAAATCCTTGTAAACATTGAGAGTTATAACAACTAAACCGAATGTCACGTTATCGTTCCCTAATTATACATAGCCTAGCTAACTATGTCTAATTCTGGAGGGATCATGTTATGTTGGGGCGATTATTTATAAATCTTAGTGCAAGCAAAATTGTCACATATTCCAAGTCAAAGTGTTACTCATGGGAGATTCATCTAATATTCTCTTTACTATGATGTTTTATACACCTTCAATCATAGATAACCGTAACGACACCTCCTCATGTTTTCTCTCCTCGATATTCGTCATAAACTCAAATTCGATAGACTCAGTATTATATCATGCATCAAGACGGAGAAGTACATAAAGAAAGGTTGTTTTGCTTTCTTAGCACATATAACCGAGAAGAAGTCGGAAGAAGAACGACTTGAGGATGTACAAATTGCTCGAGAATTTCACTGAGTCTTTCGAGACTTACCAGGACTCCACCGTACGTCAAGTAGAATTTCATATTGACTTAGTGCCGGCTACACCAATTGCGCGAGAACCTTACCGATTAGCACCATCGGAGATGCAAGAGTTGTCTAATCAGTTGCAAGAACTTTTATACAAAGGATTCATTAGGCCAAGTTCCTCGCCTTGGGGAGCACCGGTCTTGTTTGTGAAGAAGAAAGATGGATCCTTGAGAATGTGTATAGATTATAGAAGTGAACAAGTTAACGGTGAAGAATCGTTACCTCCCGAGTCGACGACTTGTTGATCGGTTGCAAGGCTCTAGTATCTATTCAAAGATTGACCTAAGGTCAAGTTATCATCAACTTAGATGCGGGAGGAGGATATTCCAGCAGTTTAGAGCACGTTATGGACATTATGAGTTTCAAGTAATGCCGTTCGGATTAACTAATGCACTGCGAGTATTCATGGATCTTATGAATAGGGTGTGCAAACCGTATTTGGACAAGTTTGTTATAGTATTTATCGACGACATATTGATTTACTCAAAGAGCAAGGAAGAGCACGAAGGGCATTTGAGAACGATTTTAGGACTACTCAAGAATGAGAAGTTGTATGCCAAATTTTGGAAGTGTGATTTTTGGAACCGCAAAGTACAATTTCTTGGTCATGTCATTGATAGTCAAGGATTACAAGTAGACCCTGCAAAGATTGAAGCCATAAAAGATTGGGCTACTCCAACAAATCCTCTGAGAAATCCGACAATTTCTAGGACTTGCGGGTATTACAGAAGATTCATCAAGGTTTTTCAAAGATAGCAAAAGCTTTGACTAAGTTGACCTGAGAAAAACAAGAAGTTGCTTTTAGGTTGTTGAAGCAAAAAGCTTTGATCGCCAATTTGGCACTATCGAAGGAATTGAGAACTTTGTTTTATACTGCGATGCTTCACATAAAGGACTTGGAGCTGTTTTAATGCAAAACGAGAAGGTGATAGGTTATGCTTCTCGACAACTTAAGGTTCATGAGAAGAATTACACCACATATGATCTTGAATTGGGGGTAGTTTTGCACTCAAGATTTGGAGACACTACCTTCGGTACAAAGTGCACATGTTTACGGACCACAAGTTTGCAATATGTTCTTGATCGAGAAGGAACTTAACATGAGGCAGCGTCGTTGGTTGAATTACCATGATTATGATTGTGAAATCAAGTATCATCCGGGAAAAGCCAATGTTGTGGCGATGCTCTTAGCGGAAAGAAAGACCCAATCCTTTAAGAGTTCGATCATTAGGAATGACGATCAGTTCACCTTTACCATCAAGAATACTCGAGGCACAAATCGAGGCACTTAAGAGGAAAACCGACCAAGTGAAAAGCTTTATGGTATGCACTGAAAATGCAGGCTTTGTAAAGGAAGCGAGATGGAGTATTATGCTTTAAGGAAAGAATGTGGGTACCATTTTATGGCGGGATACGAGAATTGATTATGCATGAGTCGCATAAGTCAAAGTATTCTATTCACCCGGGATCGATAAGATGTATCGGGATCTCAAGAAACTTTATTGGTGGCCGAACATGAAAGCGAGAGATTGCCACGTCACGTGGCGGATGCCTTATTCTAAGTTAAAAGGCGAGTATCGAAACCTTGAGTTACTCAACAACCAGAAATTCCCCAATGGAAATGGGGGCATTACGATGGACTTTGTCCACGAAACTTCCTAAGGCGTGGGAGGTTCACGGCTATATGGGTAATTGTTGATCGTCTTACCAAATCAGCTCATTTCATACCAATTAGAGAGACTTATTCCATGGAACAACTCACTAGACTTTATGTCAAGGAAATAGTCTCAAGGCATGGAGCACCAATTTCCATCATTTCTGGCAGAGATAGTCGATTCACTTCAAACTTCTGGAAATCATTACAAGATTCATTTGGAACCAAATTAGAGATGAGCACGACATATCATCCACAAACCGATGGTCAAAGTGAAAGGACCATTCAAACCTTAGAAGATATCTTGAGAGCATGTGTGATTGATTTTGGAAATGGTTGGACTAATCATTTGCCATTAATCGAATTCTCGTACAACAATAGTATCACACCCGATTATAAAACCATTGAAGCTTTATGATTGAAAATGCCGATCACCTTTTGTTGGGCGAGGTTGGAGACGCACAACTCACTGGTCCAGAAATAGTGCGGGAAACAACAGAAAAAGATAGTCCAATCCGAGATAGACTTCGGGCTGCCGGAAACGAGAGAAAAGTTACGCAGATGTTAGGCGGCCGTTAAATTTCAAATCGGCGACAAAGTGATGTTGAAAGTATCGCCTTGGAAAGTGATGCGATTGGAAAGCGAGAAGTTGAACCCGAGGTACATAGGGCCATTCAAAATTTTGAGCAGAGTCGGCCCTGTAGCTTATCGACTTGATCTTCCGCATAACTTAGTCACGTACACAACAAGTTTCGTTTCAAACACTGAAGAAATGTCTTTGAGACGAATCACTCGTTATTCCATTGGAAGAAATTCAACTCGATGATAAACTCAATTTCGTGGGGGAACCTGTAGAAATTATGGACCGCGAGTCAAGCGGTTGAAACAGTTCGTATTCCTATTGTGAAGGTTTCTTTGGAATTCTCGAAGAGGTCCTGAGTTTACTTAGGAACGGGAAGACAGGATCGCCTCAAATATCCTCATCTTTTCACCAACAACCTGTAGGACCCAACAAACTGAATTAGGACTGAATTCCTTTTTGGATGGTAGCTTATTGACTTCGTATTTTCGGTCATATTTCAAAATATTACTCATGCTTCATCATTTATCATTTATCGTAAACTAGGTTTACGAGCATCAAATCCACGTAACCGTAATGGTTTAGCTGTGAATTCATGAATAATCATAAAGGACATTCCATATGGACTAAGTTTAGTCTACATATCATTATCATCATTATCATCATATTAGTTCATGCATGGTTTTGCATTTTACATTAAGCGTATAATTTCATATTAAATAAACGTTATCGCGTAATTAATTATTTTGAACAATTGATCCATTACTTTCAAAAATTATTCAAATATATTTTTATACTCATATTAAGTTTATAAAAATATTATTATTAGTTTACCCAGTGTTTTAAATTTATTTTGTATCTAAATTGTTATATTTATATAATTACGACGTTTTTCTTAAAAACTACACGATAATTATTATTTCACTCAAATTTTGCAAGAAATGTATTTTTAAAATTTTTATGACCTTAATATATTTTATCTTGACCCGTTAAAATTTATTTTTATCTAACGCTACCCTAAATATTCAAATGTGTACACAACTTACCACAAGTCTTCAATTTACTTACATGTTACTACACTTAAACATAAATAAAAATATATCAAAGTAGTGACTAGCACCCCTTGCCGCGACTCAAGGGGGATGAGAACTGATTTAAATATCTCTTTAGTTAATGTATTATACAATTAAACAAAACACATTCATTCAAGATATTCAAGGTGAAAAAAATCATTTCCTCTCTTTCTCTTCCTCTCCAAAACCGGCAACCACAAAGACCAAGAAGGATTTCATCAAAATTTTCAAGACAAGTTTTTTTTTACACTCTAGTATCACTTGTTATTAAGGTTTTGCAATAAAAACCTAGGGTGATTAGGAAAAATCCATTGTCCATAAACCTCATCAAGTTACTAGTAAGCATTCATATTCATCATCATATCTCATATTTATTTTTATGGTCATTTCATTTTATTTGAGAAAACATGCAAGTCATATGATGTTTATACCACTTTTTCTTTGATTTTAAGAGTTATATATATATTTGACATCCTATAATTAATCCTTGTTATAAATCACTCTTGGTGATGTCTAGGAACCCATGACACCCTAAGAAGGTGTATGGTAGGATTAGAATAGCCTCGGAGTTGTTTTGAATGGGTTAGAATAGGTTTGGCGCGAGAAAACTCATTTCGACAAGTTTGCAAAAGGGTCTGTCCTTATTTTTGAATTCTGGAAAATTCGACAGTAAGTAAAAAATTTTTGCCTAGATAATTAGAAAATACATTTTAAAAGCAAAACGTGGCAGCTTGAACGGATTAAAACGGAGCTATAACGAAGAAGTTATGAATTTTCAAGTTGTGACGAAAACTATAATTTTTTGGAAATTTCAGCATGTTATATTTATTTTGTACGAGTCAAAAATGAAACTTAGGCGTTATAAATTATGCCGACTTATCAAAAATATATTAGTATACATTGATAAAAAGCTAAGGACCTATAAAACGTAGAAAACGGATTTGTAACGATTAAATTATACACGTTTACAAAAGTTGTCATAACTTTATTATATAAGGAAAAACTATTATATTTCTAATAGACAAGTTTTACGGCAAATAAGAGACCATGTTGAAGATTGTTTTTAACATTGATGTAGAACTTTTTATAAATTGATGTCTTCTAGTAAAAGTGAGTTTGCCAAGTATATTTTCTAAAATGTTCGACCGTTTGTTTAGCGGAGTTGTAATGAATTAATTACGGTAACTCAAAAATTTGCCGAAAACCATCCTTAAACTATATTTTGGGACACAAGTACCATACTTAACATTTATTTTTCTTTATGTTTGAGACCTCTAGGATGGAAACTCATGTACTAAAACTTTGAGATAATGATACAAGCTTCCCAAAATCATTGAGTACGTTTCCTAATACTCGATGTGCATCATTTCTGACTAGCTTTTAGAGGCCATTTAGTCACTTTCATGAATATTTCAACAACATTATTTTACGACGAAAAGTTATAATTTCTTAATAAATCACTAAATGATTATCGTCGGATATCATTTCAACGTAAATACATGTGGAGTAATTTAAAAATGGTCAAGACAGTAAAAGATTATTTTTCGACGAAAAGTATTATTTTCAAAAATTCATAAGTGGTATAAATATCATCCGAATTGCATGCATAACATTACATCATAACTTATTATGTATCATATCATTCATAATAGGTCGAGTTTTGAGTTTCACGCTACATTTCGGTTTATTCACTTTTGTCATCGCATCAATTCAATCAAGTGAGTTTTCATAGCCCCGATTTATTTAAGTTTTTACTTTATTTCAAACCTACGGGGGAGAATACATTGCACATCATTATTTTCTTATGCGAGCCCAAGTATATTCAAATTTATTTACGTTGCTTAAGTTACCTCATGCCAATTAAATGTCCCCGTTATATAACATGAGCCGTTAATTTCATAGAAGCGAGGGTGAGTGGATAGATCTATCGAGGGTGACTCCTCCATCCGGGTTGGCGGATTCCAACCGGACGGATGCATTTCATTTCATTATCATTAATTGAGTTGTTTGGCAAAACACTCTGTTGGGGCGAACATCAGTCTAGCTTCGGTGTCATGGACTTATAGCAATTGTAACATTTTTTTTGTGACATAATTGTCATATATAATTTATACTTGTGGTAGTCGTATTAAACATTTACTTAAACTCTATGAACTCACTCAACCATTGTGTTGACACTTTTAGAAATGTATTTTCAGGTAATTAAGACATTCGCATCATGGCACGATTAAGGAACCTCATAGAGTCGCGGCGTCGACTTGTCTCATTGTATATTATGGTTTCTTTTCAAAACATCGTTTGGACTTGTAATAAACTTATTTTCATAAACTTTATCAACAAGTGGGACCTATCTTGTAACTCTGAATGTTTTATATTAAAATCAAACGATGTGTTTCTAAAACGACACTTTAGGTCGTTCAATATAACTGTGATTGTGATGCTATGACAGTCGATCCCCATGAATTCCATTCCGCTGCAAAACAGGTAATTTGGGGGTGTGACACTGAGAATTGGCTTCCTAACCCTGAGATGGATCTTTTTCAAAATCATCTAAACTAATTTTCCTGAAATCACCGATATTATCTACATTGCCATCATTATGATTTCCAGTATTATCATTTTCGTCATCACTTACACCATCATTATCAGCACCTGAACCATCATTATCCTGACTTTCCTTGTTGCCGAAAGAAACAGGTTTCTTGAATAGCTCACAATATTTATCATTAAGTTCAACGAACTTTTCATCATTAGCATACTTTAAATATGCTTTTACCATATCAGCTTCAAGAGCACGTCTTTCAGAATATATCAATGAAAGCTTTTCTTCAAGTTTGTTAAACAAAACATGTATTTAATAATGATGTCAATGAAAAGTAATATTGAAGTTAATCACATGTGATTCTATATAAAATCACATGTGATTCTATATAAATCACATGTGATTCTATGTAAATCACATGTGATCCTGACTAATGACATGTGATTTCTTTTTTAATGCATTCAAATGAACAATTATAAATGTATTAAACAAACCTCTTTGTCAGAAGATTCAGACAAACCAGCATCAATAAAGCCTTCTAACTCTTTAGCCTCCGCCGATCAACTCAGCATTCAACTCTAAACGCCCCATCTTCTTTTCAGTAAGTTCTAGCTCCATGCGTTGTCTCATTAAGATTGTCGACCAATTTAAGATAACCGGACGCAAACGAACAACATGAAACTTTTTAAAATTGGTAGAATCTAGATACACAAGCTGAAAAGAAAAAACAAAACGATAAAAGTTACATATCATCAGAACCAGGAACCATTTTTAAACTTAATTAAATCTATGAACTTACCATGAGGTCGGTTAATGGACCGGTGTAATGGCAATCTCCTTTTGGGTTGGTACTATATTGAAGGAATGAATGTATGTAATCACACCAGTCGATGTCAGATATCGGAAGATCTTTAGGATTATATTTAACAACATCTAAACAAAGTTTCCCTTTCATTGTTTCACACCTACCCATCGTGTTGGCAAACAACATTACGAAGTTAAGTTTGAAAAGATTATCAACTATCGTTGTAGTAACCAACTTTCTAGCAATATCCCCTGTTCTTATGTCTTTCAACGACTTGGGATAAAACTGATCAACCCAAGATTTCACAAAAGGATGGTCAATAGGTCTTTCCTCAAATGAAAACAACGAAGAACCATAAAACGGAATCCCTAACATATCATGAATTTTCTCTGGAGTGACATCGATCGACAAACCATTCAACAAATCCAACTTATTAGTTCTTTGTTTTGAAATTTGTAACCACAAACCTACCAAACTTGGACGGAAGTTGATCAATGAAAATTTTACGAAACGACTGAAAACCTATTTGAGTAAGAAATGGACCCATGTCGACCTTTGATTCACGGATAGAAGTAAACCGAGAAGAAGAAGCATTCCTTACCCTAAGAGTTAAAAAAATTTCAAGATACTCTAAATGTTCTTGATCAGCCCGTGACAACAACATATTTTTCTTTCCCAATTTTTTAGACTTCCCAACATTACCTACATCTTCATTTTCGGACTCTGTATCCTCTTTCTTCACCTTACCCTTTTGTTTATTATCTTCTGTATCGTCTTTCTTCATCTTATCCTTTTGATTTTTAACTTTCATAAATAAACTCCACTTTCATCAAAATAAACATATACTCAACTAAACAACACTACTAAACTTCATTTTCATCAAACATATATAATCAACTAAACTCCATTTGCATCAAATATATTCTCAATTATTTTTATAGTTTTATAAAACAATAAACTCTATTTATATCAAAATAAACTTACAGAATCACAAGTGCTCTTTGAAAATAAAAAAAATAACTATATACTCAACTACACAAATAATCAGTACCAAACAAAAAACAATACAAACCTACACACAAAAAAAAAAGAAGAAAAAGAAAATAATCAGTACCAGAATCAGGAAGAGGTTTATTTTGATCACCAACTGTCGATGAAGACGATTGGAGCAATGTCCCACCTTTTGCGTTTGCTATCTCATTTCGTATGTCCAATGGATCCATTGAAAAGCATTAATCGAATTTTGGGGGTTAGGGTTTCAAATATTGGGGATGGTGAGAGTGAATAGAGAGTGTATGTGTGTGTGTGAGAAGAGTGATAATGATAGAAGTGAGCGGGGTGTGAGTGTTTTTGTGTGTGTGAAATAATGACAAACCTACCATCCTGCAAAACTTAAATGAAAAGCTGTCTATGCATCTATCCGTTGGATCTAAAGCAAATGAACGGCGGAGATGAACGGGTTTATTCTTTAGCAAAATAATGTTCCGCATAAATCTTTTTTCTAGCTGAAATGATTAAAAATTGAAAAAAGGAAAAAAAAAAAAAAAAAAAAAAAAAACCTTATATTTAATTTTGTTATAAACCTTTTATTAGGATAAAAAAGATAATAGTAAGTCGGTTAAGTCGGGGAATACTAATTAGGTTTGGCTTCTTTCTTCCTTTTTAGGCTGCTGCTGCTGCTATTGCCATTTCCTCCATCTTCACCAAAAAAACAGAAAAAAAGAAGAATGGGTAAAAGTGATAAAGGAGGGTTAGGAAGAGCACTAGTGAAACAACACAATAACAAGATACAAGAATCAAAAGAAAAAGGTCAAATTTATTACAAACAACACAAAAAAGTCCTTGAATCCATCACTGAAGTCGCTGATATTGACGCCGTTATTCAACAAGCTGATGACGCTGTTCGCCTTTTCTCTGCTGATAACCCCACCAACACCCTTATTGATTTGTATGTTTCTATTCACTCTTATTATGCCCTTATCAAATACTACTGCTTAAAAGATAAGCTATGTTTGCGATTGCATATAATATAGTGCATGGTTTGAAAATAATCAGTTTTGGTATAAGCCGGTTAGCTTTTTTTAGGACAAAACTAATAAGCAGTTTAAAATAAGCCGGTCATTGAGGGGGGTGTTTGTTTAAGCTTATTTGTGGGCTTACGAGCTTATGTGATTTCGGCTTATATTTCATAAACGCGAATTTTTAGTTTATTTTATATAAGTTTATTATTTCATAATAAGCTTTTATAAGCCCATAAGCTAAAAAATAAGCCAAAAAATTTGAGGTTATAAAATATAAGCCGAAATGAAATAAGCTTAAAGCCAACAAATATGCTTAAACAAACACTTCTTTGATATCTTTGATAATTAGTCTCACTGTCATACTTATGCTCTATGTGTTGTAACTCAAAAAATCACTTCTTAGACCAGCTGTAATGGTGGTCGTCACCACGCGTCTCACACCCCAATCACACGTTAACCACTACCACGCCTCCCCCAACCATGCATGGTCATTAGAACTTGAAGGTGATTTGGTCACTAACTTTGCCGAAACTTTTTTTTCCCTTTCTTTGTGTGTGTGTTTTGGGGTATGTTTGTGTGGGTTTGTCTAGTGGACAACACTACAGGTATTTGGTGAAGGGAGTGAATGCTGATGTGGCGGTGGTGGATGTAGTCACCATTACATCTAGTCTTAAAATGTGAACATCAGTAAGATATTTAGACGAAATTTAGAAGTACATATGGTATATTGGCACTTTCTTGAGTTCATGTTACTAGGGACATTGTTTTATGGCCTAATTCTACAAATTATTGTGTTTTGCATAAGCAGTTTCAAATTATTTATTATTTTAGTCATGAATGAGAAGTCTGAATAAGCATCCCAAGCACTTTGTATTGATTTGTTTTTTGTGTGTCAAAATGTGATGAATAGATACACGGCTTTTATAAGCAATCCCAGACACCCGCTTAGATATCAAATTGTAATAGTCAGTTTCGGACATCGAAACTGCTACATAGGTAAGGTTATGATTATCTAGGGCATTATCAAAAGAAAGGTGATATGCATAATTGAACATTACTATAGATCATTTTAGGCAAGTGGCGATTTTTTTATGTAAGCAATGATTTTGTTTGATATACCAACAAGTCAGTCTATTTGATGTGCTTCTGTTTGTAATTAAATAGTAAGCCTTGTTTTTATGTAATTGAACCTTTTTAAGTTGCGAGAGGGGGCACTTATACACAAAGAGGACAATAAAAAGTGAAAATGAAATTTCAGCTCTTTGTTTTTGTTTATTTATCATATTGCTGCCATCTTGTTTTCCTTATTTCTGTGTTGTGGGTGCTCAACTGATGGTTCTCTTTGACTACACAGAGAGTCAAATTCTAGCACCAGTGAGATGACTCCCGAGGAACGCAGAGAGCATCAAAAGAAAGAGGAAGCGTTGCATGCTAACAGTCTTAATGTTCCACGAAGGTATATCCAATTTTACTATTTAGTTTCTATTTGAAATCATGTATACTGTTATTTTGCATATTTATTGGATCTAAATCTAGCACTGATCTTTCATCTTTCTGTTTTTTCAGACCAGCATGGAATGCGAAAATGACTGTCGAAGAGCTTGATGATAATGAAAGGCGCGCCTTTTTAGTTTGGCGTCGCAGTCTTGCAAGGTTGTACTTTTTCTACTAAATTAATTTTTGTGTATGACACTCCTTGTCTTTGATGACCTAGGGGTGGCAATTTTAATTCATTTACTTAGCTAGTTTGGGTTATATTTTTAATTTAAACTCTAACGGGCGAAGTTCAAAAACATGGCTAAATAGGAATGAGACAAAAGTGATGCAAATATACCTGAATGCTTAACCTCTGCTTTATTAGAAAAAGTAGATTTAGATTCTAACACTATAGACTTTTAGTCCTGTTTAGTACATTAGTTATTTATAAAACTTAAGGGAAAGATATTGTTGGACAATTAGACATCCACTTTTGTCATATTTTCCTATTAAGAATAGTGCTTAAGAGCCTGTCAGTGAAATATCTCAGGATCAATACATATGTGAACAATGATGTTCTTTCGAGCCATTGGTATTGGTGGGTTCTCATCTACATAAAAAGTAATAAAAAGATGTGGTCAACCTTTTTTGTTTATGAGCTCTTGGTAGCTGTTCTTGGTTAAAGAATAGTTAAATATTTAACTATGGTTACTGAATGCTCATACCAGAACTCTTATGTTGCAGGCTTGAGGAGAATGATAGTCTTGTTCTTACTCCATTTGAGAAGCATCTGGATATATGGAGACAACTTTGGAGGGTTGTTGAGCATAGTGATTTGGTGAGTTTCTACATACTTAGATTTAATTTCAAGAGAGTTTGTAATTAGGTGTCATATCATATTGTGCCACAATGTTTGCAGCCTTCGTGATACACAATGATATAACATTGTAGAATATTTAGTTAAATTGTGGCTTCACTAAGAACTCCTACATAGGCCTATGTATAGTTTTGATGAACCACCTGCTGTCTCATCTACTCTAAAATGGCACTGGTTATTTTAGCCTTGACTCGAAGTTTGCCTAACATACACCATTATCATATATGTTACTGGAATATACATTTCATCCCTAAATATAACATAAACTATATTAACCAACCGAATATAACAAGTTATCGCACTAGTAGTCTTTTAATTTTTTTTGAAACCAAAAGCCACTCACCAAAATTCAAGCAATACAAAGAACTGCAAACAAAAGCAAAATATTGGGTGCATTTGTGGTGAAGTATCGATAACATATATATGGGGATATAGGAATAGGATATGCAAGGGACAATCTTATTCATTAAGGGAGACTAAAATTAATACTACTTATAAACGCCAGAAGTGGAAACTAGAAATCTGAAGGGAAATTGGAGTTTATGATATGGAGACGGTGATAGGGTACCAAGGAATTATTTGTATATTAGTTTAGAGTAATTTTGACACACCAAGTAAAACTAGATATATTTAGTTCTGTGATAAAATTCTGTGAGTTGACGCCAATCCGTATATGAATACACCCGATTAATCATTTTCATGCTTGTTACATACTTTGAATATGGTGACTAACTCAAAAGATGTCTTGTACATGATTTCACAAGTGGCTTCCGTCATGTTTTGGTATCCAAATTATACATTTGTAAGAAAACCTGGCTGTTCCTTGCTTCCTTTTTATACTAGCATGTTACCATAATGGACTCATCTATAAATATGTGCAAATATCATGGCCTACAATTTGCACATTACATTTGGCACGTTCTCACACGTAAATGCCCCTACTTTTCAAAGTCCCTTGTATTATTAATTTATTAGATCGTACCTTTTCATGAGGATGTCACATTACTACTAAGCAAGGTTCTAGATAGTGTGGGGCGTGGCGTGGCGGCATGGTCAAGCCTCACGCCTTAGGAGCTATGGCGGAGCCTTAGCGTTTTTAAGGCGTGACTTAAAGCGGCAAAAAATATGAAAGTATTTATAAATTTATATATCATATTTCATATAATTCGAGTTTACAAAAAGTGTTATACATAAAGAACTAAGTCATCAAATTATCCTTACATGTAAATTTCTTCATTTCTTCGTAGTTGAATTCAAAAAAGGCGTCACGGCTCACGCATTAGCGTGCCTTAGTGCACCTTTCCATGCCTCATCTCACGCCAGGCCTTGGACGCCTTGGTCTATTGCGTAGCGTGGAGGTCATGCCTCTCGTCTTTGCGCCGCTATGGCGCGCCTTTTAGAACCATGCTACTAAGACACTAAGTAAATTTTTAATGCTCAGATAGTAAGTTGGATACGTTTTTTTCCAAGGATAAGTCTCATCTTTTAGTACCTTGAGATTTATCTTTGTCAATATCATGTTGTCAAGTTACATAAAAATTGCATGAGGACTCGGGGAAAAACTTTTTAAATGATCTATGAGGACAACATACTTCGATTCTTTAACCACAAAACACAGTGGTTAACTGGATGAGCCATGCATACCTCCTCCACCTCATCTGTTGAGAGACATTTTGATATTTTTGGTATGAAGAAGCCAATCACATACTCTTTTATGAGTAATCAACAGAGGCACGTTGATTAGCTTTAAGTGTAGGTTAGATCATTGGCCAGTTGATTTAGCATCCCTAAGAAACAAAATATTATTTACAGAGGAGGTTTGTGAATCCTTAAGGTTTCTGCTTCTTTTGTTTTGCTTGGTTGCAATATGAAGATTGAATAGTAAGTTTGACATATCTGATTGAGTAGAGTTTACGCCACAAATGAGACTAGAATCACTGGCTAATCTGATTATCCCATAGGTTAACGAGAGCAACAAGTGGCTTAAGATAAAATATTTATTACATAGCCATGTGACCAGAGACCTCTAAGTTATGGCGGACCATGATGACGAGTATGCTTTACTTATCCATGGTAAATTTGGATTGGGAATATTGACTTTAATTGGAGAGAAATGATTGCCAAATCTGTGTGTGGACAAACTAGTAGATTTATCACATTTTATTGTAGAAACGGGCCATCTTTTGCTCTATTTACGCAGTAATGGTACTCCGTCTCTTTTGGGTTTTTGCTTTGGTGATCGAGGCAATGAAAGTTCTCTCCTTTTGAGTATATGTCTATTTCTGACTTCTATTTAGCGATTATTAATTGCTGGATAACATCAGTCTCTGTTCCATATGTTGGTTTTATGAGATTTAGCTTATTAAAGATAAAAAAGTTGAAGATTCTGGATATATTGGATCTCCATGTATCTGAAAACATTTGTTAACAGCATTGTACTTTATGCACTTAAAACTTGTGTTTTGGACATACACAGTATTTTGCAAGCTATGGAGTATGGCTCCAATAGGTTGATTAGCTGAAGTGATAGATTATCACTTTAGTAATTCAGGTTTTGCGAGGTTATACTAATACCAATGCTGGTCCATCTATTTTCTGATTTATAGCATATACTTTTATCATATATCTTATCTCATATGAGTAACTTTTGTGACTTTCTCCAGCTTGTGATGGTTGTTGATGCACGAGATCCGCTGTTCTATCGTTGTCCTGACCTCGAGGTAATGTTGTAATTTATAAGTTCTGGTTTTCTAGTTGACTGGCATTACTAGACGTGTTATATGTTGCTTTCTTCCGTTTAAGATCATGTGGAGAGCATTTTACTAGCCTATTGGGTTATCATGAAAATCTTAATAAGGAAAATAAAATATTTTTGCATTACAACAAAGAAATGTTTATAGATACTGAAGTTCATGTGTTCTCTTCACTTTACTTTTTTTTTTCTTTTTTTTTAATTGTAAATTTATGGGATGGTTAAAATTGAAGTCAATCTTTGTATCTTCAGTAGCTTGATGGTTACATTGCGGAGGTTGTGTTTAGTTTAAAACGTATTGAAATCTCTTAAGACGATTTTCACTGCAGTTATATTTCAAAAAATTAGAAATTATCAGTAGGTCAAACATGGAAGTTAGTATCATTTTCAATTGAGCACTCCATAGATTTAAATAGACTCACTCTCTTGGTAATTTGAGCATTTATGTTATTTAATGAATTAGACTGTTGATTATACGGCGTGTCAATATGCAGGCATATGCAAGAGAAATAGATGAGCATAAAAGGACATTGCTCTTGATTAACAAGGCGGATCTACTACCATATCCTGTAAGGTTAGTAACCCAATGATTAACCGCTGTCAGATAGTGATAATCAGTCTCCTATAACCAGCAGCCAGTTTGAGATCCTTTTACCCTCAATAAACAAGTAAAGTTATTATAGGATTGAATTAGTTAATTACAACTTTAATTAGAAGTCGGTATTGGTATCTTCTACAGTGGTTAATATTACAGTTGATTATCTCGTTCTGATTATTAAATATTATATAAGCACTTTCAAAATTCACACAGGAACAGCCCTGAATTGAGTATGATCTGTTCTGTTTCTTACCCATTTACTTTGCCATCATTTGCAGGCAGAAATGGGCCAAATACTTCCGGCTTCATGGCATCCTCTATCTATTCTGGTCTGCCAAGGCTGCAACAGCTGTGTTGGAAGGAAAAAAACTGGTTTCTTCGTTAGATGAAAACAGTGTTGACGACGACACAAAAATATATG
Organism: Chrysanthemum makinoi; assembly: GCA_910596185.1. Taxonomy (NCBI): domain Eukaryota; kingdom Viridiplantae; phylum Streptophyta; class Magnoliopsida; order Asterales; family Asteraceae; genus Chrysanthemum; species Chrysanthemum makinoi. Next base: position 175,444,161 of record OU343220.1, read on the forward strand.
GTAGGGAAGAATTGCTATCTCGTCTACAATCAGAAGCAGAGGAAATAGTCCTAATCAGAACTAACTCACAGTCTAATCATATGGAAAACCCATATCAAGAAAAATCAATTGATCATGTAACTGTCGGTTTTGTGGGGTATCCAAATGTTGGTAAAAGTTCAACCATCAATGCTTTAGTTGGCGCAAAACGTACGGGTGTCACTTCTACTCCTGGAAAAACCAAACATTTTCAAACACTTATCATCACCGAGAAGCTTACTTTATGTGATTGTCCTGGATTAGTATTCCCATCCTTCACAAGCTCAAGATATCAAATGATTGCGTCTGGCGTTTTACCGATTCACAGAATGACCGAACATAGGGAAGCAGTACAAGTGGTTGCAGATCGGGTCCCACGCCACGTCATTGAGAGTGTCTACAACATCCGACTACCAAAACCAAAGTCATATGAGCCTGAAAATCGTCCTCCTTTTGCATCAGAACTTTTAAGATCATATTGTGCATCTCGTGGTTATGTTGCATCAAGTGGACTACCCGATGAAACAAAAGCAGCCCGTCAAATTTTGAAAGATTACATAGATGGAAAATTAATCCATTATGAAATGCCCCCTGGCATGTCGGATGAAGAAGTTAGTTTAGGAGATGTACCAGATGCTAGTGAAAGTGATGATGAGTCAGATTCCTTAGGTGAAACTATTGAAGAACGCGGTGGGGTGAGGCTTGCTGATGTCATGGATGACATCAAATCGTTTGATATGGATAATGGTTTGGGTCCAAGGAAAACGGTTCCTGGTGCTAGGAAAAAGGCAACTTCAACCGCTTCTTATAAACAACACAAAAAGCCTCAAAGGAAGAAGGATCGAGCATGGAGGGTGAAAGATGATGGAAGCGATGGGACATCAGTGGTTAGGGTGTTTCAGAAGTCGGTCAACACTGGATCAGTTGTGGGTGCTTAAAACACCATATGGTTGTAGGGCTTTGTGGATATCAAATGATGCAAACTCGCCTATGCTGATAGTGTGGTAAGTAACTCGATTGGTGTTTACTGATTTTACTTATATTTACTAGAATTTTGGATGATGTTATATTTTGTAGTTTGTTTGGTGTTACCATCTTGATCGATGGAACGAAAAAATTATGCATTTTATGGAATGTGTATGTTCTTGGACGTCAAACATATTTATATCTATACTTCCATACTACATATATAAAGAGAAAACATGTTTGCATAAAATTTAAAAATTGAGTAAAGTTGTTAAACTAAAATATCATTACTTATAAAAAGAAATGCAATTTATTAAATATTTAATTACTTATAATTTAAACAACTAATTTTTATCGCCCTTAATTACTCAACACCAATATATCTATATCTATTTCTATACTACATATAAATTGAGATCACATTTGCTTAAAACTTAAAAAATTGAGTAACTTTAATGTAAAGTACTGTGAGTTATAAAAAGATTTAAATATTTAAATACTTAGAATATAATTCACTAATTTTTTTCAATCTCAATTACTCACTCATATATACATAAAATAAAATAAATAAAATAAAAATTGTACACACAAATTGATGTTATTATACGCTGTCGTCGTTATGCGCGGATAATCGTTTATGCATCGTCCTCGCCGTTATGCGTGATTAGTAATCTATGAATATGATTAATTGGTTTGACGTCTTGAAGTCATTGACGAACGTTGTGGAATAGGGTGCTTGGTTATTTTGTTAAAGACAAATGGTATATCATTTGTTTCCTGAAATAAACCCGTAATTAACCTAAAGCTGTTAAACCGGATGAGTTATTACACTAATTGAGTGACTGGTTACGACTTAAGATAAATATTAAAAATAATAATAATAATAATAAAAAATAATAAAAAATCTGATTAGATTTTATATGATAGTTTCCATGTGAAAACTGAGGATACCATGAATAGCATGCTCTTGACGACACCAATTTTTATTTACGCCCGAGCCGTTATCTATCTATATCCACATTCTATATTATATTATAAAGCATTTAGAACATGCTAAATAAGAAAATATTAAAATTTTCAAGCAACACAATTACTTAGTATGGAATTGTGTTTGATACAATATACTGTAAAACCTTTATAAGTTAATACTCGATAAATTAATAAATTTGATAAAATTAATAATTCGTTTAGTCTCAATTGGGACTAGTACAAATTTTGACCCTAATTAATAAAATAATAGGATAATTTTTTTGAAACCTCAACGAAACAATAAATTAATATATATGTGATACGTTACAAAATTCTAAGACTGTTTAATAAAAAATAAATCCATAGTCACTTATTTTTTGTTGAACTTCATATCCTATATTAAGTTTATATAAAAATCTCCCCATTGCACTAAAGAGTTGGGGTGTTATCTTCTTTTCGAGTGACCGGTTCTAAAGCTATTGAATCATCCTCAACTTCATCATCGACCGGATTTGAATGGTAACTAGTATATTGGACTTGAAAATTTAAAGGTTATACGTAAAACATTTTTAAATTAATAAATTATTAATTTATCAATATGATAATATCTCGCTAAATTAGTAAAATATCACGGTCCCAATATTAATAATTTATAGAGGTTTTACTGTAGTAGCATTAGTTATAGTAACATTTTAAAGCACTTTTTGTAGACATGTTTAACATAAAAAATAAAAATACAATGTGATTTAAAAAAAAAAAAAATGTCTAAAACTATAACTCCTCTTTTAATTCATATTTTTAATATGCAAACATATTGTAATTCAATTAATTGAATGATAAATGATATTTGTAATTTTTGTAATAATTTGTGAATGTGTCTGATAAATGATATCTTATATTAGATTCTTTTACTATAATTGCATGATGTTTTTGATGTTGTAAAATATGCAACTGTTGTTAATAAAATTATCAATAATCACATTTTCTTGCTCCAGCATCATATTAGTACATGTTTCAAAATTCAAAATACATTGAAAGGTTGTCATATACAGATGACAAGTTTCAAAATTCAAAAATAATCTATCAATCAACCCTCTTAAAAAGGTTGCCGTACAAATTAAAACATAAATAACATATAATTTGAAGTCAATAGCAAGTCAACCTTAAAATTTAAAGAATGTAATCAACAACTTTTAACATATTTTCAAAATTTATAGAATGACAGAATAATCCAAGAAAAATCAAATTATTTGTTACAAATGAAAGGTTACGTGATTTAATTTTACATGATATCAGTTCATAAAACAAATTGTTTGCTACAAATGAAAAGTTACGTGCAGTGGCGGATCCAGGAATTTGCAGTAGGGTGTGCACAGTGTAAATTCATGTTTTTTTTTTTTTTTTTTCTCCCCTGGGTTCGGTTTTTTTAATGGATAAAGGTCTTTGCCTTATTTTTGCTTATAAGCATCATGCTATAAACTGCTGGCATCCTGACCCAAGTGTACCAATACTTAATTCTTATATATATATAAAACATATAAAACACTAAATTCTAAATTAAATAAATAAATAAATAAATAATACCTTGCAAGTTATAGGAGAAAAGTAAAAAGTCCATATTTGTTAACACTTAAAGAATATAATCTACTGTATTAAGTTAACTATCTTTAAAATAATATGAAGTGTGTAAATTGATGGGCTTAAAAATATGGGTTTTACTAATGAGCTTGGGCCTATCACTAATAGAAACAAGTCAATAAACCTACACTTTCAAAGTTTCTGCGCCTCTTCCTCAGAAACAGAGAAGATTGTTCCTTTCATCTTTTTCTTTCACTTTGGATTTACAGTTTCAAATCATTTACATTTTACATAATTCGTCTGGCTCAGGGTACGCACCCCATTTTTAGTGGGTATGCACTCTATGTAAATTCATGAATAAAAGGTTCAAAGTCTATTTTTTTTTACATTACAATGAGGATTGACAGGGTATGCACGTGCATACCCTGTTGTAGCTGTAGATCCGCCCCTGGTTACGTGATTTAATTTTACATGATATCAATTCATAAAACATTCATAATGATGGTTTACAAATATGTTTATAATATAATGAAGAGATTTATACTTTTGTTAGACCATAGTGAAAACTTATTTTATGCTTACATGTCATAAAAATGTTTAATATCTCGAATCTCTTCATAATTTATCGTATTTGATGTATATGTGATATTTATAAAGCTTTAAGAATATATGCACTGAAAATAGGTTTATACAACCAAAAGGTTTATAATTAATAACATGAACAATAATAAACTTTGATAAAGGCTTATCATAGTAGACGTCCTAATTACTTATGGTAGAGGGTGTCGTTTAAGTTTTTCCTTCGTCATATCAGCTCCACATCATTAAAAAAATACTTCATTTATTTTTTCTCTCAATTTTCTTTCAACCATTACAACACCTTCTTTCTCTTTCCTTCAATTTTTTTTAGAGTTAATTACATTAATGGTCACTATGGTTTGTCGGATTTTACGGGTTTAGTCATTGTACTTTTTTTTTCGCCGGGTCATGTCACTGTGGTTTGAATTGATCACGGATCTAGTCCATTTCTTATTAACTCTGTTAACATTGGTGTTAAACTCATGACAAACCAGTTAAATTACAAAAGTGCCCTGAACTTATTTTTCTTTTTATTTTTTCTAAGTTTATAATTAATTCTTAATCCAATAACACTAAAATTTTTCCGCTCCATAAGAACCTTCACTGTTACAAAATTTACAACCCAATTTAAACTTTTATAATTATCTACCACAAATTTAAGAATCCAATACAAACACCTCTTTTATCATTAACTTCAAAACTGAAACATGACAAGATAAGAAAAACCCAAATTTGAACCCTTAGTTTTTTAACCAATACAAACAAACAAATTAAAAAAACATAAATTGAAACCCATAAGATCTTGTCGGAGGGGTTACAGTGCTTGGGTTTGTTGTGATGGTTGATGGAGGACAGGAGTGGCTGATGACGGCTGGCCGCGAGTGGTGGTTTCCGGTTGGACGCATTATAGATAGAAAAGAGTGGGTGTGGGTGGTGGCGGTTGAAGATGATGGTGGAAACGGTTCAGATTGTGGATCGGGTGATGGAGGTGAAGATGATGGCGTTGGTTACATTGGTATGTAAAGTGAGACATGAAATTGTTAGGTGAGGGTGTGGGGATTTTGGTTTCAGGTTTATGTTTGTATAAGGGTTTTTACTTTTTAAGTTTGAATATGGGTTTCTGTGGTAGATTTAGAAGAGCGAAGAATGCAGAAGATGATATATAAGATAATAAGGATGTGGGTTTTGAATTCAGATATAGGTTTTCGTGGTTTTTGTGTTTGCATTTCTGCGCTTGTTTATACAGGTGGTCGGAAAAATTAACACGGTGACCGGAAAATATGGAGTTAAAAGGAATGAAGATGAGGTAGGAGATTAACTACAATAATAATAATAATAATAATAATAATAATAATAATAATAATAATAATAATAATAATTAAAAAGTCAATTATACCCTTAATAAAACATGCAAATAGTCAATTATACCCTTTTCTAACAGCTAAAATAGACGGAGTTAACAGAAATGGATCAACTGTAATAATTGCAAACCACGATACTAATTCACCTCATTTAGTAAAAGTACGTTGATGAACCAAGAAAACCACAAAACCATGAATATTTATGTAATTAACTCTTTTTTTTATATTTTGTATTATTTAAAAATACCCTTAATACAAACACAATCACCAACAACAACAAATAATAAGAATTATCACTCCTTAAAAGTGTACTATTATAACACCCCCAATTTCGTGATACGCAGCGGAATTCAAACTGCTACTATGACACAACAAGATAATAATGAAAACGATCTCTAAAGAATGCTGCTTTAAAAGATTTATCATTCGATTTATAAATATATCGTGAGCTTACAAAATAGGTCCCGCCATGGTTCCATTTCTACAAAATACATCAATATAAAGTCTTTGATGTTTTGTGAATGATAAAATAATTATAGCCTTCTTGATCTAGTCCTTGCTCTGTGTCAGCCTTCCGACATTATGGATCCGAAATACGCTACAAACCACAACACAAAGAGTGATCCATAGGTTATTGTTAAATGTTGAACACATAATGTTTGAAAGTAAGCATGCTATACACCCATAATGTTGAAAACATAATAGTTATTATTGTTTGATCCGATTTGATGTTTGGTACGGCTACCTCAAGTATATGATACTTGACCGCTTTGATAATGGCCGCCTTTCATGTGATACTTGTCGCTTTGTTGATACGGCCGCCTAAGTATATGATGTTGTTCCCGCTATTCGATAAGCCTTAAGTATAGATATTTGTGCCAAGTATATATGATACTTGAGCCCGCTTAGTGTTACGCCGCAAGTATATGATACTTGAGCCCGCTTGTTTGTCACTGCTCCATGCAACCGCTGTTAACGTGTTCCAATATTAATTGAAGAAATTTTGGTACCAATTCTAATAGGTAAATTCGTCAAGCTTTTACCTAATGTTACTCAAATATAGTGCGCTTTGTTTTGCTTTAACTGGTACATGCCAACACAAACGGGATTCGTCAATCCCAATAGATCTATTCACAATATTTGTGCTCACTCTCTCTAGTGATTAATGGTTCAATATTTAGGGACTTATGTTTGGCAATGATGGTTACTTAGTGACAATAAAACAATCAAATAAGCATATAGTTTGAAAGCAATGTGTTCGATTTAAAATAAAACATGTATTTTCCCCAAGGGCTTGTAAAACAATTAAGTAATAGAAAGTGGGGCTATTAACTCACTGTAGTGATCAGCAACGGAGTGTAACGATATATTCTATGTCAACAATAGAGTATGGCAAGACCACGATCTTTAACGATTATCTAAGAAAGCATAGTATTCGTGTTTTAGTATATTGTACGATATAAGTGTACAAGTATATGTAGTTTGTTGGCTTTCAATATGATGTTGTACATGAATCCTTAAGTTAAAGTATTCCTTAAATGTTGTTTGGCTTATAGCCCTTTTATAAATAACCTCGTACCATCATTCAGGCTATCAAAATCAAGAGGTCTTGAAGTAGTTTAACATTTCATATGGTCATTTACTTAGTTTGTCAAAGTCTAGTGAGCAAGTTTTAAAAACAAGTTTCGGTCATTAGACTTATACTAGCAGTGCGGCTAAGTTATGGTTAAACAATAATAATAAAACCATATTAAGGATTTGTCTAAGTTAGACAACCTCAAGAAAACAATCTTGACTCAATCTTGGCTTTATATTAGCCTCAAATGATCAATATATCACTTAAAGTTCTCACTAAGGTTGTTTTCTAGTCAACAACTGTGTCAGTTTTAGTTTTTGCCGTTTAGGTTTTGTCGCTCACTGCTTATGTGCTCCGAAGTTTTGTAGAAAAGTCATTCGAGCAACTTTCTTGTTTTACACTCAAGGGTCTCGTGAAAAATCGTGATCAGCAAGCTTTTTGTTCAAGCACTATATTTACCTCTAGTAACACTTAACTAGGCATAACTTTTTAACCACAAGTCCTTTTTAAGTGATTCAAAAGCCTAAAGTTTTACTTCCTCTAACAACTTCTCAAGCTTATCAATAGTCTAAGACCATAAGTTGAGTTTTACAACTTCTTTTGACACGCGGCTTTTGCCAAACTTTAAGTTTAGGTCTTGGCTACATTTCATAAAATTGAAGTGGACTTCCGTAAATGACCGTAACCATGGCTTTTCCAAATGAAATCGGTGTGCGATTTTGACATGTTTTGCCACATTTTGGCTCTCATTTACTCATCGGGATGAGTTATGAGGAGTTTCCACACGGTGAAACGAAACCAGTAAGACATAGTTATACAAGCATAGCTTGCTGAATTAACCTCAAGGTTTACTGAGATGATCAGTTTAATCAAACTTTGGGACTGTTGCAGAACTCAAGTTCATAGAACTTACCTAGGACTTGTTTTAGCTTGTTTTCATGGTCACAACCTCATGTACAACTTCAATTAAGCCATATTACATATACTACTTATATAAATTATATAAAATAATTATAGAGATTATGACACCCATATTAAATGACAAGAAAATAAACTCAAATCTTACAAGGATTAGGATGACAAGTTACTAGTACAACAAGAACTATTCAACCCTTAACCCTTCTAATCTCTAGTCCTTGTTTTGAATCTTTTCATCACTTGATTCAAACCTTTGTTAATCACCAAATAATCCCCTTTATCTCAGCCCCTAAAACCTTGAATAACTCCAAATCTAAGCATGGAATCACTAAAACAACACTTGGACTATGTAGAGCTCACTTAGGCCTTCATCTTCTTAGTGTAACTTATTGTGTGAATCAAAGTGGGTGATGGTGATATGATTTTGGAGATGGACAACCATGGGAGGTGAGATGAGAGGTTTTTGGTCACTTTTCATGTAAGAAAGAGATGTGTATGTGAAGTTATGTATAAGTGGGAGACAAGAGTTGAGAGTTGTAAGGCTAGGTGCTCCAAGCACAAGCCATGTGGCCTTGTGGCTTGCATGTACACGCCACCTCTCATATGAGGTGGTAGTGTCTTGTATTTTTAACTAGTTTTTGGTTTATGAGGTATAGTTTGGTCCCGGTAATTACTAATGTTAAGCCCTTAAGTCACGAAACTTAAAATCGGGTAACGTAAAAATGTAATACTTACAAAAATGTTAAAACTTATCAATATACTCCAACTAGGTATATAAAGTATGACAAGTCTAATAGAGCGCATTTATGTTGTTAAAACCTAATAACGTAGGTTCGAGTACGCGTATTACGTAAAGAGTAAAATATTTACTCAAAAATAACAAAGTGGCAATAGGTCATATAAAATATGACTATTGGTGAAAGTAGAGTATTTTGAACATATAGACTTATCGTAGTCTTGTGTTGGTCACAAGGAAAATTACCAGTTACTATTGGTTATCGTATTTGCTTTTACGTTACGGTAAAAGTCAAATAGTCAAAAGGCAAAGTCAAAGGTCAACTTTAAAAAGTCAAAGGGTAAAATAGTCATTTTACCTTATGAAAAATTACGGGTTGCTACAACTATCTCACTTATCTCTCTCCTCAAAACTCTTAGGAGTATAGTCTCGTAAATATAAAGAAAGCGGATTTTCCTTAAAGGAAAGAACATATAGGGTGTGGTGTTTACTATTTCTTTTGCCTACATGTCACCTTTCATTTACTTTTCCTGAACCCACACCCTACACACTTAAGGTGCAATGACACCTTTTTATTATTGGTTTTTGTTTTTCCACTTTATAGATATAGAGCAATGATGAATGACTTAAGATCAAATGAAAAGAAATCTTAAAATAAAAAGAATGAGAAATAACTTTAAAAACACACTATAGGTGTATCGACTTAAATTAGATGCATCCATAATATTTTAGATGCACCATAAGAATTTTTTTTAAGAAAAAATTAGATACATATACATATATTAAATGCATTTCATCAAGTTAAACAAATTCTATGTATTTTTCGTCCCCTGCGGGTTAAATTTGTTGTTAGTACTGCTTTGCATCATTTTCACTTCAAAATTACTTTCGGAACTAATTGGGATGCATCTAATCTAAGTAAATGCATCTCAAATGTGTAGTTATAATTATTTCTCATCATTATCATTTTAAATTTTCTTCTCTATTTGGTAACTGGTCATAATACTTGTGAGTAACATTTTGTCATCACTCCTAATACGAGTATGTAAACGTGTTATATTTGGAGGATAATTTCCACTCTCATTTACTTAATAGTGTGAATTGAAAGGTTTTATCAGGTGAAATTAGGTTATAGTAATTAAATAATATAATCAGATTAATATGCAGAAACCGTTTAATTACAAACCCTAACCACGAATCTATGTATATGTTACATTCATTAATTAAACTACAAAGATAATTAGGCCGTGTTCCTTTGATTTGTTTTGTTTGATCTCGTGAATTCTTGTAAAAGTAAGCTGCAGGTATCCACTGATACTGGTCACATTCGGAAACCGCTAGAAATTTGTATCTTGTTCAAATGTAGTGATCATAGATCACAGCCGAAAGTCAATCGATTCGACTTTAAACCCTAGTCGAATTTTAAGTCGACAAAAAGGGATTCATCTCTTGGGGTTTTTTGTCGACCGAACAAGAGAGAGAGGAGAGAAGTTAGGAATGTTGTATGTTGGTTTAATTAAGTAAAGAATGAATAAGCAGGGCTTCACTATACAAGGGATGTCTTCTCATTTACCAAAAATTCCTCCATCTTTCATTCATCCTCCTATAGTCCATATAGTTTACACTTTTAGTTATATCTTTTATAACTCATTAAATTAACCACGTTAATTTAAATCTCTCTATCCTCTTTATGTACATAATAAATATTCCTTTCCATTTGTGATGCACCGATGTGACCCCTTAGGTGTATATATATATAGAATCCGGATCGATTGATAAGATTTTTATTTTGAGAAGATTGAGAAGATTTTCAAAAACGATAGATTTGTAACTTTGATTCATGTTTTTCAAGCGTAAAACTCATTTTAATGTGATTAAAATTCAAGATGTGTAAATGTTTTTTGAATCACTGTTAAAAATCTCTCGATTTTGCGATATATGTAGAATACTGAATCATCTGTACAAATTTAATGAATCATTATCATAACTCGATTTTAACAATGATTTGTGAATCAAATTTGTGATTTATAGATTCGATTCACCATAAAATGATGTTTACTTGTGAATCAAATCAAAAACATGAATCAGTTTGTTCAAACGAAGATTTCTCAATCTTCTCAAAATAAAAACCTTCTCAATGGAGCCTATATATATATATATATCCGTGCACATTATTCTTACAGACTACCACGTGCAAGATTATTATATACCGGTGCAACCACTGCTTACAAAAGTCCCAACAAGACATATATAAGGTAAACGGGTCATAAGAACTCTTACACCCTGTAATTGTACTCCTCGATTACTTCAAGTTGCCGCAAATGGATAAGGATTATATGATAAAGTAGAGACTATTCTTTTGCGAGTACTATTTAAGAAAGTATCATGCATAGAGTGCGCTTCAACATACTTTCCATTCTCATTCTCGTTTTTAGGTACATTGACATGAAGTACATTCATTCAGCACAACCACACAATATACTCAATGTTATCTATGGAGGGATCAGAGTGTCTTCTCTTAATTTAAAAGAGTCTGCAAATTCCCTCCCCATCATTAAATCATTTATCCTTACCTCCCACTGAATTCAACATTAATACCCAAGGTTACACTTTTACGCAGTAATCGAAAACTAAGCCAAAACTCATTGAGTGACAAAACTAAACAACATAATATCTTAGGTAATGAAGATATCTCGCCGAGACTAACTTTTGATCTTGTCTATGAAATTTTCTAATGGATGGTCACCCAATACCTAGTCCTCGACTAAGTACTCGTGAATCTTCGCCTCTCTTATTTCTATTCTCAGGTAAATAAGAGATTATGCAGATCTTTTGCCATAATTGTACATGTTAGCCGTAAAAATTTTATTAGAAGTGATGGTCATTCACATTTAGGAACTTTGTAACGTGTGTTGGATATCGTACTAGAATAGTCAACGGGCTCGTGGATTGGACTAAGCAAATGGCTAGAAGTTATGTTAAGCTAGCCTTGTATAAGTTGTCATCCAATCCAAGTCCAATCCAAGCCCATCCCAAAGCCCATTAGGGCATATGTACTTGTACTATAAATACCCCTCAAAGTCTCATTTGAGGGGTGTGCTTGAGTGTGTTTTGTGTGTGTCTTTTCTTTCAAGTTATAAAAGTTTTCTTTCATCTTATTTCATACGCATAACATTGAATTCAAGTCACCATCTTTCTCATCTTTCTTTCTTTATCTTCTACGCATAATAGAGTGTTTGGTTTACGGGTGTTCATCTTGTGATAAGGTGGTATACGCGTAAGGTTGGTGTAAAAACAAGGTCCTACAATTGGTATCAATCGCCTAACAATGGTTTAGGAGTGGTTTTGGTTGAAGTTTTTTTGTGTAGTGTTACGCGTAGTCTTTCGTTCTCAAAGTTGTCTCGCATAAAACTTTAATTTTTGCACTAAAATCTTCAAGATTCTTATGTTTTAAGGTCTTTAGAGTGTTAAAGATTCTAGTTTTTGGAAAAAGTTCGAAGCTTTACGTGTTTTTCTTCACTTTTAAACTCGTGTTTATTTGGTTGTTCATTTCTACGCATAAGCAGAAAAAGCACTTTGGGTGATAAAGGTTAAATATTTCTTGGTATTTGAGTGTTTTGGAATCTGTTTGTGCATAAGAAATCGTTTGGAAAACTGGACATTTTTTACGCGTAAGAAAAGAAAGTCAAAACCCTATTTTACGCGTAAGCAAAAGTCAAACCCTAGTTTTACGCATAAGCATTTGGTTAAGAATCTTCGCAAAACGGTGACTCGCTGCTTCCCTCACTTAGATAAGTTTGTGGAACACTTCGACTTGTGAAATCTCACTAGCTTGGATAAGTTAGAGAGATACACTTCTTGTTTTACGCTAAGTTAAGCAAGTTTACGCATAAGATTTAAATCTTACGCCTAAGACGCGTGATTTACGATAAGCATTAAATCTTACGAGTAAGATATTTATTTACGCCTAAGAATAACATCTTACGCGTAAGGATATTTTTACGCATAAGAATTAATTATTACGCGCAAGGTTACTATTTTACGCCTAAGGTTCAAAACTTACGCCTAAGGAACAAAACTTACGCCTAAGCAACCAATTCCTACGCAGAAACGAAACGGTTTACGAGTAAGATTTTGAGCAAAACTTCAAACGGCTATAACTTTTGAACCGTAATCTGTTTTCAGCCGTTCTACCCATCAAAACGACCGTGAGAATGAGGAGAATGACACGCCGAATTAACTACAACCTTAAAGTTCATTTGGGTCAACCTTCAAGTCCTAAAAACGCTCCGAACAGAAGTTGTTGAGGTTTTTAAGTTTTTAGAGCAAATTTTCACTACAACAACCGAGCTTAATCTTCGTCAAACACAACTCCTTTATCGTTGAATCGATCCTACATCAACTTTATCATCAAAAACCTTCATCAATGGCTACTCAACAAGACATTCATGCAGCCGGTACCGAAAACCGTCCTCCTATGTTGGAAAAAGGTGGTTATCTTCAATGGACAAGTCGTATGCTTCGCTACATCAAGACCAAACCTAATGGAAAACTGATGATTCAATCCATTACGAATGGACCCTTCAAGCCTTGACAAGTCCAAGACCCTGGAAATCCTAATGCAACTCCTCCCGTCCCACCGTCTTTTCGATCAAGATGAATCGAATACATGAAGAGGATAAGAAGTAAGTCGAAGCAGATGACATGGCAATTCACATTGTCCAACTGGGTTTACCAAGAGAGATCTTTGCTGCTGTAGACAGCTTGAAACTGCTTCGATATGTGGGAACATGTAAGACGGCTATGTTTTGGAACCGAAATTGGTAAACAAGATATGGAGAACAAGTCGCTAACCGAATGGGAGAGGTTTACATCAACTCTAGGAGAATCCATTGAATCCTACTATGGAAGGTTTTGCACTTTGATGAACGAGCTAATCGTAAACAAGTTGGCACCCGTAACTATCGTGACCAATATCAAATTTCTCAACAATCTTCCGGAAGAATGGGGACGATATGTCACTATTGTCAACCAAACAAAAGACTTACATCGGGTGAACTTTGATCAACTAAACGATTTTCTGAAACAAAACCAAGCTGAAGTGAATGAAGTCAGAAAAGAAAGATTGGCAAAGAATCATGATCCATTGGCACTAATTGCAAAGACTCAAACCACAGTGAATACACAACAACAAGCTTCATCATCTTCCACTAACACCAACTTGCAGCAATACATTCCACAACCACAAGTTTTCTCCTCAACAACAATTCTATCCACCAGAACAACAAGTCTTTCAACAACAACATTATCCACAATACCAGAACAAGGAATCATGATCCTAAACTGAACAAGAACAAGCTTTGTCACATGCATTTGCATTCTTGGGTAAAGCATTCAAAAGTCGCTATTCCACACCAACTAACAACAACCAAAGGATTTCATCAAACACTCGCAAAGGAAATTGCACCGGTTTGAATATGGGTCAAAAAGGACAAATGGTTGGAGTTATTGGGAATCAGCAGGGATATGCTACTGGATTTCGAATGTGTAATCAGCGGTTCCGTGATCGTGGTAATCAGTTGGGTCATAATGTTGGAAATCGATGGGACGTAATGTTGGGAATAGAGCAGTGGGTAATCGAATGGGAATGTTGCGACCCAAATGTCGTGGGAATTATGGAAATGTGAATCGTGGTAATCATGTTAAGTGTTATAACTGTCAAGGAGTGGGTCACATGGCAAGGAATTGTCCAACTAAGCCAAAAAAGAAGGATCTTGATCTTCGAAAGCTATCATGTTGGTACAAAAAGAACAATATGGACTTCAATTGAGTGCTGAGGAACATAACTTTATGGCTATTATGGATGATTTGTAAGACCTCGAGGAAATCAATGTGAACTGCATCTTCATGGCAAATCTTCAGGAGACTAAGTATGACACTGACTTTGACGCACCTCCTGTCTATGACGCCAACGCAGATGTCGAGGTACCAATCATTGATACATGCTATAACAATGTCATATTTGATGTGTTTACTCATGACGAACAGCATTCTGTGACATCCGCACCTACTTATGATACATACCCGACAATCCGAAGTTGTAGCAATACTAACTCAAACTCCATGTGGTCCTAGTGGAGACTGTGTGGCACAAAATACTGAGACTGATGAGGAAACACGTGCTTATTTTGAAACATTAATCAATAACTGTGGCATTGAAATCGAGAAAGTTAAAATGGTCAATCGCGAAGTTAAGGCCGCAAATGCTAAATTGACCGTTGAGCTTGAGAGTTACAAGGAGAACGCAAAAGCTTTTGAATTTCATAAAAACAAAGAGTCAGAATTAGAAACTGGTTATCGAAATTCCGTTTTAAGAGAAAAACAATTGCAAATCAAGTATGACACACTTGATGTGAATTTGAACTTGAAAATAAAATCTTTAATCAAGGAAATTTCTGATCTAAATGACCAACTTTCTAAACAAAAAGCAACGTTTTCTGATCTTGACAAAGAGAAGAAGAAGTTGATAACTGATTTTTCAAAACGAGAAGATTCTCTTCTAGATGAAATTCTTGATAAAAATGAGAAGATAAAAAATTTAGAAAATTTGCTTGTTACAACGGGTCATTCAGCCAAATCAACCAATATGCTGATTAATCAAACAAATCCGTATTTTCATACAACACAAAAAATGGCTCTTGGTAACACACCTCCTTGTTTCCTCAAGAAAGCTCAGAAAGAACAGAATGTTTTGAACAATGGAAAACCTTTGCATGAACCCATAATTGTTCATGATTCTCTTGAAACGTTAGAACTATCTGAGGAGAGTAGATCAAAAATGAAACAAAATCATCTAGAAATCAAACCAATTGATTATAACAAATGGAACAAAATTAATGGTATTTCTTTTGTTTCTCAAAAAGAACAATTAAAGTTTTCCATAACACCCAGTGTTTCAAACAAAGTGTCAACACCGCTTCAAAACCGTTTCAAAACCAGCAACTCGTGTAGTTGTCTCAAAATATCTTTCGAAAATCGAACAAATGTCTTCAAACAATCCTTTTAACACAAGTGATGCTAGAAGTATTTTAGACGATGTTAAAACTAGAATTGGGAGACTTCAAGAGATTGTCAAATCTAAAACCAATATTACAACTAACATCTGGTTTTCTAGTTTTGATGATGAAAATAAAAGTTTTTGAAATCAAATTGCCCTCACCAATAACATCAACTCAAGGGTAATTCATTTTGAACAAGCATTTTAAAGAAACAAATGACTTTGCCAAGGACCATAAATCACTGGTAAAGCAAGCTAATGAAAGTGTTGAACACATCAAAGTTTTGGAAAATTTAAATGATTCTCTCTTCAAGATGTTCTCGACTATCGATATTATGTCCATTATTTTACAAACATATTCTGTTGAAGATCATGAAAGACTCCATCTGAGACCTACGAAATTGTTTCAAAATATGAAAAAGATCTTGAAAAACTTGAGAAAGAAAATGTATCATATTTTAAACAACTTGATCGAAAAACTGAGGAATGCAAGTATGACAAACTGTCATATGAGCGTGCCTACAATGACATGAAAGTGAAAAATGATATTTTGAGGGCTCAACTGGAATGTCAAAAAGGAAAGGCAGTGGATATTAAGATTACAAAACCATTGACTTAGGAGCAAATAAATGTTCCCAAACCGGTTTTGAAACCAAAAAATGTCTGTTTCTATGCCTCCTCCAAAAGTCAATGAGAAAAATGATTTATCAAAACCAGTCACTCCACCTGCCTTGCCTAAACAAAATGTTGAAAAAGGAAAAGCGGTTATCGAGAATCCAAAAGTTTTAGCACCTGGTCTTTTTAAGATGAGTACCACTAATGCGTCTGCCTCCACATCTAAAACATATGGAACAAACGACATAAGTTTAGAAAAGCACTCTAAAGAGACTAGGAAAGTTGAAACCACTTTTCTAGATAAAAATGTGAATCCTAATGCGTGTGCCTTACCTTCTACAGGACTAGAAAGCACCTCTAGGAGCAGCAGACTAAAGCCTAAGAGCAATACAAGGAACAATAGAGTCTCGCATGCCTCTAAGAGTAGTAGCTTGAATAAAGAGAAGAAAGTAGAAGAACACCCTAGGAATTTACCGCTTTATAATAAGAAAGACATTTCATCTGAATGTAATGAACCTATGAAACTTGCTAAGTCTAATGAATGTGTTGAATCTCTTTGTTTAACTTGCAAGAAATCTTTAATTAATGTTCAAGATGATTGTGTTTCTAAGAATGTGAATGATAAGCCTGTTAAGAAGAACGTTCCAAAAAGAACTTATGCTAAACGAATAGGAAGACTAGTTGCAAGACTTAGGCTTTACACTACATATAGGGATCATTATGTTTACTTTAAGGATGACATTTGGAAACCCACGGGTAGAATTTTCACACCTGAATGGTACAATGAGTGACCAACCGAATACCCAGAGAAAACTTCTTTGAGTGTGATCAAGATTTTACCTCTAACCCAAAGGAACCAAAATCAAAACGGTTTCCAAAATCTTCTTCTTTGTTATTGGCGGGTTATCGAAATATGTCTTTGGATCGTCGACTTCGGTTGCTCCAAGCACATAACCGGAATCAAGTCACTGATCAATTTCGCCTGAAATTCATGGGAACCATACGCTTTGGAAATGATCATGTAGCAGCTATCATGGGTTATGGAGATCTACCTTTTGGAAATTATTTGATCACTCGGGTTTACTATGTCGAAGGGTTGGGACACAATTTGTTTTCGGGCAGGTTACTGTGATGCATTTAGAGGTTGCTTTTAGGAACAAATGCTTGCTTCGTTAGAAACTTGGATGGCACTAATCTCTTAACCGGGAATCGTGATACAAACTTGTATGCTATCGACATAAACCAAATGGCCTCTTCATCACCAATATGTCTTATGACACGAGCATCCGGAACAAAGTCCTGGTTGTGGCACAGACGATTATCTCATCTCAATTTCGACACCATAAACAAACTTGCCAAAGACAACATCGTCAACGGACTTCCAAAGTTCAAATACACCAAGGATCACTTATGTCCATCATGCGAACAAGGAAAAGCAAAAGAGCATCATATAAACCCAAATCCGTACCTAGTTCGGAAGCAAAGTTGCATATGTTGCACATGGACTTATGAGGCCCAATGAGAGTTGAAAGCATAAATGGGAAAAAGTATATTCTTGTTATCGTCGATGATTATTCGAGATATACATGGGTTAGGTTTCTGAGATCAAAAGACGAAGCACCAAGCATCATCATCACCTTTCTAAAACGTATTCAAGTACTTCTTCAAACTCCAGTAAGGGTTGTAAGAATGATAACGAGATAGAATTCACTAATCAGGAGTTAAGAGCTTATTTTGAAGATGTTGGAATCACACATCGACATCGCTTGTTAGAACTCCACAAGAGAATGGGGTAGTTGAAAGAAGAAATCAACTTGTGGAAGCCGCCGCACAATGCTAATATATTCTAGTGCACCGTTATTTCTATGGGTCGATGTTGTTGCCAACGCTTGTTTCACTCGAACCGATCCCTCATTCATCCAAGATTTAATAAAACCCCATATGAACTAGTGAACAACAGAAAACCTGATATCTCTTACTTTCATGTGTTTGGCGCTTTGTGCTATCCGACAAACGACAAAGAAGATCTAGGAAAACTGAAAGCTAAAGGTGATATTGGAATCTTCATTGGATATTCAGATAACTCGAGGGCATTCAGAGTGGTAGAAGAAATAGGAGGATCATGGAGACGATGAATGTGAATTTTGATGAACTTTCATGAATGGCTTCTGAGAGACTCGCTCTAGAACCCGCACTAAACCCGCAGACTTCTGGACACATCAGTTCATGACTTGTACCACAAAGAGCACCATCAACTTTTGCTGACACACCTCATCAACAAGAATGGGAGAAATTCTTTGAGTTAATGTTCGATGAATACTATGGTGGAACTTCGACAAATGCATCAAACCATCATTCCGCTGCACCCGCTCAAAATCACCTACCACATCCACCAAGATAAGATGCATCTACCACGGTCGAAACCAATGCACCAACTCCATCAACATCATCTACATCTACTCCAGCAACTCCAATTCTTCAAACAGCTTTACCAGCAGGTGATGAGCAAATTCAAAACAAATCATTTCAAGAAGAACCTACTCAAAACCAGAACGATGCAACGTTAGATGAAGACTTATTTGAAAACCCGTTTGCTACGGAATCACCTGAATCATCTTCAAGCTTACGAGAACCATCTAACTCGCACTCGTCTAATCTACGGTATCCTTCTACTCTGAAGTGGACTAAAGACCATCCGCTTGAACAAGTTATTGGTGAACCGTCAAGGCCAATTCAGACGAGACGCCAACTTGCCACCGACAAGCGACTTATGCATTTACCTTTGCTCGATTAGCAATATAGAGCCAAAGAACATTCGCGAGGCAATGGCAGAACCCGCATGGATAGAAGCAATGCGAGGAACTTCCAATACCGCCTACATGACTCTTGGGATATGGTTCCAAGACCAATTGACTTTCGAGTCATTGATCTTAAATGGTTATGGAAGAACAAAAGGGATGAAGAAATGATCAATTTGCAACAAAGCTCGTCTTGTGGCCAAAGGATACAGACAAGAGGAAGGAATAGACTTTGAAGAGTCATTCTGCGTAGCTAGACTTGAGGCAGTCAGGATTTTCTTAGCCTATGCACGTCACACAAAACATCATGGTTTATCGATGGACATTAAGACCGCGTTCTTGAATGGAACTCAAAGAAGAAGTGTACGTGAGTCACCTTAAGGCTTCATAGACATGGAACATCCGCACTACGCCTACAAACTCAAAAAGGCAATCTACGGATTAAAGCAAGCTCCGAGAGCGTGGTATGACGAACTGTCCTCCTTCCTTATACTAAACAATTTCACCAAGGAACGGTCGATCCTACCTTGTTTACACAAAAATGCAAAAACGACATTTTGATTGTTTAGATTTACGTGGACGACATCATTTTTGGGTCCACTAATCCGAATCTTTCAAAATATTTTGAAAATCTCATGAAAAGCAAATTTGAAATGTCCATGATGGGGGAACTAAATTTTTTTCTTGGTTTACAAATTCATCAATCCCCACGTGGAATTTTTATTAATCAATCTAAATATACAACTAAGATTTTGAAAAATCATGGTATGGATAATTGTGACTCTGTTGGCACACCAATTGTAACATCACCAAAAATTGGAGCCGATTTGTTTGGGAAACCTATCGATCCGAAGAAATATTGGAGCATGATTGGTTCTCTCATGTACCTTACTGCTAGTCGACTGATATTCATTTTTGTTTGCTTATTAGCACGGTTTCGTGCAAAGCCTACCGAATCGCACCTCAAAGAGGTTAAAAGGATCTTTCGTACCAAGACATCCATTCACAAGGGTCTTTGGTATCCGGGAATCTAGATTTGATCTAATTGCCTTTTCTGCATGCGGACTACGCAGTGATCAAGTTACAACAAAAGTACATCCGAGGAGCACAATTTTAGGGTGAAAAGTTAGTAAGCTGGTCTTCAAAGAAACAAGATTGCACTGCACTTTCAACCGGTGAAGCTGAGTATGTGTCTCTATCTGCGTGTTGTGCTCAAGTTCTATGGATGAGAACACAACTCACAGATTATGGCTTTACTTTCGATAAAATACCTATGTATTGTGACTCGAAAAGTGCCATAGCCATATCATGCAATCCTCTTCATCACTCAAAGACTAAGCATATCAGAGTCCGCTATTACTTCATAAAAGAACATGTGGAAGAAGGTAATGTTGAATTATTTTTCGTGAAGACCGATTACCAACTCGCCGATCTATTTACTAAAGCCCTTCCAAAAGAAAGGTTTAATGATTTAGTTCGACGAATTGGAATGCGAAGCCTAACCCCTGAGGAGTTAGAACGTCTTCTAGAATCTTCTTGAAAATGATTTTCCAAAAGCTTCACAGAAATATTTTTGAAAAATCAAAATACAAAATTTGAAAAACCTTCAAAAGCAAAATATAAAAATATAAAACTTTCAAAAATACAAAAACAATATAAAATCAAAAATCCAAAAATATTCTTCTCACGACATGTCTCTCGTATAATCGATATTCTCAGACGCTTCTAGAAATGTCATGCAACAATGATACGGGCATGTACAGATGCTTGAGCGAGAGTTCTTTAAATGTTTTCCAAAACATGTCGTTTCTCAAAATTTCTTAAAAAATTGCTTTCGTATACTTCAGTACAAAACCCGGACAAAAATGATGACTTTTGATTATTTACAAATCAAAACTTGTGTTTTCAAAAAAAAAAAAAAAAAAAAAAAAAAAAAATCAAGTGTACGCTTCAGTGCACTACATTTAAACCTGGTGAGAAATCATCATCATCTTGAGAACCTTTTCAAGATTGTTCAAAAAGATTTTCAAAATCTTTCAAAATATTTTGTGCTCAAGATAACTCCCTCTAAAACCCTTTAATTGATTATGCTTTATTAAAGGGGGAGTATAAAACAAAAATGTTCCAAATTCATGCTTAAATCAAACCGGTGTCTCCCCAAAAGTTTCTAAAATGTTGTTTAATCCGTTGATATCAAAAATATCACGAATATGCTATTTTTGAGGGGAGAAGACGTGATTAAAATGTGATCAAAAAGTTTAATGATCGGTGTTTGAATCTCAAAATGAGCTCGACCCAGTCGGAAAAAATGAATTGACGGAATCAAAGTCAAGAATGTACCATCTCGATAAACTTGTGATAGATATGCACTTTCATGGGTCTAACCTCCTTTTCAAGGAGTGTTTACAACTTCAAGTTAGTTATTAGAGCTAGTTGTCACCTAAAAACTCACAATGGAACTCTTTAACTAGGCAACGCGAACGTGTCTCGTGGGGAATTGTCTATCATGAGCCGATCAATTCAAAAGTGCGAACTCTACCCTCTATGTGCAGATTTCTGTCAAAACTTATAAGCACATGTGAAGGGGGAGTGTTTCTGAAAATATAAAACTCTCAGAGTGTTCCAAACATGTTTTCAATCATAAACACTTTGAGAGATTTTCAAGAAAAATGGTTTTATGGCAACATGGGATAGTCATGGAGTTATAAGGTGACTATGGATAGGTAAATCCATCCTATGATCCGCCAGAGCCGGAGGGATCTACCCAAGGACACCACTAATATTTAGTATTAGAAGTCCTCAGGTATGATTGAAAAAAGGAGTAATGTGAGAAAGGAGAAAGAAGGGGTTGAAGAATTAAAAAGAAATATAATGAAAAAGGGTGAAAATAAATAGCCCTCCATAATCAACCTTAGGCGTAAACCGGTTCAATTCATATGCTACTGGTTGTCAGTTAGATGACACTAGTATTGAAGACAAAGACGTCATGGACCCAAAGGACGCATCGCACTAAACCTTCTAGCCACTCAATTCCTCTCAAAAGGATTTGTTTCATTCTCACTGAGAACCCTACATAATCTATCGACTTTCTCTTAGAGATCGTTGATATTGAAGAAGGAGACCCTCTCCCTAGTCTCCGCTCAGGAAAACCACAATGCACTATTGAGTTTAGAGCCACGAGATTCATCAAAAGATCTCATAGGAACACATGACATTTCATCGCTTTCTGTTCATCTATAAGGACACAAGTGATACATTCTAGAGTCCTACGCAGATCTTAGCAATCTGCCGGAACATTTATGAGAAGTTTCACATCTGTGATCTTCAATGATTGAATGGAAACTCCTGCCGTGGTCAACATCAAGCGCCCCTACAGCAGTCACTTCGGTAACTCCCCATGGATTATGCTTAGTGGTCTCAAACGGTCTACAGTCGTGAGGTGATGCTTTGGTGTACCTCAGCGACTCATCTGAATTGTAGATGTACTTCGGTATATCGCGTTATCTCACTTGTGGGACTCCAGCTCAGGAACGGCCTTTGTAAGAATTAGAGACGTGTTTTCACACTATGCTTAACACACCTCGAAGTTCAAACTTGTAAGCACTGGATTACTTCTAACCCATGTTTTTTATGTTTTCTTCTTATGGATGCTCAGAGGAGGAAGAGATCGTGCAGATTCTCCACATGCTCATACCAACAACACATGAAAGTTCTCATAAAAATCAAAGGCTACTCAAAGTTAAAAATGATTCTTCGTCATTGTCAAAGAATCTACAAAGTTTAAAGACTAAAGAACTTCTCAAACATCAAAGTCAAAAAGAAGTGTGAGCATGGTGGAGAAAGACGTGAAGACACCTACATCAAAGAAGTTGACAAATGGCTCTATACCACATTAACTGATCACAAAGCATGAAGGAACAAAAATCAAGACTATTCTATATCTACACACAAAGTTCAAGCTCAAGGAAAGTAAAGACCTAATCAAGTGGAGCATCTTTTGAATGACCACCCCTTAGTGGGAGATTGTTAGCCGTAACAATTTTATTAGAAGTGATGGTCATTCACATTTAGGAACTTTGTAACGTGTGTTGGATATCGTACTAGAATAGTCAACGGGCTCGTGGATTGGACTAAGCAAATGGCTGGAAGTTATGTTAAGCTAGCCTTGTATAAGTTGTCATCCAATCCAAGTCCAATCCAAGCCCATCCCAAAGCCCATTAGGGCATATGTACTTGTATACTATAAATACCCTCAAAGTCTCATTTGAGGGTGTGCTTGAGTGTGTTTTGTGTGTGTCTTTCTTTCAAGTAACAAAAGTTTTCTTTCATCTTATTTCATACGCATAACATTGAATTCAAGTCACCATCTTTCTCATCTTTCTTTCTTTATCTTCTACGCATAATAGAGTGTTTGGTTTACGGGTGTTCATCTTGTCATAAGGTGGTATACGCGTAAGGTTGGTGTAAAAACAAGGTCCTACAGTACATCAAGTCATCACTACCATGACGCACAAGCAGTTGCGAAAAGGTTTTAAGAATGTAATAATGGACAAGACCAACGATTACTCATTAGAATAAAGTTTCATTCACTTATTGTCCTGCAAGGTCAGGCCCTAAGTTATTTGGAGGAACCATGGGTGTTTTCACTGAAGAGCAATAAGATATCTCATATTTCTTTAGGAGATTTCTAGTATACTTCTCTTGACTGATAGAGATTCCTTTATCAGTTTGCTTGATTTGAAGTCCAAGGAAGTATGTGAGTTCTCCCATCATACTCATTTCAAATTCCTTTGTCATCAGTTTCTCAAACTGTTTACAAAGTTTGTAATTTGATGACCCAAATATGATGTCATCAAATACACTTAGACCAATAGTACATAACCTTTAGTTCTATAGATAAACAAGGTGTTGTCTATCTTTCCCCTGAAAAATTTGTTTTGAATAAGAAAGGTTGAGAGAGTTTCATACCATGCTCTTGAAGCTTGCTTTAGTTCATAAAGGGTTTTGTCAAGCTTTTCATGGTCAAGAAACTCACTACTTTCAAATCCAGTTGCATAAATTTTCGAAGAAAATGCACTCTGACATCCATTTCAGATGGGTTCCGCATAGGCTGCCGAGGAGCCCGCTCTAGCAACTGGAGCAAATGTTCTTCATAGTCAATTTCTTCTTGTTGATTATATCCTTTTGCAATAAGTCTAGCTTTATTCTTAATGACTATTCAATTTTCATCAGTTTTGTTCTTGAAGACCCATTTCATGCCAATGACTAGAACATCTTTTGGACATTTGTCTAAAGTCATAACTTTGATTCTGTCAAATTGTTCTAGTTTAGCTTGCATGGCTAGTACCCATATTGGGGATTTCAGGGCTTCTTTGACAGATTTTGGTTCAACATCAGAGAGAAAGTCAACAAACATGCATTCATTAGCTGATGCTAAAATTAGTTTGCAACCATGCTTCTGGTGAGCATGCCTTAAGTAGGTTATACAATGATGTTTACAAGATCAATGTTATGAGATCTTGTCTATCTATCCCGAGTTCTAGGATATGGATCAGGACCATTTGAGGTCTGAGAGGAGAGTTGAACTTTAGGAAAATTAGTCTCAGTGACTATAACTTGAGGTTCACCAGGTTGTTCTTTTTCAACACTACTCTCAGTTTCTTGAACATGTTGTTCAAGGTGAGTATCCCTATCAGGGACTTGATTTACATCAATGTATTCACTGATGGTTGGTTGAGGAAGGTTATGAGGAATGATGTGGTAGGATAGGTCTGCATCAGCTTGATACTGTAAAGAGGGGTTAGTATCAGGATGATATTCATCAGGTGGATACCTTGATGAGTCATCATATCAATTTACTCACTGAGGTATTTGAAAAACTGATTGCCTCAGTGCTTTCATCAAAGCTGACTTGGAAGGTTTCCTCATTTTGTTGTCTCCTTATATTAAAGACTCTGAAGGCTTTAGAAACAAGAGAGTATCCAAGGAAGTATCCATCATCTGCCTTGGCATCAAATTTGCTTAGATGATCCTTGTG
Organism: Chrysanthemum makinoi; assembly: GCA_910596185.1. Classification (NCBI taxonomy): domain Eukaryota; kingdom Viridiplantae; phylum Streptophyta; class Magnoliopsida; order Asterales; family Asteraceae; genus Chrysanthemum; species Chrysanthemum makinoi. The sequence goes on from OU343220.1 coordinate 175,469,369, forward strand.
ATTATGAATAAACACAGGGCACCCAAACGCACGAAAATAGCTGATGTCAGGGATTCTTCCTTTAAATATCTCATAGGGTGTTTTGTTATGTCTTTTGACAATGATGGACCTATTTTGTGTGTTACGGGAAGTTTTTACTGCTTCAGTCCAGAAGTGTTTAGAGAGTACTCAACCATTCAACATTGTTCTTGCAGCTTCGATGAGTGTCCTATTCTTCCTTTCTACAACTCCATTTTGTTTAGGAGTGTAGGGAGAAGAGAAGTTTTGAGATATTCACTTCTCATCACAAAAACACTTAAGGTCCTGATTTTGGAATTCAATCCCATTGTCAGCCTGATTTGTTTGACTTTGATGTCATTTTGGTTTTCAATGTTTCTGACAAAGGATATGATGGTTTCAGCCGCCTGACTCTTCTTTGTGAGAAAGTAAACCCAAGTGTATATTGAGTATTCATCTACTATGATAAGGGTATACTTCTCATGATGGATGGACATTGGACTGCCAAGTCCAAAGATATCTATATGGAGTAGATGAAGGAAGCTTCTTATAGAGTTTTTTTTGTTTTTGTTTTGAAGGATGCTCTATGATGTTTTCCCTTTTCACTAGCAGATCATGGTTTATCCTTTGAAAATACAAGGAATGGTAGGCTAAGAACTTTGTTTTGTTTGGCAAGGTTGTTTATGTTTTCGAAGTTTAAATGGGAGAGTCGTTTGTGCCAAAGCCAATTCAAAGTTTTAGTGGCTTTAGCAAAAAGACAAGTTCCACGTTGAGTCAGTGTTGACATGTCCAATGCATAAATATCATATCTTCTAGGGGCTATAAGAACAATTTCTTTATTATAATTGAAGATTGTGCCTTGCCTATCATCAAATTGAACTATGTACTTAGCATCACAAAGTTGACTGACACTTATAAGATTGTACTTGAGACCATTTACATAGGAAATTCTAGTAAAAACTATTTCACTACAATTTACTTAACCATAACCTTCAGTGGTACATGATGAATTATCAGCAAATATTACCTTAGGTCCTGGCTCTTTTACATATTTGTGTAGAAACTCTTTCACACCAGTCATACTCCTTGAGCATCCACTGTCTAGATGCCAAACAGGCTCTCTGGCATGTCTCTACACAAATAGTAAACCGAGTTAGTTTTTCTTGTGAACCCACTTTCTGGTGGGTTTGGCCTTGTAGGTATTTTTAAATCTTTCAACAGATTCATGGTCAGTGGTTGAGTGGACAATGCTTCCACATGCTTTGCATTTGGTGTTAGAAGACTCATTTGACTGAGAGGATTCAGTGACAGATCCTCTTCTGGCATGAATAATCATGTCATGTCCTGAGGTGTCATGTGTTGGGTCACCACAAGTATCACAACATGGATACAATAAACAGTCATCAGTGTGATGGTCATTGAATCCACAGTATGTGCAGGGTGGAAAAGGCTTTGCCTTTTGTCTAAATGCTTGCTTGGAAGATGAAGCATACTGAAATGGTTGAGTCTTGTAGTTTGCTTTTGCATTCAGGGATGCAATGTGAGATTTGTGATATGAGGTTCTGTGATCTTCCTTTTTGAAAATCATGCAAAACAGAATCCTATAGCAATTATCAGTTGTGTGATTTATGTAATTGCATAGTTCACATTTCATTGAGGGTTTTGGTGTAGTTTTAGGTTTGGTATTGCTTGAGGAAGGTGTTTGGACTCTTTAATCTTAGATTGAGGAGCTTTTTCAGAGGATTCAAATTTCTCACTCAGCTTCCTAACAAGTTCAGCCAACTGATCAACTTTAGAATTAGTGTCATTGGTCCTTTCATTAGTAGGGATCGAAGGTTTGGGAGATTCAGTAGGAACTGAGTCTTTGTTTTGATTAGTGGAAGGTCTTTTTAGGATGGTTCTTCCAAGTCCTGATCTCTTTTTTGGAGAGTGTTGGGAATAGACCAAGGATGTGAGGTCTAAATTGGGTAGGCTCCCTGAAGGACTATCATTGAAGGTAAAGGTGTGTGGGTTTTTGATTCAGACTCATTGATGGACTCAGTTTGACTGGGTTCATCAGTGACTCCAAGCATTTCTTTGATAGCCTGACTTTCAGGTTCCAAGATTTTATCCAGTGTTAAAGTAAGGCAACTTACTGTCTGGGTTTACTCTTTCAACCCAGTCAATGGACTTTGGTTTTAATTCTTTTTCAAAGGAAATGCCAACAGGAGTGAAAGCTTTTTCACTTTGATTGTTACTTGGGGACTCAATGAGTTGATCTTATCCTAGGACTCGCTTATAAGTGCTAGGAATAAGATTGTAGACAGACTCATAAACTCTAGGAATTTTAGCTGTCCAATTTTTAATAACGAGGTTTTCTTAAGTTCTTCAAGAGCATGATTTTGTTTCACAAGTTCGTTGTTTTGAATTTGAAGTGTGGCATCTTCAAGTTTGGTTTATTTTAAAGCAAAAAGTTCATCTCTACACTTGTTCAATTCAAAAGTGAGTTTATTGTTTTTCGAAAACATATTTACTCTTTGCTCTTTAAAAAACGTAAGATCCACATCAACTTAAATAAGATTGCCAATCAGAATTATCATCCATAGATAGTAAGATATTTACCTTTCTTATGGTGATGTTGACCCATTCTTCATTTATTGCATGACTTTTTCCAATAGTTAGCTTTTCACCCTCTGCAAGTGCCATTAGTGCACTGAATCTTACTTCATCATCAAAGGAGACATCTTCTTCATCCCAACCAAAGGTTTTAGCTACGAGCCCTTTATTCTTTCTCTGAGAAAGTTTAGAGGTCTGTGTAGACAGAAAAGTTGATAGTCCAGCCTCAAGAAGTGCAAGTTTAGTTTTAGCTTTTCTATACTTAGCTTCAAAATCTTTTTGATCCTTTTGATAAGTTTTGTTTTGAAAATGTTGAGATGACTAAAGCATTTTTTTTTGAAACTTGCTAGTTCCTGAGGAAGAACTGTTTTTTGAAAATTTGTATGAAGGTTCTGAAGTGGTTTTTGAAAGACAGTGTTTTCCAAAATGAACCTTTTTACCACATTTAAAACATTCTGTGCTATCACTCGCTTTGGAACCTGAAAATTTTGACTTGTTTCTTTTGATAAAACGTTTTGGGTTTGCAAGGAGTGCCCTATCTTTAAATTCAATTTGCAAATCATTTAGGTATTCCCCACCGGTTCTTTCATAAGCCTCATCATTAGAGTGTTCTTGAAAATCTTGCACAACACCATTAGAAAATAATCCAGTTGATATAGGTGCAATGGTCAGGGCCTTTTGGTCTCTTGAGCCTTTTTTGAATTAGGGTATCTCTTAGAGATTAAGTTGTCTTCATAGAAAAACTTCTCATAGATTTCAGGGAGCTCCAGATTTTGAATATGATTAGCATTTATAAGACCCTGAGAGAAGCTTAACCACTTCTCAGGAGATCTGCCAAAGCCAACATTAATCTCATGCTTAGACAGGGTGACACCATCATTGGACAACTCATTGAGCAATGTCTTATAACGCGGGTATAAGTCTCCGAGAGACTTTCAAAATCTTTGGCTATGAAAGTGTTATACTCAAGTTTTAGGTCAATTATCTTGTTTTCCTTAGTATCTGAGGGACCCTCAAAGCTATTAACCAAGTCAGTCCAATTTTTTTGGCTGTTTTACAGTTAATGACTGATTCCATTATATCGTCAGGGAGATAGGACATAATGATGCTTTTGAGGCGTTGGTCCTGATTGACCATCCTTCTCTCATCAGGAGTTCATTGAGCTTTAGGCTTGGGCAAACCTTCAGCAGTTATAGGGACAAATGAACCATCATTAATACACTTGAGGTAGTATGGTTTCATTCTGGTTAAGTAGCAAAACATGCTCTTTTTCCGCTTATTGAATTTCCCAACTTCCAGTCAGGGAGCAACAACTGAATAGCTTCCTCCTTTTTTGTCAACTAGTTGGGGCACATCACTATCAACCATGGTAGGATCTTGATTTTAAAAACTTTGATACTACGTAATTAAAAAGTTTTATAAACCATAGACTTCGATATCACTTGTTGTTCCCTTTAGCTTGGTTAGAATTAACTACAAAGTTAATTTGTCCAAGCTTCATGACTTAGCAATGTTATGAGAAATACTTTGTTAATTTATAAACGTAAAGTAAAAGACACAGTTTTTTCAACGTTTAATTCTATTTGCAATTAACAAAGAATTATACCCAAGTGTTTGCGAAACACCACTTGGGATTAAATGAAAATTATGGTAATTCTCCTCTCTAAACTTAAGCTAAGCTTAAATACAACTATGCTAACAAACTGAGATATTCTCAAGGACTTAGTTGTATTTGGAGGAGAGAAAGGTGTTTGTGAATGTCAACGCATTAAGTGCACAAACTTTTTAACCTTTTTACTCCTACTTATGATCCTATTTATACACAATGGTTTACAACCGTTATGAAAAAGACAAATATGACCTAAGATAGTTTAGACAAAATACTTGCATATTTTGTATATGTTACAATTCCTACTTTAGGAATGGGAAAATGGTGCTTTCTGAGTAGCAGTGATGACACCGCTCTTGGTCTTTAGCCTTTCATGGAAAGTTTAAACTTTGCTTGATAGGGACTCCCCCTTAATCGCTTCAAACTTATCCCGCCTTGTTCCGCCTTTACTTCAGTCTTTTAGCCTTCTGTCTCTTCAGTCTTTAAGTCTTCATTCTTCATAGTTGTTGAGGAGACTTGGGGTTCAGTGAGTTATTTTCATCATTCACTGAATCCATCATCTTCTTCTTTGGCTCATGTATCATTCACTGAGTCCCACTTCACTGAATGGAGAACCTTTCTTCTTAGGCTCGTCCTGAGCTTCTTAAAGACGACTCACTAAACAACTGTTCATTCATTGACTTGTGTATGTTTAAGGTTATTAAACACTTGGGTTATTTTATCTTCAATTCCTAGTTTAAGGGAGTTTGGGAATTCACTGACCCAACACCCAAGAAGTAATAGTCCCAGCAGGTTCATTTCTCAACTACTTGTGTGCATTTCCAGTAAGGGTTTGGGAAAGATGTCTAACATGAGTTGATCTTCATTAACATTAGGAGTGCAGAAAAGGTTAACAGTCTCAAGTACTCACTCAATATGTTCATTTGCATCTTCATTTTTTGCTCCGCTGAAAGTTTTGTCTCAGAGCTCCTTAAGGATTTGTTCCTTCAGTTCAAACACAGTGGTATCTCTGATTTTTGGCCAAAAAATTCACAGCCCATAGTTAGCTCGGGTTTGAGCCATGTACTCCTCCATTGTTTTGTTAGCCATCACTTCTTCTGCTTTTTCAACTACCTTATTCATAACCTGATTCTCGGGATGAGTAGGTAATTTGGATTTTGGTGAACCCAAATGAATTGGTGGATCCGTGTTGAAAAACTTTCTCCTAAAATGAAAAATTTGCTCTGATTCGTTAACAGGTTCGCAAAGTTTCCAACTTGTACTTCTGGTCATGCACTACCTGGAAACAAACAATAAGTGTTTAGTAGATTAAGCTAAGAAAAGTAAAATACGAAGATATAATGAAAAACTGAAAATCTGCAGAACAAACAGTCGATACACCGTATACACTGATCAATATACCCCATATGCCAATGTTCAGGATGATACGCCGTATCCCATATCAGAATACGCCGTATGCTGTTTATAGCTGAATACACCATATCCACAGACAAAGATACGTCGTATTAGACACCTGACATGTAATATGCATAAATACGCCTATGTCTGTTTATAGTCAAACGCCTATATCCACAGACAAAGATACGTCGTATTAGACACCTGATACAGAATATGCATAAAAAAACACACAATCAAACAGCAAACATGAAAAACAAATATAAGCTAAAAACAGAAGAAGACAAAAATCTAAAAACACAAAATAATACCAATAAATTAAGCTAAAGCTAAAATCACTCCCCGACAGCAGCTCCAAAAACTTGATGTTTTCTATCTAGGTGTAAGATTTCTATTAGGTTTTAATATTTATCATTTTCGACTAACCAATAGACTAACACTTACAGGCAGTGTACCCGATCAAAGTATCTAGTGAATGGTAATCATTGGTCGTTAACAAGGAGTGAGTGAACTAAAGCTAAACTAAAGGTATTCTAATTATCTAGTCTAATAACGGGGTTCAATATGAGATATTGGCACGAGTTTGGTAATTCTAAAAAACTAACATTAACTAAGAAATAAAATGAAATAGTGAAATATAGGGTAAGGTCGAGGTCTTATGATTGGAGAATGTGCTATCCATGTTCATCGTATCAAGTCATAGTGATTCATCTACAAATGCAATAACTAAAATGCTACTTCCGTTGATGAGTCAGGGAATGTAAAGAGACTCGAGGAGCATAGATTCAGCCTTTGAGTACACTCCCTATCAATGGTAGACTAGGCCAGATGGCCACGGTTACCTATCCGTATGCATATCCGCCTTTAACCCGATGGTCACGGGGTTAAAAAGCATCAAGCACGCATAAAGTTGTTCAACCATCAAATATAATATATCTTGGCAATCACATACAAGTGAAACTACCTAAACCCTCGCGAATGGTCATCTATAATGGTTCTCACACAAATTTACTTGCCTTAAACATGCAATGACTAAACTAGAGATACGGTCGGCCTCTAGTCATAATGGTAACCCCGCATGAAGCTATGTTATCACACAAACCTACCACTATGATACAGATCATAAATCATAATAGTGCATCTATAATATATAATCTAGACAATAGCCACAACACTTCAAGCAAATAAATGAACGTAAATGAGCACGATAAACATAAGAGATATCGAACGAAAATGCAATTATTCGAGCAAATGAATCAAA
>OU343220.1:175476325-175490432 GCA_910596185.1 Chrysanthemum makinoi
ATAATGGAAAAGGGTGAAAATAAATAGCCTCCATAATCAACCTTAGGCGTAAAACCGGTTCAATTCATATACATCAGTTGTCACTCTAGATGACGCGGGTATTGAAGACAAAGACGCCATGGACCCGTTGGACGCGACTCAGCACTAAAAACATTCTAGCCACCCAATTCCTCTCAAAAGGGATTTGTTTCATTCTCACCGGGAACCCTGCAATCTATCGACTTTCTCTTTGAGATTATTGATATTGAAGAAGGAGACCCTCTCCCTAGTCTCCGCCAGAAAACCACAATGCACTTATTGAGTCTAGAGCCACGAGATTCATCAAAAGATCTCATAGGAACACATGGCATTTCATCGCCGTTCATCTCTATAAGGACACAAGTGATACATTCTAGTCCTACGCAGATCTTAGCAACTGCCATAACATTTATGAGAAGTTTCACATCCGTGATCTTCGATTGAATGGAAACTCCGCCAGTGGTCAACATCAAGCGCTCGACAAGCAGTCACTTCGTAACTCCCCATGGATTATGCCAGTGGGTCTCAAACGGTCTACAGTGGGAGTGATGCTTCGTGTACTTCACCGACCATCCTCAATTCAGATGTACTTCGTATATCGCTATCTCACTTGTGGGACTCCACCGTGAACGGACTTTGTAAGAATTAGAGACGGTTCACACTATCTGTAACACACTCAAGTTCAAACTTGTAAGCACTGGATTACTTCTAACCTATGTTTTTATGTTTTCTTCTTATGGATGCTCGAGGGAGGAAGAGATCGTGCAGATTCTCCACATGCTCATACCAACAACACATGAAAGTTCTCATCAAAATCAAAGGCTACTCAAAGTTGAAAATGATTCTTCGTCATTGTCAAAGTATCTACAAAGTTTAAAGACTAAAGAACTTCTCAAACATCAAAGTAAAAAAGAAGTGTGAGCATGGTGGAGAAAGACGTGAAGACACCTACATCAAAGAAGTTGACAAATGGCTCTATACCACATTAACTGATCACAAAGCATGAAGGAACAAAGAATTAAGACTATTCTATATCTACACAAAAAGTTCAAGCTCAAGGAAAGTAAAGACCTAATTAAGGAGCATCTTTTGAATGACCACCCCTAGTGGGAGATTGTTAGCAGAACAATTTTATTAGAAGTGATGGTCATTCACATTTAGGAACTTTGAACGCGGTGTTGATATCGTACTAGAATAGTCAACGGGCTCGTGGATTGGACTAAGCAAATGGCTGGAAGTTATGTTAAGCTAGCCTTGTATAAGTTGTCATCCAATCCAAGTCCAATCCAAGCCCATCCCAAAGCCCATTAGGGCATATGTACTTGTACTATAAATACCCCTCAAAGTCTCATTTGAGGGTGTGTTTGATGTGTTTTGTGTGTGTCTTTTCTTTCAAGTAACAAAAGTTTTCTTTCATCTTATTTCATACGCATAACATTGAATTCAAGTCACCATCTTTCTCATCTTTCTTTCTTTATCTTCTACGCATAATAGAGTGTTTGGTTTACGGGTGTTCATCTTGTCATAAGGTGGTATACGCGTAAGGTTGGTGTAAACACAAGGTCCTACAGTACATCAAGTCATCACTACCATGACGCACAAGCAGTTGCGAAAAGGTTTTAAGAATGTAATAATGGACAAGACCAACGATTACTCATTAGAATAAAGTTTCATTCATCATTGTCCTCGCAAGGTCAGGCCCTAAGTTGTTTGGAGGAACCATGGGTGTTTTCACTAAAGAGCAATCAGAAATCTCATATTTCTTAAGGAGATATCTATTATACTTCTCTTGACTGATAGAGATTCCTTTATTAGTTTGCTTGATTTGAAGTCCAAGGAACTATGTGAGTTCTCCTATCATACTCATTTCAAATTCCTTTGTCATCAGTTTCTCAAACTGTTTACAAAGTTTGTAATTTGATGACCCAAATATGATGTCATCAAATACACTTAGACCAATAGTACATAACCTTTAGTTCTATAGATAAACAAGGTGTTGTCTATCTTTCCCCTGACAAATTTGTTTTGAATAAGAAAGGTTGAGAGAGTTTCATACCATGCTCTTGAAGCTTGCTTTAGTTCATAAAGGGTTTTGTCAAGCTTTTCATGTAGGTTGCATAGGCACGGAAGATGCTGATGGCTTCCGTTCTAGCAACAGGAGCAAATGTTTCTTCATAGTCAATTTCTTCTTGTTGATTATATCCTTTTGCAATAAGTCTAGCTTTATTCTTAATGACTATTCAATTTTCATCAGTTTTGTTCTTGAAGACCCATTTCATGCCAATGACTAGAACATCTTTTGGACATTTGTCTAAAGTCATAACTTTGATTCTGTCAAATTGTTCTAGTTTAGCTTGCATGGCTAGTACCCATATTGGGGATTTCAGGGCTTCTTTGACAGATTTTGGTTCAACATCAGAGAGAAAGTCAACAAACATGCATTCGTCAGCTGATGCTGAAATTAGTTTGCAACCATGCTTCTGGTGAGCCTGCCTTAAGTTGGTTATACAATGATGTTTACAAGATCAATGTTATGAGATCTTGTCTATCTATCCCGAGTTCTAGGATATGGATCAGGACCATTTGAGGTCTGAGAGGAGAGTTGAACTTCAGGAAAATTAGTCTCAGTGACTATAACTTGAGGTTCACCAGGTTGTTCTTTTTCAACACTACTTCTAGCATTGTTGTTCATTCAAGGTCCCTATCGTGGACTTGATTTACATCAATGTATTCACTGATGGTTGGTTGAGGAAGGTTATGAGGAATGATGTGGTAGGATAGGTCTGCATCAGCTTGATACTGTAAAGAGGGGTTAGTATCAGGATGATATTCATCAGGTGGATACCTTGATGAGTCATCATATCAATTTACTCACTGAGGTATTTGAAAACCGATTGCCTCTGCTTTCATCAAAGTGACTTGAAGGTTTCCTCATTTTGTTGTCTCCTTATATTAAAGACTCTGAAGGCTTTAGAAACAAGAGAGTATCCAAGGAAGTATCCATCATCTGCGTTGGCATCAAATTTGCTTAGATGATCCTTGTGATTATGAATAAACACGGGCACCCAAACGCATCTAAAATAGCTGATGTCAGGGATTCTTCCTTTAAATATCTCATAGGGTGTTTTGTTATGTCTTTTGACAATGATGGACCTATTTTGTGTGTTACGGGAAGTTTTTACTTCTTCAGTCCAGAAGTGTTTAGAGAGTACTCAACCATTCAACATTGTTCTTGCAGCTTCGATGAGTGTCCTATTCTTCCTTTCTACAACTCCATTTTGTTTAGGAGTGTAGGGAGAAGAGAAGTTTTGAGATATTCACTTCTCATCACAAAAACACTTAAGGTCCTGATTTTGGAATTCAATCCCATTGTCAGTTCTGATTTGTTTGACTTTGATGTCATTTTGGTTTTCAATGTTTCTGACAAAGGATATGATGGTTTCAGCCGCCTGACTCTTCTTTGTGAGAAAGTAAACCCAAGTGTATATTGAGTATTCATCTACTATGATAAGGGTATACTTCTCATGATGGATGGACATTGGACTGCCAAGTCCAAAGATATCTATATGGAGTAGATGAAGGAAGCTTCTTATAGAGTTTTTTTTGTTTTTGTTTTGAAGGATGCTCTATGATGTTTTCCCTTTTCACTAGCAGATCATGGTTTATCCTTTGAAAATACAAGGAATGGTAGGCTAAGAACTTTGTTTTGTTTGGCAAGGTTGTTTATGTTTCGGTTTAAATGGGAGAGTCGTTTGTGCCAAAGCCAATTCAAAGTTTTAGTGGCTTTAGCAAAAAGACAAGTTCCACGTTGAGTCAGTGTTGACATGTCCAATGCATAAATATCGCTCTTCTAGGGCTATAAGAACAATTTCTTTATTATAATTGAAGATTGTGCCTTGCCTATCATCAAACTGAACTATGTACTTAGCATCACAAAGTTGACTGACACTTATAAGATTGTACTTGAGACCATTTACATAGGAAATTCTAGTAAAAACTATTTCACTACAATTTACTTAACCATAACCTTCAGTGGTACATGATGAATTATCAGCAAATATTACCTTAGGTCCTGGCTCTTCTACATATTTGTGTAGAAACTCTTTCACACCAGTCATACTCCTTGAGCATCCACTGTCTAGATGCCAAACAGGCTCTCTGGCATGTCTCTGCACAAATAGTAAACTGAAAGTTTCTTCTTGTGAACCTACTTCTTGTGGGTTTGGCCTTGTAGGTATTTTTAAATCTTTCAAATGCATTCATGGTCATGGTTGAGTGGATAATGCTTCCACATGCTTTGCATTTGGTGTTAGAAGACTTATTTGACTCGAGAGGATTCAAATACTGATCCTCTTCTCGCATGAATAATCATGTCATGTCCTGAGGTGTCATGTGTTGGGTCACCACAAGTATCACAACATGGATACAATAAACAGTCATCAGTGTGATGGTCATTGAATCCACAACGTGTGCAGGGTGGAAAAGGCTTAGCCTTTTGTCCAAATGCTTGCTTGGAAGATGAAGCATACTGACAGGGTTGAGTCTTGTAGTTTGCTTATGCATTCAGGGATACAATGTGAGATTTGTGATCTGAGGTTTTTATGATCTTCCTTTTTGAAAATCATGCAAAACAAAATCCTATAGCAATCATCAGTTGTGTGATTTTTGTAATTGCATAGTTCACATTTCATTGAGGGTTTTGGTGTAGTTTTAGGTTTGGTATTGCTTGAGGAAGCAGGTTTGGACTCTTTAATCTTAGATTGAGGAGCTTTTTCAGAGGATTCAAATTTCTCACTCAAATTTTCCTAACAAGTTCAAATTAACCGATCAACTTTAGAATTAGTGTCATTGGTCCTTTCATTAGTAGGATCAAGGTTTGGGAGATTCAAGAGGAACCGAAGTCTTTGTTTTGATTAGTAGAAGTCTTTTAGGATGGTTCTTCCAAGTCCTCGACTTCGAGAGTGTTGGGAATAGACCAAGGATGTGAGGTCTAAATTGGGTAGGCTCCTCAAGGAATATCATGGAAGGTAAAGGTGTGTGGTTTTGATTCGCACTCATTGATGGACTCAGCTTGACGTTCATCAGCGACTCCAAGCATTTCTTTGATAGCCTGACTTTCAGGTTCCAAGATTTTATCCAGTGTTAAAGTAAGGCAACTTACTGTCTGGGTTTACTCTTTCAACCCAGTCAATGGACTTTGGTTTTAATTCTTTTTCAAAGGAAATGCCAACAGGAGTGAAAGCTTTTTCACTTTGATTGTTACTTGGGGACTCAATGAGTTGATCTTATCCTAGGACTCGCTTATAAGTGCTAGGAATAAGATTGTAGACAGACTCATAAACTCTAGGAATTTTAGCTGTCCAATTTTTAATAACGAGGTTTTCTTTCTTAAGTTCTTCTTGAAGAGCATGATTTTGTTTCACAAGTTCAGTGTTTTGAATTTGAAGTGTGGCATCTTCAAGTTTGGTTTATTTTAAAGCAAAAAGTTCATCTCTACACTTGTTCAATTCAAAAGTGAGTTTATTGTTTTTCGAAAACATATTTACTCTTTGCTCTTCAAAAAACTTAAGATCCACATCAACTTAAATAAGATTGCCAATCAGAATTATCATCCATAGATAGTAAGATATTTACCTTTCTTATGGTGATGTTGACCCATTCTTCATTTATTGCATGACTTTTTCCAATAGTCAGCTTTTCACCCTCTGCAAGTGCCATTAGTGCACTGAATCTTACTTCATCATCAAAGGAGACATCTTCTTCATCCCAACCAAAGGTTTTAGCTACGAGCCCTTTATTCTTTCTCTGAGAAAGTTTAGAGGTCTGTGTAGACAGAAAAGTTGATAGTCCAGCCTCAAGAAGTGCAAGTTTAGTTTTAGCTTTTCTATACTTAGCTTCAAAATCTTTTTGATCCTTTTGATCAGTTTTGTTTTGAAAATGTTGAGATGACTAAAGCATTTTTTGTTGAAACTTGCTAGTTCCTGAGGAAGAACTGTTTTTTGAAAATTTGTATGAAGGTTCTGAAGTGGTTTTTGAAAGACAGTGTTTTCCAAAATGAACCTTTTTACCACATTTAAAACATTTTGTGCTATCACTCGCTTTGGAACCTGAAAATTTTGACTTGTTTCTTTTGATAAAACGTTTTGGGTTTGCAAGGAGTGCCCTATCTTTAAATTCAATTTGCAAATCATTTAGGTATTCCCCACCGGTTCTTTCATAAGCCTCATCATTAGAGTGTTCTTGAAAATCTTGCACATCACCATTAGAAAATAATCCAGTTGATATAGGTGCAATGGTCAGGGCCTTTTGGTCTCTTGAGCCTTTTTTGAATTAGGGTATCTCTTAGAGATTGTTGTTCATAGACAAACTTCATAGATTTCGTGGAGCTCTCAGATTTTGAATATGATTAGCATTTATACGACCCTGAGAGAAGCTTAACCACTTCTCAGGGAGACTGTTGCCAAAGCCAACATTAATATCATGCTTAGACAGGGTGACACCATCATTGGACAACTCATTGAGCAATGTCTTATAACGCTGGTATAACTAGAGACTTTCAAAATCTTTGGCTATGAAAGTGTTATACTCAAGTTTTAGGTCAATTATCTTGTTTTCCTTAGTATCCCAGGACCCTCAAAGCTATTAACCAAGTCATCCAATTTTTGGTCGCTTTTATAGTTAATGATGATTCCATTAAATCGCCGTGGAGATAGGACATAATGATGCTTTTGAGGCGTTGGTCCTGATTGACCATCCTTCTCTCATCAGGAGTCCATTGAGCTTTAGGCTTGGGCAAACCTTCAGCAGTTATAGGGACAAATGAACCATAATTAATACACTTGAGGTAGTATGGTTTCATTCTGGTTAAGTAGCAAAACATGCTCTTTTTCCGCTTATTGAATTTCCCAACTTCCAGTCAGGGAGCAACAACTGAATAGCTTCCTCCTTTTTTGTCAACTAGTTGGGGCACATCACTATCAACCATGGTAGGATCTTGATTTTAAAAACTTTGATACTACGTAATTAAAAAGTTTTATAAACCAGAGACTCTGATATCACTTGTTGTTCCCTTTAGCTTGGTTAGAATTAACTACAAAGTTAATTTGTCCAAGCTTCATGACTTAGCAATGTTATGAGAAATACTTTGTTAATTTATAAACGTAAAGTAAAAGACACAGTTTTTTCAACGTTTAATTCTATTTGCAATTAACAAAGAATTATACCCAAGTGTTTGCGAAACACCACTTGGGATTAAATGAAAATTATGGTAATTCTCCTCTCTAAACTTAAGCTAAGCTTAAATACAACTATGCTAACAAACTGAGATATTCTCAAGGACTTAGTTGTATTTGGAGGAGAGAAAGGTGTTTGTGAATGTCAACGCATTAAGTGCACAAACTTTTAACCTTTTACTCCTACTTATGATCCTATTTATACACAATGGTTTACAACCGTTATGAAAAAGACAAATATGACCTAAGATAGTTTAGACAAAATACTTCATGTATTTTGTATATGTTACAATTACTACTTTAGGAATGGGAAAATGGTGCTTTCTGAGTAGTAGTGATGACACTGCTCTTGGTCTTTAGCCTTTCAGGGAAAGTTTAAACTTTGCTTGATAAGGACTCCCCCTTAATCGCTTCAAACTTATCCCGCCTTGTTCCGCCTTTACTTCAGTCTTTTAGCCTTCAGTCTCTTCAGTCTTTAAGTCTTCAGTCTTCATAGTTGTTGAGGAGACTTGGGGTTCAGTGAGTTATTTTCATCATTCACTGAACCCATCATCTTCTTCTTTGGCTCATGTATCATTCACTGAGTCCCACCTCACTAAATGGAGAACCTTTCTTCTTAGGCTCGTCCTGAGCTTCTTAAAGACGATTCACTAAACAATTGTTCATTCATTGACTTGTGTATGTTTAAGGTTATTAAACACTTGGGTTATTTTATCTTCAATTCCTAGTTTAAGGGAGTTTGGGAATTCACTGACCCAACACCCAAGAAGTAATAGTCCCAGCAGGTTCATTTCTCAACCACTTGTGTGCATTTCCAGTAAGGGTTTGGGAAAGATGTCTAACATGAGTTGATCATCATTAACATTAGGAGTGCAGAAAAGGTTAACAGTCTCAAGTACTCACTCAATATGTTCATTTGCATCTTCATTTTTGCTCTACTGAAAGTTTTGTCTCGAGCCTTAGGATTTGTTCCTTCGTTCAAACACAGTGGTATCTCTGATTTTTGGCCAAAAAATTCACGTACCCATAGTTAGCTCGGGTTTGAGCCATGTACTCCTCCATTGTTTTGTTAGCCATCACTTCTTCTGCTTTTTCAACTACCTTATTCATAACCTGATTCTTGGGATGAGTAGGTAATTTGGATTTTGGTGAACCCAAATGAATTGGTGGATCCGTGTTGAAAAACTTTCTCCTAAAGTGAAAAATTCGCTCTAATTCGTTAAAAGGTTCGCAAAGTTTCCAACTTGTACTTCTGGTCATGCACTACCTGGAAACAAACAATAAGTGTTTAGTAGATTAAGCTAAGAAAAGTAAAATACGAAGATATAATGAAAAACTGAAAATCTGCAGAACAAACAGTCGATACACCGTATACACTGATCAATATACCCCATATGCCAATGTTCAGATGATAATACCGTATCCCATATCGTATCGCCAGATGCGTTTATAGTCAATACACCATATCCACAGACAAAGATACGTCGTATTAGACACGTGATACAAAATATGCATAAATACGCCTTATGCTGTTTATAGCTGAATACGCCATATCCACAGACAAAGATACGTCGTATTAGACACCTGATACAGAATATGCATAAACAAACACACAATCAAACAGCAAACATGAAAAACAAATATAAGCTAAAAACAGAAGAAGACAAAAATCTAAAAACACAAAATAATACCAATAAATTAAGCTAAAGCTAAAATCACTCCCCGACAGCAGCTCCAAAAACTTGATGTTTTCTATCTAGGTGTAAGATTTCTATTAGGTTTTAATATTTATCATTTTCGACTAACCAATAGACTAACACTTACAGGCAGTGTACCCGATCAAAGTATCTAGTGAATGGTAATCATTGGTCGTTAACAAGGAGTGAGTGAACTAAAGCTAAACTAAAGGTATTCTAATTATCTAGTCTAATAACGCTGGTTCAATATGAGATATTGGCACGAGTTTGGTAATTCTAAAAAACTAACATTAACTAAGAAATAAAATGAAATAGTGAAATATAGGGTAAGGTCGAGGTCTTATGATTGGAGAATGTGCTATCCATGTTCATCGTATCAAGTCATAGTGATTCATCTACAAATGCAATAACTAAAATGCTACTCGATGAGTCGTGGAATGTAAAGAGACCTCGAGGAGCATAGATTCAACCTTGAGTACACTCCCTATCAATGGTAGACTAGGCCGATGGCCACGCAAGTTACCTATCCAGATGCATATTATATCCGCTTTAACCCGATGGTCACGGGTTAAAAGCATCAAGCGCATAAAGTTGTTCAACCATCAAATATAATATATCTTGGCAATCACATACAAGTGAAACTACCTAAACCCTCGCGAATGGTCATCTATAATGGTTCTCACACAAATTTACTTGCCTTAAACATGCAATGACTAAACTAGAGATACGGTCGGCCTCTAGTCATAATGGTAACCCCGCATGAAGCTATGTTATCACACAAACCTACCACTATGATACAGATCATAAATCATAATAGTGCATCTATAATATATAATCTAGACAATAGCCACAACACTTCAAGCAAATAAATGAACGTAAATGAGCACGATAAACATAAGAGATATCGAACGAAAATGCAATTATTCGAGCAAATGAATCAAAAAAACTAAATAGTCATAAACTTGGCTAACACCCAAAGATGTTAGCCCATAATCTCAGTAACAATACACAATGATTGAATAAAAGCTACACGAATATAAATCATAATGAAATTGAAATGATAAAAGAATGATTAATAAAGGTAAGGGATACTCGAGATGCCCTCCTGGCGATCCATGGTGTTTTATGACATTCCTTGCCTCCTAAACTACTCTGGTGACTCTGTGGTATGTAGTGATAGTGTGTTAAAACGAGGTGTGAGCCCTCTATTTATACTTTTCAGTCTGCCGCCCGATACGGCGTATGCAACTTCTCAATAGGCATATTGAGTGACTTGGCGTGGGCTCCACTCTTATAATATTCCAGAATAATCCTTTTTAGCCGCCATTCTATACGACTTATGGCATAACCTTATATGCCGTATCCCTCTCTGGCCACTACAGATCCATATTAAGCGAATCTTCATATATACGACGTATCATCAATGTTGGATACATCATATTCTTCTCCTTGACTTTCTTATCTCATTTGTAGACCAAGTTTAATATACGGCTTGTGTACAAATGGGAATACGCCGTATTGCTTAATAGCCAAAGGTTTTTTCCTAAGTTTAATGATACCATGTATGGCATATTCTCATAATGCTATAGGCCGTATCGTACTCATTATGCATTTCTTTAACTTCTTCATTTTTGATTCAAATGATGCCGAAATGCTCATTTTCCATAATTGCTACATAAACACTAAGAATCACAAACGTAAACGTTTAAGTAATGATTCTTATACAAAATGATAAAATATGAGCAATATATACGGGATAAATGATTTATAAAGATAGTACTTATTTGATCACATCAGAATGCGCTCTTCTTTTAGCAAATTCCAAACCCATCGAAATATGGGCAGGTTTCTAACTGGTTGACACCACATAAATACCCTTGCCACCCACCTTGATAAACTTCGCCGTGTTGATAATAATCTTAGTATCCTCGATTATAATCTCTTTGAGATTTTTTTTCAAATCTATTACTATCACCTTCATTCATGAACCTCACAAATCCAAATCTACTGTTGAGCTTAGTTTTCTTAAAGGCCAAATATACATCTACCACGATTCTGTATCTGCCGAACATCTTCCACAAAGCATTCTAAACCCAGGAATCAAGGAATTTAGTGAAAAAGAAGGATGTCGCTTTCTTTTGCATGACCCTGTAGGAATTAGAAGAGCGATTATCAACCCTTTACGAATTAACATGCCCATTCTATCCACATTAAGTGGTCGAAACCTGTTTCGGCGATGTCTTCTTTTCACATGCTCCCATATTCGTCTTCATGTTGATCACCAATTGACGTTTTGTTTTCTCCACCTACAGAGAGAACACGTAATCTTATGAACAACATTAAAATCCTAAATATGTCTTTTACACTGAACTGAGTTTGAATGCTTGAAGATGGAATACTTAATCTTTTTAAAGATACTGAATAATTCTAGATACTTTTGTCGAAGAAACTTATATTATATTATGCTTTAATTACTTAAGTTTAGTTGCGAAACTTTTTGATTTATTAGACTTATGTTTTGTTTTTATTCGCTGGATCACTTATGACACTTTTTGATTTGTTAATCTAATTTTGAAAATTTTTATGTCTTTATTTGTGGCTTTTATATGTTATGAAGTCTACTTGATTTTTTAAATTTTTTTATTATTATTAACTTTTTTTATTTAGTGTTCGATTTGGTTTATCTCTTTTATAATTGGTTTTTATAATTTGGTTTGGTTTGGTTTTGATTTTGATTTTCCTCAAATCGATAAACTCGAATCATGCAACCCGAACGAAAACCGAATCGATGAACACCTCTACAAACAACTTCATTTTCAAATCACATATACTTAGTTAGTTCTTTCTTAAGATTTATTACGTAATACATAAATATGATGTTTGTTAGGATTTAGTAAATCCAGTTATTAAAGTGTCGGTCACCTCAAGTATATGTAATCGTTAGAAAGCTCGTAGTCGTAGTTATTTACTGTTAAGTAGTATTTTGTTAAAGTAACACCGTGGAGGACGGACGGGTCTTTACCTACTGTATGCCTGATCCATAGCCCGTAGGTGGCAATTTGTGTAAGACTATAAATACTCTCTACCTCCCAAGGTAGAGAGTTGGAGCTCATAATAAGATTTTTCACTTTCTCTCACTAAGTTCCCAAACCTCTAACTATTCCTCTCTCTAAAACATCATTTTTGTACGCCTCTTGTGATCAAGGTTTGATGTGTTTGTGAAATCCAATATGTTACAAATGGTATCAAGAGCCATGGTTTGATCATCTCTTACATATCCTTGGATTTCTAGTGGTTTTAGATGGTTATTGAGTTTGAAATAGTTTAGTGGTTTTTGCATCATTTGGATCATTTTTGTGTTAAAGTTTGAATTTTGAGTGTACTTTAGTGTTTAGAATCATTGTAAGTGCTTGGGTTTTGATTTGGAAAGCTTGAATCAATCGTGGTTGGCTTGTTTTGGATTGAAAAGTGTGTGTTTGAAGTTTTTAAGGTAGCTTAACTTGAGTCTCATTGTGAATTTCTTCGTAGCGACTTGCTTCAAAGAATTTCTAGCGAAGTTGTAGTGTTAGTCGAAGGACTTGTCTATTGAGAGCCGTATTCAAACACACAAGTTAGTGGATTCTCCACTACGGCTAGCGACTTGGGGGGTTAGAAGACTGCATTTATTCTAGCTTAACTTGTACTTATTGTTCTCAAATTAATTTGACATTAGCTTAATTTGGATACTTAGCGAAGTTGCTCTTAGCTTAATTTTGTCTGCTTAGAGATTTGGTGCTTTAGTGACTTGTGTTCAAATACTTAGGTCTTAGCTTAATTTGTGCAGCTACTTGATTCACAGCGACTTGAGGTTTAGCTTAAGTTGCTACTTTCTTAGCGATTTGGTTCAAGAATACTTTAGCACTTGGTTGAACTTTTGTTTCTAATACGGTTTTATCTTGATTTAGTAAAATCCCGTGAAAGAATCTATTTCCCGGTTTAATCATAGAGTTATAAAATCTCGTGAAATCTGTAAACATGTCTACCAACGTATCTACAATCATCTCCACGTTGCCGAGGATGTTCAAGCAACGGTTCAGATACTCGCCCACCCATGCTTGATGAATCACTACCACTCTTGGGCTCAATGAATCGATTGTACTTTCTTGGAAAAGAAAATGGGGTCAACATTCTCAAATCCATTGATGAAGGACCGTATCAGATTGAGACTACAAGAGACATAATTGATATCAAAGCAGATGGAACAATGATCTTGGAATGGACGACCAAAGATGTATGATGAGCTCTGATAAGGAGAAAAGAGATTCGATGATGATATCGTGGCTTCAAACATTATACTTGTGTGGTCTTTTAAAAGATATCTACAAGCTTATCAATCACAACACCAAGCCAAGGCGCTTTGGGATAATGTCAAGATGCTTTCTCGTTCTCAATTAACTAACGAAGACAGAGAATCACTATATGATGAATTTGAGCACTTCAAGATGAAACGTAAGAGAGTATCTATGAATGTTACGTGAGATTCCACAAGCTTGTGAATGATATGAGGAATATCAAAATGACTATGCCAAATATTCAACTTAACTCAAAGTTTGTGAACAACATGAATCTCGAATGGCACAAGTTTGTCACCTCTGTGAAGCTAACCAAAGGATTGAAGAACACAAACTATGAGCAACTATATGCCTTCCTTCTTCGAATGAGAGACATATGCGTTTGAGAAAAGGATTCTAGAACAGTTCCAAACCAACCAGGGAGAAACAAGTTCCTCAAATGACTCAACAACCTTTTACACAAATGTAGGAATTACCACCAAAGCTTCTCAAGTCATACCCATGGGTAATGGTAATTACAAACTCATCCCCGATCCAAAGATATAGCCCTCTAGACCCAAACACATTCATGGAAACTTCATCAATCAACTGCTCTCATGGTTAGTCAAAACATGAACTCTCTCCCACACACCAACAATAACCTCAGAACGGTATCCAATCCACACAATCAAGCAACCGCCGAGATGGAAGGTTATGGTGCAAACCAGTTCAAGAAAGGCAGTATGAACAAGGAAGATGAGGGTAGAGGATATGTGGTAAATCGTAATAGGGAAGGAATGGAAATTAAGGACAAGCAAAGCCGATCAAGTGCTACAACTGTGGTGGTGAT